>CM061531.1:256488288-256848371 GCA_030545055.2 Neoaliturus tenellus
ATTATAGGAAAAATCCGTCCATATCGTTAGAAAGGTAGTGTCCAATAGATTAGGATAAACCCATTACAACTTACGTCGACTCCTAGAGCCTTAAACAGGGGCCTTTCTTCTACCCCTCCCCCACCACCCCCTAGGCTTTACAGGCTTTCAAATTTTTAACATTTATCTTATAGAACAACGATAATTGATTGAAACATTATAATTTGACAGCTGTTGTAATACTGAATGATAGAAAAACAGAAAGAACTGTCGTTCAAGTTAAACATTCTTAAAACATTCTTATTAGTCTATTCAAATTATAATTAACCCGGAAGTAATTGCAAACTAATATATTTTGACCGATTCTTATGTAAAATTACATGAGAAAAACGATGGTGAAAAATCTACCACTTTCCGAAGCTGCGTTTGCTTGCTAAGGCCGAGTTTTTTAAATGGCGGCTGTAGTTTGTAAGTTTTAGCTGAGTATTTTTTAAACCGTTAAAGACAGCAAAACTTTGTAAATTAGTAAACTTAAGAAAATTAAATTTTGCACATTTTGATATGCCATATGTATTGTTTGTTATATTTAATGCGGTTAATATTGCTTTTTAAAGCTACTTACATTTGTGGGATCTTAAGCAAATTTTTGTTGTTGAGAAAACGAAATTATGGTGGTGCCGGACGTTAGATATAAGCCTGTTAACCTCTTACTACATGGTCTTCAGATACCCAAAACACCATTCCTTGAATTGTTATACATGCATACTTATTAAGCTTAAAGCCATATTTTAAGCTAATTTTACTCGACTATTTTGGATTCACGTCAACTTACTCTGGTTGAATTTCGAGTGGGTGATCTTGTTGCAATAAATATTATTAGTGTATTTGTTGCTCGTAATCAAGCAATTAATTTAGACTATCACATTCCATTGCTGAAATTTCACGTTTAGTTAAATAATTAAACCTGAACAATCCAACATTATAATTATCAGTAATCACCGAAAACTTCCCTTATTTGCAGCTGTACATTAGGCCTACCTGACGTTTAAAATGCATACCAGTTACAATGCTATTTTAAAGGAAAAACTTCAAATTTAAATGATGGATCGTGCCTATTTTTAAGTCCGATCCTCATCAATCTTTGGCATAAACAACTTCCGACCAATGTATCTTGTGACACCAAAAACTTGTAAATTTCTTAAAATTGATGATGGAGTTCTAATTACAAAAACGCCTTAGAGTTTTGTATAGATTCTGGAATAAATTATTGAAAGAAGAAGTTCTAGTTGCTGTTAAAAGAAAGGTAACTAAATTCCTATTGTATATTGTAAATAACCGTTATGATTTATTTTGTAGTGTAAAGCTAATATCTCAGTAAATATTTATTTTCTATAATTCATATATTCACTTCTAACACTTTTAAGCTGCTTCCTTATTAGCCAAACATGTACTTCGAACAGTGTTCTACAGAACAACTAATCATATGGTGAGTAATTGATCGTTAGAAATGTTTGTTTGTTTTTTTTGTCACACGGATGTTCGGCCAGTGCGGACGCGGCTTTAGGTTGACATCTCAACAAGGTCAACATATGTACGGTAACATATAGTTTGTACCTATATGTGTAAGGGCGTACCTATAGTTAAAGTAAACATATAGTTTTGCCAAATGTGTTTTATTTTAATAGAACACATTCACATTATTTATTTTTTTAAATTAAAATCCCAGGATAAAAAAGTTTTTTTATTCAATATTCATATGTATGTTGTAAACAAAATGTAATATAAATTTCATTAAAAACTCCTGATTAGTAGAAAAAAATGGTTTTCATATCGTTACATAAAAGTGACAGGTTATTTTAGAGAAACAACGAACGGGATCGCTCAACCCAATGGGCATAAGAGAGATATCGGTAAATATTACGATATGTTATTGGATTGTTCAGAGCTGTCAACGTCTCTCAGGAAGGACGTCACTTTATATCGTCAATATCACTTGTGATTTTACTGGTGATGAGTCACAACCCCGTTATTTACACCAATCACCAACCACCTCTGAATTTGGTTAACTTGTGATATTTTCAGTCTGAAGGAAATTAGTGTTTGATATATTCACCTAAATAAAGAATACTTGTTACTTTAAAACTATGTTGTTTTAACAGTACGACAACTACCTTTAGATAACACCTTGAATAAAATAAATACCAAACAAATGAAAAACAGTATTCCTTCCAAAGTCAATGTTTACAATTAATTAATAACATGAAAATGTTTTTATTTTGTATAGTGTTGAGAAAAAGTTAAAAATATTGGTTGTCATTTACCTTAAAGTTTAAGGGCTTCTCAAGGACAATCATCAATTTAGGAATTGTAAACTAGCACGAAAAATTTAAAACTAAAGACAATTGGTGTTGTACTTTCTTATAAAGTAAAATCTGAATCGTTTTAATAATGAAAATTATGTTAGGTGTGTCAAATTATAAAATTAGTTTTTACATCATGAAAAAACAATTAAGGTAGGTTAAATTAAACAACAGTTTAAAGTTCTGGTTTAACAACAGCTAGTAGAACCATGACCCTTTTAACCCATATTGCACATTTATTTATATTTTTAAAATCGCAAAAGAACTTTAAAATAGCTATTGTTAGGCTATTCAATAAATATGATGACTTTATATAAAAAAGTCAAATATGAATCACATTTATCAACGTAGTTTAAATTGTGGCTATAGATTGATAATGAAGAATCAGTTTAAGCGGAAAACAAATGCATTATACATTTAATAAACGGTATCAGTTAACTGACACATACTTTCTCCCAACAATATAAAAAAAGGTGTTAAAAGCTCCAAACATTAATGTCTTGATGACTCAGTCGCATAGCTACCAGCTGAGCAACGCTCGTTTGACCCTACGCGCGTCTGTGACTTTTAACAACGTACTGCGTTTACCGCTAAACGAAAAATTGAATTTTCTCCGCAACCACTTAACGTAGAGCAATAATTTAAAATACTGGATTATTTAGTTTTTTTGAGCTTGATTTAATGGTGACAAGTAAAATTTATTTCGAGACAACAGTAATTTTGAAAATTCAAAAAATTGATTTTTGAAACATTTTTTACTTCATAACTTTTGAACGCGCAGATGCGCGTTTTCTCGGAGATGCGAGTGGTGTCATTTTATTCACCATTTTAAGCTTAATAAACGACAAATTTTAATCAAAATCGTTAGAGCCGTTTTTGAGAAATTTTGATTTTTGACGATTTTTGATTGTTTTGGGGGATAAACTACCCTTAAAATAAAAAATGAAAAAAATGAAAAAAAAACTCCTGGAATTATTGTGGGTTTGGACCTACGTACCAAATTTTACCAAAATCGGACCATTGGGGCATTCCCTAGCTCTGTATACATCCTGACACACACACACACACACACACACACACACACACACACACACACACACACACACACACACACACACACACACACACACACACACACACACACACACACACACACACACACACACACACACACACACACACACACACACACACACACACACACACACACACACACACACACACACACACACATCACTCCGAAAACCACTTTTTTGGACTCAGGGGGAACCAAAATGGATAAATCCACCAACAACTCAAATTCGAAAATTTTGACGAAAACAATACTTTCTCCATATACTATGGTATAGGGGGAGAAAGTAAAAATGTGTGTTCTGACTGTCAAAGCCTGTTGGGCGTAGTCCTCTGGGCCGATGTGAATTTTAACGGGATTCTGGTAATGTATAGGTAATTTACCTGTCTAAAGGTATACGCTCGTTTCTCCTACTATGCCAGAAGCTGATAAAAAATGAGGCAAATAAACATGCTTGACTATTAATTAATATCAAGTGCTCTTCTAATATAGACTTAGATTCACATTTAAGTCTACAAATACTATAGCTTACTACTTTTATAAATAATAGTTTTTATTTACATTTTTTTCGATTAAACTTATTGTAAAATACAAGTTTTGTGGTAAAATAGTTAGCCTCTGGGACAATCTATATCCATTTTATTTATGCAGTAGGCTTATTATTGTGTGATAGGATGTGCGTTAGGACTGAGGCTATATATATGAAGTGTTAACATATTAAACCATGTCAAGTATAGGGCTGGTGTCGAAGTACATGTCAACAATGTGATCCAATATCCTGCCTGTACGTGGGTTGTGTGTTAGGACTGAGGCTATATATAGGCTACAGTGTTAACATATTAACTAGGTCCGGTATAGGACTGGTGTCGACGTACATGTCAACAATGTGATCCAATATCCTGCCTGTACGTGGGTTGTGTGTTAGGACTGAGGCTATATATAGGCTACAGTGTTAACATATTAACCATGTCAAGTATAGGGCTGGTGTCGAAGTACATGTCAACAATGTGATTCAATATCATGCCTGTACGTGGGTTGTGTGTTAGGACTGAGGCTATATATAGGCTACAGTGTTAACATATTAACTAGGTCCGGTATAGGACTGGTGTCGACGTACATGTCAACAATGTGATCCAATATTATGCCTGTACGTGGGTTGTGTGTTAGGACTGAGGCTATATATAGGCTACAGTGTTAACATATTAACTAGGTCCGGTATAGGACTGGTGTCGACGTACATGTCAACAATGTAATCCAATATCCTGCCTGTACGTGGGTTGTGTGTTAGGACTGAGGCTATATATAGGCTACAGTGTTAACATATTAACTAGGTCCGGTATAGGACTGGTGTCGACGTACATGTCAACAATGTGATTCAATATCCTGCCTGTACGTGGGTTGTGTGTTAAGACTGAGGCTATGTATAGGCTTCAGTGTTAACATATTAACTAGGTCCGGTATAGGACTGGTGTCAAAGTACATGTCAACAATGTGATCCAATATCCTGCCTGTACGTGGGTTGTGTGTTAGGACTGAGGCTATATATAGGCTACAGTGTTAACATATTAACTAGGTCCGGTATAGGACTGGTGTCGAAGTACATGTCAACAATGTGATTCAATATTCAGCCTAGACGTGGGTTGTGTGTTAGGACTGAGGCTATATATAGGCTACAGTGTTAACATATTAACCAAGTCAAGTATAGGGCTGGTGTCGACGTACATGTCAACAATAAGATCCAATATTCAGCCTGGACGTGGGTTGTGGGTTAGGACTGAGGCTATATATAGGCTACAGTGTTAACATATTAACCATGTCAAGTATAGGGCTGGTGTCGACGTACATGTCAACAATGTGATCCAATATTCAGCCTGGACGTGGGTTGTGGGTTAGGACTGAGGCTATATATAGGCTACAGTGTTAACATATTAACCATGTCAAGTATAGGGCTGGTGTCGACGTACATGTCAACAATGTGATCCAATATTCAGCCTGGACGTGGGTTGTGGGTTAGGACTGAGGCTATATATAGGCTACAGTGTTAACATATTAACCATGTCAAGTATAGGGCTGGTGTCGACGTACATGTCAACAATGTGACCCAATATTCACCCTGGACGTGGGTTGTGGGTTAGGACTGAGGCTATATATAGGCTACAGTGTTAACATATTAACCATGTCAAGTATAGGGCTGGTGTCGACGTACATGTCAACAATGTGATCCAATATTCAGCCTGGACGTGGGTTGTGGGTTAGGACTGAGGCTATATATAAGCTACAGTGTTAACATATTAACCCTGTCAAGTATAGGGCTGGTGTCGAAGTACATGTCAACAATGTGACCCAATATTCACCCTGGACGTGGGTTGTGGGTTAGGACTGAGGCTATATATAGGATACAGTGTTAACATATTAACCCTGTCAAGTATAGGGCTGGTGTCGAAGTACATGTCAACAATGTGACCCAATATTCACCCTGGACGTGGGTTGTGGGTTAGGACTAAGGCTATATATAGGCTACAGTGTTAACATATTAACCATGTCAAGTATAGGGCTGGTGTCGAAGTACATGTCAACAATGTGATCCAATATTCAGCCTGTACGTGGGTTGTGTGTTAGGACTGAGGCTTTATATAGGCTACAGTGTTAACATATTAACCATGTCAAGTATAGGGCTGGTGTCGAAGTACATGTCAACAATGTGATCCAATATTCAGCCTAGACGTGGGTTGTGTGTTAGGACTGAGGCTTTATATAGGCTACAGTGTTAACATATTAACCATGTCAAGTATAGGGCTGGTGTCGACGTACATGTCAACAATGTGATCCAATATTCAGCATGGACGTGGGTTGTGGGTTAGGACTGAGGCTATATATAGGCTACAATGTTAACATATTAACCATGTCAAGTATAGGGCTAGTGTCGAAGTACATGTCAACAATGTGATCCAATATGTAGCCTGTACGTGGGTTGTGTGTTAGGACTGAGGCTATATATAGGCTACAGTGTTAACATATTAACCATGTGAAGTATGGGGCTGGTGTCGACGTACATGTCAACAATGTGATCCAATATTCAGCCTGTACGTGGGTTGTGTGTTAGGACTAAGCCTATATATAGGCTACATTGTTAACATATTAACCATGTCAAGTATAGGGCTGGTGTCGAAGTACATGACAACAATGTGATTCAATATTCAGCCTGTACGTGGGTTGTGTGTTAGGACTGAGGCTATATATAGGCTACAGTGTTAACATATTAACCATGTCAAGTATAGGGCTGGTGTCGACATACATGTCAACAATGTGATCCAATATTCAGCCTGGACGTGGGTTGTGTGTTAGGACTGAGGCTATATATAGGCTACAGTGTTAACATATTAACCATGTCAAGTATAGGGCTGGTGTCGACGTACATGTCAACAATGTGATCCAATATTCAGCATGGACGTGGGTTGTGGGTTAGGACTGAGCTATGTATAGGCTACAGTGTTAACATATTAACCATGTCAAGTATAGGGCTGGTGTTTACGTACATGTCAACAATGTGATTCAATATTCAGCCTGGACGTGGGTTGTGTGTTAGGACTGAGGCTTTATATAGGCTACAGTGTTAACATATTAACCATGTCAAGTATAGGGCTGGTGTCGAAGTACATGTCAAAAATGTGATTCAATATTCAGCCTGTACGTGGGTTGTGTGTTAGGACTGAGGCTATATATAGGCTACAGTGTTAACATATTAACCATGTCAAGTATAGGGCTGATGTCGAAGTACATGTCAACAATGTAATTCAATATTATGTCTTTACGTGGGTTGTGTGTTAGTACTGAGGCTTTATATAGGCTACAGTGTTAACATATTAACCATGTCTAGTATAGGACTGGTGTCCAAGTACATGTCAACAATGTGATTCAATATCCTGCCTGTACGTGGGTTGTGTGTTAGGACTGAGGCTTTATATAGGCTACAGTGTTAACATATTAACCAAGTCAAGTATAGGGCTGGTGTCGACGTACATGTCAACAATGTGATTCAATATCCGGCCTGTACGTGGGTTGTGTGTTAGGACTGAGGCTTTATATAGGCTACAGTGTTAACATATAAACTAGGAACGGTATAGGACTGGTGTCGAAGTACATGTCAACAATGTGATTCAATATCCTGCCTGTACGTGGGTTGTGTGTTAGGACTGAGGCTTTATATAGGCTACAGTGTTAACATATTAACCATGTCAAGTATAGGGCTGGTGTCGAAGTACATGTCAAAAATGTGATTCAATATTCAGCCTGTACGTGGGTTGTGTGTTAGGACTGAGGCTATATATAGGCTACAGTGTTAACATATTAACCATGTCAAGTATAGGGCTGGTGTCGAAGTACATGTCAACAATGTAATTCAATATCCTGTCTTTACGTGGGTTGTGTGTTAGTACTGAGGCTTTATATAGGCTACAGTGTTAACATATTAACCATGTCAAGTATAGGACTGGTGTCGAAGTACATGTCAACAATGTGATTCAATATCCTGCCTGTACGTGGGTTGTGTGTTAGGACTGAGGCTTTATATAGGCTACAGTGTTAACATATTAACCATGTCAAGTATAGGACTGGTGTCGAAGTACATGTCAACAATGTGATTCAATAACCGGCCTGTACGTGGGTTGTGTGTTAGGACTGAGGCTTTATATAGGCTACAGTGTTAACATATTAACCATGTCAAGTATAGGACTGGTGTCGACGTACATGTCAACAATGTGATTCAATATCCTGCCTGTACGTGGGTTGTGTGTTAGGACTGAGGCTTTATATAGGCTACAGTGTTAACATATTAACCATGTCAAGTATAGGACTGGTGTCGACGTACATGTCAACAATGTGATTCAATATCCTGCCTGTACGTGGGTTGTGTGTTAGGACTGAGGCTTTATATAGGCTACAGTGTTAACATATTAACCATGTCAAGTATAGGACTGGTGTCGACGTACATGACAACAATGTGAGTCAATATAAGGCCTGTACGTGGGTTGTATGTTAGGACTGAAGCTTTATATAGGCTACAGTGTTAACATATAAACTAGGAACGGTATAGGACTGGTGTCGAAGTACATGTCAACAATGTGATTCAATATCCTGCCTGTACGTGGGTTGTGTGTTAGGACTGAGGCTTTATATAGGCTACAGTGTTAACATATTAACCATGTCAAGTATAGGACTGGTGTCGACGTACATGTCAACAATGTGATTCAATATTCAGCCTGGAAGTGGGTTGTGTGTTAGGACTGAGGCTATATATAGGCTACAGTGTTAACATATTAACCATGTCAAGTATAGGACTGGTGTCGACGTACATGTTAACAATGTGATTCAATATTCAGCCTGGAAGTGGGTTGTGTGTTAGGACTGAGGCTTTATATAGGCTACAGTGTTAACATATTAACCATGTCAAGTATAGGACTGGTGTCGAAGTACATGTCAACAATGTGATTCAATATCCTGCCTGTACGTGGGTTGTGGGTTAGGACTGAGGCTTTATATAGGCTACAGTGTTAACATATTAACCATGTCAAGTATAGGACTGGTGTCGAAGTACATGTCAACAATGTGATTCAATATCCTGCCTGTACGTGGGTTGTGTGTTAGGACTGAGGCTTTATATAGGCTACAGTGTTAACATATTAACCATGTCAAGTATAGGACTGGTGTCGAAGTACATGTCAACAATGTGATTCAATATTCAGCCTGGACGTGGGTTGTGTGTTAGGACTGAGGCTTTATATAGGCTACAGTGTTAACATATTAACCATGTCAAGTATAGGACTGGTGTCGAAGTACATGTCAACAATGTGATTCAATATCCGGCCTGTACGTGGGTTGTGTGTTAGGACTGAGGCTTTATATAGGCTACAGTGTTAACATATTAACCATGTCAAGTATAGGACTGGTGTCGAAGTACATGTCTACAATGTGATTCAATATCCGGCCTGTACGTGGGTTGTGTGTTAGGACTGAGGCTTTATATAGGCTACAGTGTTAACATATTAACCATGTCAAGTATAGGACTGGTGTCGAAGTACATGTCAACAATGTGATTCAATATCCTGCCTGTACGTGGGTTGTATGTTAGGACTGAGGCTTTATATAGGCTACAGTGTTAACATATTAACCATGTCAAGTATAGGACTGGTGTCGACGTACATGTCAACAATGTGATTCAATATTCAGCCTGGAAGTGGGTTGTGTGTTAGGACTGAGGCTATATATAGGCTACAGTGTTAACGTATTAACCATGCCAAGTATAGGACTGGTGTCGAAGTACATGTCAACAATGTGATCCAATATTCAGCCTGTTTTTGGGTTGTGTGTTAGGATTAAGGCTATATATAGGCTACAGTGTTAACATATTACCATGTCAAGTATAGGGCTGGTGTCGAAGTACATGTCAACAATGTGATTCAATATCCTGCCTGTACGTGGGTTGTATGTTAGGACTGAGGTTTTATATAGGCTACAGTGTTAACATATTAACCATGTCAAGTAAAGGGCTGGTGTCGAAGTACATGTCAACAATGTGATTTAATATCCTGTCTGTACGTGGGTTGTGTGTTAGGACTGAGGCTTTATATAGGCTACAGTGTTATCATATTAACCATGTCAAGTATAGGACTTGTATCGAAGTACATGTCAACAATGTGATCCAATATTCAGCCTAGACGTGGGTTGTGTGTTAGGACTGAGGCTATATATATGCAATGTTAACATATTAACCATGTCAAGTATAGGACTGGTGTCGAAGTATATGTCAACAATGTGATTCAATATCCTACCTGTACGTGGGTTGTCGGTTAGTACTGAGGCTTTATATAGGCTACAGTGTTAACATATTAACCATGTCAAGTATAGGGCTGGTGTCGAAGTACATGTCAACAATGTGATTCAATATCCTGTCTGTACGTGGGTTTTGTGTTAAGACTGAGGCTTTATATAGGCTACAGTGTTAACATATTAACTAGGTCCGGTATAGGACGGGTGTCGAAGTACATGTCAACAATGTGATTCAATATCCGGCCTGTATGTGGGTTTTGTGTTAGGACTGAGGCTTTATATAGGCTACAGTGTTAACATATTAACTAGGTCCGGTATAGGACTGGTGTCGAAGTACATGTCAACAATGTGATTCAATATTCAGCCTGTACGTAGGTTGTGTATTAGGACTGAGGCTATATATAGGCTACAGTGTTAACATATTAACCATGTTAAGTATAGGGCTATTGTCGAAGTACATGTCAACAATGTGATCCAATATCCTGTCTGTACGTGGGTTGTGTGTTAGGACTGAGGCTATATATAGGATACAGTGTTAACATATTAACAATGTCAAGTATAGGGCTGGTGTCGAAGTACATGTCAACAATGTGATTCAATATCCTGTCTGTACGTGGGTTGTGTGTTAGGACTGAGGCTATATATAGGCTACATTATTAAGATATTAACCATGTCAAGTATAGGGCTGGTGTCGAAGTACATGTCAACAATGTGATCCAATATCCTGTCTGTACGTGGGTTGTGTGTTAGGACTGAGGCTATATATAGGCTACAGTGTTAACATATTAACTAGCTCCGGTATAGGACTGGTGTCGACGTACATGTCAACAATGTGTTCAATATTCAGCCTGTACGTAGGTTGTGTGTTAGGACTGAGGCTATATATAGGCTACAGTGTTAACATATTAACCATGTCAAGTATAGGACTGGTGTCGAAGTACATGTCAACAATGTGATTCAATATCCGGCCTGTACGTGGGTTGTGTGTTAGGACTGAGGCTTTATATAGGCTACAGTGTTAACATATAAACTAGGAACGGTATAGGACTGGTGTCGAAGTACATGTCAACAATGTGATTCAATATCCTGCCTGTACGTGGGTTGTGTGTTAGGACTGAGGCTTTATATAGGCTACAGTGTTAACATATTAACCATGTCAAGTATAGGACTGGTGTCGACGTACATGTCAACAATGAGATTCAATATTCAGCCTGGAAGTGGGTTGTGTGTTAGGACTGAGGCTATATATAGGCTACAGTGTTAACATATTAACCATGTCAAGTATAGGACTGGTGTCGACGTACATGTCAACAATGTGATTCAATATTCAGCCTGGACGTGGGTTGTGTGTTAGGACTGAGGCTATATATAGGCTACAGTGTTAACATATTAACCATGTCAAGTATAAGGCTGGTGTCGACGTACATGTCAACAATGTGATCCAATATTCAGCCTGGACGTGGGTTGTGGGTTAGGACTGAGCTATGTATAGGCTACAGTGTTAACATATTAACCATGTCAAGTATAGGGCTGGTGTCGACTACATGTCAACAATGTGATTCAATATTCAGCCTGGACGTGGGTTGTGTGTTAGGACTGAGGCTTTATATAGGCTACAGTATTAACATATTAAATATGTCAAGTATAGGGCTGGTGTCGAAGTACATGTCAAAAATGTGATTCAATATTCAGCCTGTACGTGGGTTGTGTGTTAGGACTGAGGCTATATATAGGCTACAGTGTCAACATATTAACCATGTCAAGTATAGGGCTGGTGTCGAAGTACATGTCAACAATGTAATTCAATATCCTGTCTTTACGTGGGTTGTGTGTTAGTACTGAGGCTTTATATAGGCTACAGTGTTAACATATTAACCATGTCAAGTATAGGACTGGTGTCGAAGTACATGTCAACAATGTGATTCAATATCCTGCCTGTACGTGGGTTGTGTGTTAGGACTGAGGCTTTATATAGGCTACAGTGTTAACATATTAACCATGTCAAGTATAGGACTGGTGTTGAAGTACACGTCAACAATGTGATTCAATAACCGGCCTGTACGTGGGTTGTGTGTTAGGACTGAGGCTTTATATAGGCTACAGTGTTAACATATTAACCATGTCAAGTATAGGACTGGTGTCGACGTACATGTCAACAATGTAATTCAATATCCTGCCTGTACGTGGGTTGTGTGTTAGGACTGAGGCTTTATATAGGCTACAGTGTTAACATATTAACCATGTCAAGTATAGGACTGGTGTCGACGTACATGTCAACAATGTGATTCAATATCCTGCCTGTACGTGGGTTGTGTGTTAGGACTGAGGCTTTATATAGGCTACAGTGTTAACATATTAACCATGTCAAGTATAGGACTGGTGTCGACGTACATGTCAACAATGTGATTCAATTTCCGGCCTGTACGTGGGTTGTATGTTAGGACTGAGGCTTTATATAGGCTACAGTGTTAACATATAAACTAGGAACGGTATAGGACTGGTGTCGAAGTACATGTCAACAATGTGATTCAATATCCTGCCTGTACGTGGGTTGTGTGTTAGGACTGAGGCTTTATATAGGCTACAGTGTTAACATATTAACCATGTCAAGTATAGGACTGGTGTCGACGTACATGTCAACAATGTGATTCAATATTCAGCCTGGAAGTGGGTTGTGTGTTAGGACTGAGGCTATATATAGGCTACAGTGTTAACATATTAACCATGTCAAGTATAGGACTGGTGTCGAAGTACATGTCAACAATGTGATTCAATATCCTGCCTGTACGTGGGTTGTGTGTTAGGACTGAGGCTTTATATAGGCTACAGTGTTAACATATTAACCATGTCAAGTATAGGACTGGTGTCGAAGTACACGTCAACAATGTGATTCAATAACCGGCCTGTACGTGGGTTGTGTGTTAGGACTGAGGCTTTATATAGGCTACAGTGTTAACATATTAACCATGTCAAGTATAGGACTGGTGTCGACGTACATGTCAACAATGTAATTCAATATCCTGCCTGTACGTGGGTTGTGTGTTAGGACTGAGGCTTTATATAGGCTACAGTGTTAACATATTAACCATGTCAAGTATAGGACTGGTGTCGACGTACATGTCAACAATGTGATTCAATATCCTGCCTGTACGTGGGTTGTGTGTTAGGACTGAGGCTTTATATAGGCTACAGTGTTAACATATTAACCATGTCAAGTATAGGACTGGTGTCGACGTACATGTCAACAATGTGATTCAATTTCCGGCCTGTACGTGGGTTGTATGTTAGGACTGAGGCTTTATATAGGCTACAGTGTTAACATATAAACTAGGAACGGTATAGGACTGGTGTCGACGTACATGTCAACAATGTGATTCAATATTCAGCCTGGAAGTGGGTTGTGTGTTAGGACTGAGGCTATATATAGGCTACAGTGTTAACATATTAACCATGTCAAGTATAGGACTGGTGTCGACGTACATGTCAACAATGTGATTCAATATTCAGCCTGGAAGTGGGTTGTGTGTTAGGACTGAGGCTTTATATAGGCTACAGTGTTAACATATTAACCATGTCAAGTATAGGACTGGTGTCGAAGTACATGTCAACAATGTGATTCAATATCCTGCCTGTACGTGGGTTGTGGGTTAGGACTGAGGCTTTATATAGGCTACAGTGTTAACATATTAACCACGTCAAGTATAGGACTGGTGTCGAAGTACATGTCAACAATGTGATTCAATATCCTGCCTGTACGTGGGTTGTGTGTTAGGACTGAGGCTATATATAGGCTACAGTGTTAACATATTAACCATGTCAAGTATAGGACTGTTGTCGAAGTACAGGTCAACAATGTGATTCAATATCCTGCCTGTACGTGGGTTGTGTGTTAGGACTGAGGCTTTATATAGGCTACAGTGTTAACATATTAACTATGTCAAGTATAGGACTGGTGTCAAAGTACATGTCAACAATGTGATTCAATATCCTGCCTGTACGTGGGGTGTGTGTTAGGACTGAGGCTTTATATAGGCTACAGTGTTAACATATTAACCATGTCAAGTATATTACTGGTGTCGAAGTACATGTCAACAATGTGATTCAATATTCAGCCTGGACGTGGGTTGTGTGTTAGGACTGAGGCTTTATATAGGCTACAGTGTTAACATATTAACCATGTCAAGTGTAGGACTGGTGTCGAAGTACATGTCAACAATGTGATTCAATATCCGGCCTGTACGTGGGTTGTGTGTTAGGACTGAGGCTTTATACAGGCTACAGTGTTAACATATTAACCATGTCAAGTATAGGACTGGTGTCGAAGTACATGTCTACAATGTGATTCAATATCCGGCCTGTACGTGGGTTGTGTGTTAGGACTGAGGTTTTATATAGGCTACAGTGTTAACATATTAACCATGTCAAGTATAGGACTGGTGTCGAAGTACATGTTAACAATGTGATTCAATATCCTGCCTGTACGTGGGTTGTATGTTAGGACTGAGGCTTTATATAGGCTACAGTGTTAACATATTAACCATGTCAAGTATAGGACTGGTGTCGACGTACATGTCAACAATGTGATTCAATATTCAGCCTGGAAGTGGGTTGTGTGTTAGGACTGAGGCTATATATAGGCTACAGTGTTAACGTATTAACCATGTCAAGTATAGGACTGGTGTCGAAGTACATGTCAACAATGTGATCCAATATTCAGCCTGTTTTTGGGTTGTGTGTTAGGATTAAGGCTATATATAGGCTACAGTGTTAACATATTTACCATGTCAAGTATAGGGCTGGTGTCGAAGTACATGTCAACAATGTGATTCAATATCCTGCCTGTACGTGGGTTGTATGTTAGGACTGAGGCTTTATATCGGCTACAGTGTTAACATATTAACCATGTCAAGTATAGGGCTGGTGTCGAAGTAAATGTCAACAATGTGATTCAATATCCTGTCTGTACGTGGGTTGTGTGTTAGGACTGAGGCTTTATATAGGCTACAGTGTTATCATATTAACCATGTCAAGTATAGGACTGGTGTCGAAGTACATGTCAACAATGTGATCCAATATTCAGCCTAGACGTGGGTTGTGTGTTAGGACTGAGGCTATATATATGCAGTGTTAACATATTAACCATGTCAAGTATAGGACTGGTGTCGAAGTATATGTCAACAATGTGATTCAATATCCTACCTGTACGTGGGTTGTCGGTTAGTACTGAGGCTTTATATAGGCTACAGTGTTAACATATTAACCATGTCAAGTATAGGGCTGGTGTCGAAGTACATGTCAACAATGTGATTCAATATCCTGTCTGTACGTGGGTTTTGTGTTAGGACTGAGGCTTTATATAGGCTACAGTGTTAACATATTAACTAGGTCCGGTATAGGACTGGTGTCGAAGTACATGTCAACAATGTGATTCAATATCCGGCCTGTATGTGGGTTTTGTGTTAGGACTGAGGCTTTATATAGGCTACAGTGTTAACATATTAACTAGGTCCGGTATAGGACTGGTGTCGAAGTACATGTCAACAATGTGATTCAATATTCAGCCTGTACGTAGGTTGTGTATTAGGACTGAGGCTATATATAGGCTACAGTGTTAACATATTAACCATGTTAAGTATAGGGCTATTGTCGAAGTACATGTCAACAATGTGATCCAATATCCTGTCTGTACGTGGGTTGTGTGTTAGGACTGAGGCTCTATATAGGCTACAGTGTTAACATATTAACAATGTCAAGTATAGGGCTGGTGTCGAAGTACATGTCAACAATGTGATTCAATATCCTGTCTGTACGTGGGTTGTGTGTTAGGACTGAGGCTATATATAGGCTACATTATTAACATATTAACCAGGTCAAGTATAGGGCTGGTGTCGAAGTACATGTCAACAATGTGATCCAATATCCTGTCTGTACGTGGGTTGTGTGTTAGGACTGAGGCTATATATAGGCTACAGTGTTAACATATTAACTAGCTCCGGTATAGGACTCGTGTCGACGTACATGTCAACAATGTGTTCAATATTCAGCCTGTACGTAGGTTGTGTGTTAGGACTGAGGCTATATATAGGCTACAGTGTTAACATATTAACCATGTCAAGTATAGGGCTGTTGTCAAAGAACATGTCAACAATGTGATCCAATATCCTGCCTGTACGTGGGTTGTGTGTTAGGACTGAGGCTATATATAGGCTACAGTGTTAACATATTAACCATATCAAGTATAGGGCTGGTGTCGACGTACATGTCAACAATGTGATTCAATATCCTGCCTGTACGTGGGTTGTGTGTTAGGACTGAGGCTATATATAGGCTACAGTGTTAACATATTAACCATGTCAAGTATAGGTCTGGTGTCGAAGTACATGTCAACAATGTGATTCAATATCCTGCCTGTACGTGGGTTGTGTGTTAGGACTGAGGCTATATATATGCAGTGTTAACATATTAACCATGTCAAGTATAGGACTGGTGTCGAAGTATATGTCAACAATGTTATTCAATATCCTACCTGTACGTGGGTTGTCGGTTAGGACTGAGGCTTTATATAGGCTACAGTGTTAACATATTAACCATGTCAAGTATAGGGCTGGTGTCGAAGTACATGTCAACAATGTGATTCAATATCCTGTCTGTACGTGGGTTTTGTGTTAGGACTGAGGCTTTATATAGGCTACAGTGTTAACATATTAACTAGGTCCGGTATAGGACTGGTGTCGAAGTACATGTCAACAATGTGATTCAATATCCGGCCTGTATGTGGGTTTTGTGTTAGGACTGAGGCTATATATAGGCTACAGTGTTAACATATTAACTAGGTCCGGTATAGGACTGGTGTCGAAGTACATGTCAACAATGTGATTCAATATCCTGTCTGTACGTGGGTTGTGTGTTAGGACTGAGGCTATATATAGGCTACAGTGTTAACATATTAACCATGTCAAGTATAGGTCTGGTGTCGAAGTACATGTCAACAATGTGATTCAATATTCAGCCTGTACGTAGGTTGTGTATTAGGACTGAGGCTATATATAGGCTACAGTGTTAACATATTAACCATGTTAAGTATAGGGCTAGTGTCGAAGTACATGTCAACAATTTTATCCAATATCCTGTCTGTACGTGGGTTGTGTGTTAGGACTGAGGCTATATATAGGCTACAGTGTTAACATATTAACCATGTCAAGTATAGGGCTGGTGTCGAAGTACATGTCAACAATGTGATTCAATATCCTGTCTGTACGTGGGTTGTGTGTTAGGACTGAGGCTCTATATAGGCTACAGTGTTAACATATTAACAATGTCAAGTATAGGGCTGGTGTCGAAGTACATGTCAACAATGTGATTCAATATCCTGTCTGTACGTGGGTTGTGTGTTAGGACTGAGGCTATATATAGGCTACATTATTAACATATTAACCAGGTCAAGTATAGGGCTGGTGTCGAAGTACATGTCAACAATGTGATCCAATATCCTGTCTGTACGTGGGTTGTGTGTTAGGACTGAGGCTATATATAGGCTACAGTGTTAACATATTAACTAGCTCCGGTATAGGACTCGTGTCGACGTACATGTCAACAATGTGTTCAATATTCAGCCTGTACGTAGGTTGTGTGTTAGGACTGAGGCTATATATAGGCTACAGTGTTAACATATTAACCATGTCAAGTATAGGGCTGTTGTCAAAGAACATGTCAACAATGTGATCCAATATCCTGCCTGTACGTGGGTTGTGTGTTAGGACTGAGGCTATATATAGGCTACAGTGTTAACATATTAACCATATCAAGTATAGGGCTGGTGTCGACGTACATGTCAACAATGTGATTCAATATCCTGCCTGTACGTGGGTTGTGTGTTAGGACTGAGGCTATATATAGGCTACAGTGTTAACATATTAACCATGTCAAGTATAGGTCTGGTGTCGAAGTACATGTCAACAATGTGATTCAATATCCTGCCTGTACGTGGGTTGTGTGTTAGGACTGAGGCTATATATATGCAGTGTTAACATATTAACCATGTCAAGTATAGGACTGGTGTCGAAGTATATGTCAACAATGTTATTCAATATCCTACCTGTACGTGGGTTGTCGGTTAGGACTGAGGCTTTATATAGGCTACAGTGTTAACATATTAACCATGTCAAGTATAGGGCTGGTGTCGAAGTACATGTCAACAATGTGATTCAATATCCTGTCTGTACGTGGGTTTTGTGTTAGGACTGAGGCTTTATATAGGCTACAGTGTTAACATATTAACTAGGTCCGGTATAGGACTGGTGTCGAAGTACATGTCAACAATGTGATTCAATATCCGGCCTGTATGTGGGTTTTGTGTTAGGACTGAGGCTATATATAGGCTACAGTGTTAACATATTAACTAGGTCCGGTATAGGACTGGTGTCGAAGTACATGTCAACAATGTGATTCAATATCCTGTCTGTACGTGGGTTGTGTGTTAGGACTGAGGCTATATATAGGCTACAGTGTTAACATATTAACCATGTCAAGTATAGGTCTGGTGTCGAAGTACATGTCAACAATGTGATTCAATATTCAGCCTGTACGTAGGTTGTGTATTAGGACTGAGGCTATATATAGGCTACAGTGTTAACATATTAACCATGTTAAGTATAGGGCTAGTGTCGAAGTACATGTCAACAATATTATCCAATATCCTGTCTGTACGTGGGTTGTGTGTTAGGACTGAGGCTATATATAGGCTACAGTGTTAACATATTAACCATGTCAAGTATAGGGCTGGTGTCGAAGTACATGTCAACAATGTGATTCAATATCCTGTCTGTACGTGGGTTGTGTGTAAGGACTGAGGCTATATATAGGCTACATTATTAACATATTAACCATGTCAAGTATAGGGCTGGTGTCGAAGTACATGTCAACAATGTGATCCAATATCCTGTCTGTACGTGGGTTTTGTGTTAGGACTGAGGCTATATATAGGCTACAGTGTTAACATATTAACTAGGTCCGGTATAGGACTGGTGTCGAAGTACATGTCAACAATGTGATTCAATATCCTGTCTGTACGTGGGTTGTGTGTTAGGACTGAGGCTATATATAGGCTACAGTGTTAACATATTAACCATGTCAAGTATAGGGCTGGTGTCGAAGTACATGTCAACAATGTGATTCAATATCCTGTCTGTACGTGGGTTGTGTGTTAGGACTGAGGCTATATATAGGCTACAGTGTTAACATATTAACCATGTCAAGTATAGGGCTGGTGTCGAAGTACATGTCAACAATGTGATTCAATATCCTGTCTGTACGTGGGTTGTGTGTTAGGACTGAGGCTATATATAGGCTACAGTGTTAACATATTAACCATGTTAAGTATAGGGCTAGTGTCGAAGTACATGTCAACAATTTGATCCAATATCCTGTCTGTACGTGGGTTGTGTGTTAGGACTGAGGCTATATATAGGCTACAGTGTTAACATATTAACCATGTCAAGTATAGGGCTGGTGTCGAAGTACATGTCAACAATGTGATTCAATATCCTGTCTGTACGTGGGTTGTGTGTTAGGACTGAGGCTATATATAGGCTACATTATTAACATATTAACCATGTCCGGTATAGGACTGGTGTCGAAGTACATGTCAACAATGTGATTCAATATCCGGAATGTATGTGGGTTTTGTGTTAGGACTGAGGCTTTATATAGGCTACAGTGTTAACATATTAACTAGGTCCGGTATAGGACTGGTGTCGACGTACATGTCAACAATGTGTTCAATATTCAGCCTGTACGTAGGTTGTGTGTTAGGACTGAGGCTATATATAGGCTACAGTGTTAATATATTAACCATGTCAAGTATAGGGCTGTTGTCGAAGAACATGTCAACAATGTGATCCAATATCCTGCCTGTACGTGGGTTGTGTGTTAGGACTGAGGCTATATATAGGCTACAGTGTTAACATATTAACCATGTCAAGTATAGGGCTGGTGTCGACGTACATGTCAACAATGTGATTCAATATCCTGCCTGTACGTGGGTTGTGTGTTAGGACTGAGGCTATATATAGGCTACAGTGTTAACATATTAACCATGTCAAGTATAGGTCTGGTGTCGAAGTACATGTCAACAATGTGATTCAATATCTTGCCTGTACGTGGGTTGTGTGTTAGGACTGAGGCTCTATATAGGCTACAGTGTTAACATATTAACCATGTCAAGTATAGGGCTGGTGTCGAAGTACATGTCAACAATGTGATTCAATATCCTGCCTGTACGTGGGTTGTGTGTTAGGACTGAGGCTATATATAGGCTACAGTGTTAACATATTAACCATGTCAAGTATAGGGCTGGTGTCGAAGTACATGTCAACAATGTGATTTAATATCCTGCCTGTACGTGGGTTGTGTGTTAGGACTGAGGCTTTATATAGGCTACAGTGTTAACATATTAACCATGTCCAGTATAGTACTGGTGTTGAAGTACATGTCAACAATGTGATCCAATATTCAGCCTAGACGTGGGTTGAGTGTTAAGACTGAGGCTATATATATGCAGTGTTAACATATTAACCATGTCAAGTATAGGACTGGTGTCGAAGTACATGTCAAAAATGTGATTCAATATCCTGCCTGTACGTGGGTTGTGGGTTAGGACTGAGGCTCTATATAGGCTACAGTGTTAACATATTAACCATGTCAAGTATAGGGCTGGTGTCGAAGTACATGTCAACAATGTGATTCATTATCCTGTCTGTACGTGGGTTGTGTGTTAGGACTGAGGCTTTATATAGGCTACAGTGTTAACATATTAACCATGTCAAGTATAGGACTGGTGTCGAAGTACATGTCAACAATGTGATTCAATATCCTGCCTGTACGTGGGTTGTGTGTTAGGACTAAGGCTTTATATAGGCTACAGTGTTAACATATAAACTAGGTCCGGTATAGGACTGGTGTCGACGTACATGTCAACAATGTGTTTCAATATCCTGCCTGTACGTGGGTTGTGTGTTAGGACTGAGGCTATATATAGGCTACAGTGTTAACATATTAACCATGTGAAGTATAGGACTTGTGTCGAAGTACATGTCAACAATGTGTTTCAATATCCTGCCTGTACGTGGGTTGTGTGTTAGGACTGAGGCTTTATATAGGCTACAGTGTTAACATATTAACCATGTCAAGTATAGGACTTGTGTCGAAGTACATGTCAACAATGTGATCCAATATCCTGTCTGTACGTGGGTTGTGTGTTAGGACTGAGGCTATATATAGGCTACAGTGTTAACATATTAACCATGTCAAGTATAGGGCTGGTGTCGAAGTACATGTCAACAATGTGATTTAATATCCTGCCTGTACGTGGGTTGTGTGTTAGGACTGAGGCTATATATAGGCTACAGTGTTAACATATTAACAATGTCAAGTATAGGGCTGGTGTCGAAGTACATGTCAACAATGTGATTCAATATCCTGTCTGTACGTGGGTTGTGTGTTAGGACTGAGGCTATATATAGGCTACATTATTAACATATTAACCAGGTCAAGTATAGGGCTGGTGTCGAAGTACATGTCAACAATGTGATCCAATATCCTGTCTGTACGTGGGTTGTGTGTTAGGACTGAGGCTATATATAGGCTACAGTGTTAACATATTAACTAGCTCCGGTATAGGACTCGTGTCGACGTACATGTCAACAATGTGTTCAATATTCAGCCTGTACGTAGGTTGTGTGTTAGGACTGAGGCTATATATAGGCTACAGTGTTAACATATTAACCATGTCAAGTATAGGGCTGTTGTCGAAGAACATGTCAACAATTTGATCCAATATCCTGCCTGTACGTGGGTTGTGTGTTAGGACTGAGGCTATATATAGGCTACAGTGTTAACATATTAACCATGTCAAGTATAGGGCTGGTGTCGACGTACATGTCAACAATGTGATTCAATATCCTGCCTGTACGTGGGTTGTGTGTTAGGACTGAGGCTATATATAGGCTACAGTGTTAACATATTAACCATGTCAAGTATAGGTCTGGTGTCGAAGTACATGTCAACAATGTGATTCAATATCCTGCCTGTACGTGGGTTGTGTGTTAGGACTGAGGCTATATATATGCAGTGTTAACATATTAACCATGTCAAGTATAGGACTGGTGTCGAAGTATATGTCAACAATGTTATTCAATATCCTACCTGTACGTGGGTTGTCGGTTAGGACTGAGGCTTTATATAGGCTACAGTGTTAACATATTAACCATGTCAAGTATAGGGCTGGTGTCGAAGTACATGTCAACAATGTGATTCAATATCCTGTCTGTACGTGGGTTTTGTGTTAGGACTGAGGCTTTATATAGGCTACAGTGTTAACATATTAACTAGGTCCGGTATAGGACTGGTGTCGAAGTACATGTCAACAATGTGATTCAATATCCGGCCTGTATGTGGGTTTTGTGTTAGGACTGAGGCTATATATAGGCTACAGTGTTAACATATTAACTAGGTCCGGTATAGGACTGGTGTCGAAGTACATGTCAACAATGTGATTCAATATCCTGTCTGTACGTGGGTTGTGTGTTAGGACTGAGGCTATATATAGGCTACAGTGTTAACATATTAACCATGTCAAGTATAGGTCTGGTGTCGAAGTACATGTCAACAATGTGATTCAATATTCAGCCTGTACGTAGGTTGTGTATTAGGACTGAGGCTATATATAGGCTACAGTGTTAACATATTAACCATGTTAAGTATAGGGCTAGTGTCGAAGTACATGTCAACAATTTTATCCAATATCCTGTCTGTACGTGGGTTGTGTGTTAGGACTGAGGCTATATATAGGCTACAGTGTTAACATATTAACCATGTCAAGTATAGGGCTGGTGTCGAAGTACATGTCAACAATGTGATTCAATATCCTGTCTGTACGTGGGTTGTGTGTTAGGACTGAGGCTATATATAGGCTACATTATTAACATATTAACCATGTCAAGTATAGGGCTGGTGTCGAAGTACATGTCAACAATGTGATCCAATATCCTGTCTGTACGTGGGTTTTGTGTTAGGACTGAGGCTATATATAGGCTACAGTGTTAACATATTAACTAGGTCCGGTATAGGACTGGTGTCGAAGTACATGTCAACAATGTGATTCAATATCCTGTCTGTACGTGGGTTGTGTGTTAGGACTGAGGCTATATATAGGCTACAGTGTTAACATATTAACCATGTCAAGTATAGGGCTGGTGTCGAAGTACATGTCAACAATGTGATTCAATATCCTGTCTGTACGTGGGTTGTGTGTTAGGACTGAGGCTATATATAGGCTACAGTGTTAACATATTAACCATGTCAAGTATAGGGCTGGTGTCGAAGTACATGTCAACAATGTGATTCAATATCCTGTCTGTACGTGGGTTGTGTGTTAGGACTGAGGCTATATATAGGCTACAGTGTTAACATATTAACCATGTAAAGTATAGGGCTGGTGTCGAAGTACATGTCAACAATGTGATCCAATATCCTGTCTGTACGTGGGTTGTGGTTAGGACTGAGGCTATATATAGGCTACAGTGTTAACATATTAACTAGGTCCGGTATAGGACTGGTGTCGAAGTACATGTCAACAATGTGATTCAATATCCTGTCTGTACGTGGGTTGTGTGTTAGGACTGAGGCTATATATAGGCTACAGTGTTAAAATATTAACCATGTTAAGTATAGGGCTAGTGTCGAAGTACATGTCAACAATTTGATCCAATATCCTGTCTGTACGTGGGTTGTGTGTTAGGACTGAGGCTATATATAGGCTACAGTGTTAACATATTAACCATGTCAAGTATAGGGCTGGTGTCGAAGTACATGTCAACAATGTGATTCAATATCCTGTCTGTACGTGGGTTGTGTGTTAGGACTGAGGCTATATATAGGCTACATTATTAACATATTAACCATGTCCGGTATAGGACTGGTGTCGAAGTACATGTCAACAATGTGATTCAATATCCGGAATGTATGTGGGTTTTGTGTTAGGACTGAGGCTTTATATAGGCTACAGTGTTAACATATTAACTAGGTCCGGTATAGGACTGGTGTCGACGTACATGTCAACAATGTGTTCAATATTCAGCCTGTACGTAGGTTGTGTGTTAGGACTGAGGCTATATATAGGCTACAGTTTTAATATATTAACCATGTCAAGTATAGGGCTGTTGTCGAAGAACATGTCAACAATGTGATCCAATATCCTGCCTGTACGTGGGTTGTGTGTTAGGACTGAGGCTATATATAGGCTACAGTGTTAACATATTAACCATGTCAAGTATAGGGCTGGTGTCGACGTACATGTCAACAATGTGATTCAATATCCTGCCTGTACGTGGGTTGTGTGTTAGGACTGAGGCTATATATAGGCTACAGTGTTAACATATTAACCATGTCAAGTATAGGTCTGGTGTCGAAGTACATGTCAACAATGTGATTCAATATCTTGCCTGTACGTGGGTTGTGTGTTAGGACTGAGGCTCTATATAGGCTACAGTGTTAACATATTAACCATGTCAAGTATAGGGCTGGTGTCGAAGTACATGTCAACAATGTGATTCAATATCCTGCCTGTACGTGGGTTGTGTGTTAGGACTGAGGCTATATATAGGCTACAGTGTTAACATATTAACCATGTCAAGTATAGGGCTGGTGTCGAAGTACATGTCAACAATGTGATTTAATATCCTGCCTGTACGTGGGTTGTGTGTTAGGACTGAGGCTTTATATAGGCTACAGTGTTAACATATTAACCATGTCCAGTATAGTACTGGTGTCGAAGTACATGTCAGCAATGTGATCCAATATTCAGCCTAGACGTGGGTTGAGTGTTAAGACTGAGGCTATATATATGCAGTGTTAACATATTAACCATGTCAAGTATAGGACTGGTGTCGAAGTACATGTCAAAAATGTGATTCAATATCCTGCCTGTACGTGGGTTGTGGGTTAGGACTGAGGCTCTATATAGGCTACAGTGTTAACATATTAACCATGTCAAGTATAGGGCTGGTGTCGAAGTACATGTCAACAATGTGATTCATTATCCTGTCTGTACGTGGGTTGTGTGTTAGGACTGAGGCTTTATATAGGCTACAGTGTTAACATATTAACCATGTCAAGTATAGGACTGGTGTCGAAGTACATGTCAACAATGTGATTCAATATCCTGCCTGTACGTGGGTTGTGTGTTAGGACTAAGGCTTTATATAGGCTACAGTGTTAACATATAAACTAGGTCCGGTATAGGACTGGTGTCGACGTACATGTCAACAATGTGTTTCAATATCCTGCCTGTACGTGGGTTGTGTGTTAGGACTGAGGCTATATATAGGCTACAGTGTTAACATATTAACCATGTGAAGTATAGGACTTGTGTCGAAGTACATGTCAACAATGTGTTTCAATATCCTGCCTGTACGTGGGTTGTGTGTTAGGACTGAGGCTTTATATAGGCTACAGTGTTAACATATTAACCATGTCAAGTATAGGACTTGTGTCGAAGTACATGTCAACAATGTGTTTCAATATCCTGCCTGTACGTGGGTTGTGTGTTAGGACTGAGGCTATATATAGGCTACAGTGTTAACATATAAACTAGGTCCGGTATAGGACTGGTGTCGACGTACATGTCAACAATGTGTTTCAATATCCTGCCTGTACGTGGGTTGTGTGTTAGGACTGAGGCTTTATATAGGCTACAGTGTTAACATATTAACCATGTCAAGTATAGGTCTGGTGTCGAAGTACATGTCAACAATGTGATTCAATATCCTGCCTGTACGTGGGTTGTGTGTTAGGACTGAGGCTTTATATAAGCTACAGTGTTAACATATTAACTAGGTCCGGTATAGGACTGGTGTCGAAGTACATGTCAACAATGTGATTCAATATCCTGCCTGTACGTGAGTTGTGTGTTGGGACTGAGGCTTTATATAGGCTACAGTGTTAACATATTAACTAGGTCCGGTATAGGACTGGTGTCAAAGTACATGTCAACAATGTGATTCAATATTCAGCCTGTACGTAGGTTGTGTGTTAGGACTGAGGCAATATATAGGCTACAGTGTTAACATATTAACTAGGTCCGGTATAGGACTGGTGTCGAAGTACATGTCAACAATGTGATCCAATATCCTGTCTGTACGTGGGTTGTGTGTTAGGACTGAGGCTATATATAGGCTACAGTGTTAACATATTAACCATGTCAAGTATAGGGCTGGTGTCGAAGTACATGTCAACAATGTGATTTAATATCCTGCCTGTACGTGGGTTGTGTGTTAGGACTGAGGCTATATATAGGCTACAGTGTTAACATATTAACCATGTCAAGTATAGGACTGGTGTCGAAGTACATGTCAACAATGTGATCCAATATCCTGTCTGTACGTGGGTTGTGTGTTAGGACTGAGGCTATATATAGGCTACAGTGTTAACATATTAACCATGTCAAGTATAGGACTGGTGTCGAAGTACATGTCAACAATGTAATCCAATATCCTGTCTGTACGTAAGTTGTGTGTTAGGACTGAGGCTATATATAGGCTACAGTGTTAACATATTAACCATGTCAAGTATAGGGCTGGTGTCGAAGTACATGTCAACAATGTGATTTAATATCCTGCCTGTACGTGGGTTGTGTGTTAGGACTGAGGCTATATATAGGCTACAGTGTTAACATATTAACTAGGTCTGGTATAGGACTGTGTACGTGGGTTGTGTGTTAGGACTGAGGCTATATATAGGCTACAGTGTTAACATATTAACTAGGTCTGGTATAGGACTGTGTACGTGGGTTGTGTGTTAGGACTGAGGCTATATATAGGCTACAGTGTTTACATATTAACCATGTCAAGTATAGGACTGGTGTCGAAGTACATGTCAACAATGTGATCCAATATCCTGTCTGTACGTGGGTTGTGTGTTAGGACTGAGGCTATATATAGGCTACAGTGTTAACATATTAACCATGTCAAGTATAGGGCTGGTGTCGAAGTACATGTCAACAATGTGATCAAATATCCTGTCTGTATGTGGGTTGTGTGTTAGGACTGAGGCTATATATAGGCTACAGTGTTAACATATTAACCATGTCAAGTATAGGGCTGGTGTCGAAGTACATGTCAACAATGTGATTCAATATCCTGTCTGTACGTGGGTTGTGTGTTAGGACTGAGGCTATATATAGGCTACAGTGTTAACATATTAACTAGGTCTGGTATAGGACTGTGTACGTGGGTTGTGTGTTGGGACTGAGGCAATATATAGGCTACAGTGTTAACATATTAACTAGGTCCGGTATAAGGACTGGTGTCGAAGTACATGTCAACAATGTGATCAAATATCCTGTCTGTATGTGGGTTGTGTGTTAGGACTGAGGCTATATATAGGCTACAGTGTTAACATATTAACCATGTCAAGTATAGGACTGGTGTCGAAGTACATGTCAACAATGTGATTCAATATTCAGCCTGTACGTAGGTTGTGTGTTAGGACTGAGGCAATATATAGGCTACAGTGTTAACATATTAACCATGTTAAGTATAGGGCTGGTGTCGAAGTACATGTCAACAATGTAATCCAATATCCTGTCTGTACGTGGGTTGTGTGTTAGGACTGAGGCTATATATAGGCTACAGTGTTAACATATTAACCATGTCAAGTATAGGACTTGTGTCGAAGTACATGTCAACAATGTGTTTCAATATCCTGCCTGTACGTGGGTTGTGTGTTAGGACTGAGGCTTTATATAGGCTACAGTGTTAACATATTAACCATGTCAAGTATAGGACTTGTGTCGAAGTACATGTCAACAATGTGTTTCAATATCCTGCCTGTACGTGGGTTGTGTGTTAGGACTGAGGCTATATATAGGCTACAGTGTTAACATATAAACTAGGTCCGGTATAGGACTGGTGTCGACGTACATGTCAACAATGTGTTTCAATATCCTGCCTGTACGTGGGTTGTGTGTTAGGACTGAGGCTTTATATAGGCTACAGTGTTAACATATTAACCATGTCAAGTATAGGTCTGGTGTCGAAGTACATGTCAACAATGTGATTCAATATCCTGCCTGTACGTGGGTTGTGTGTTAGGACTGAGGCTTTATATAGGCTACAGTGTTATCATATTAACTAGGTCCGGTATAGGACTGGTGTCGAAGTACATGTCAACAATGTGATTCAATATTCTGCCTGTACGTGAGTTGTGTGTTGGGACTGAGGCTTTATATAGGCTACAATGTTAACATATTAACTAGGTCCGGTATAGGACTGGTGTCAAAGTACATGTCAACAATGTGATTCAATATTCAGCCTGTACGTAGGTTGTGTGTTAGGACTGAGGCAATATATAGGCTACAGTGTTAACATATTAACTAGGTCCGGTATAGGACTGGTGTCGAAGTACATGTCAATAATGTGATCCAATATCCTGTCTGTACGTGGGTTGTGTGTTAGGACTGAGGCTATATATAGGCTACAGTGTTAACATATTAACCATGTCAAGTATAGGGCTGGTGTCGAAGTACATGTCAACAATGTGATTTAATATCCTGCCTGTACGTGGGTTGTGTGTTAGGACTGAGGCTATATATAGGCTACAGTGTTAACATATTAACCATGTCAAGTATAGGACTGGTGTCGAAGTACATGTCAACAATGTGATCCAATATCCTGTCTGTACGTGGGTTGTGTGTTAGGACTGAGGCTATATATAGGCTACAGTGTTAACATATTAACCATGTCCAAGTATAGGACTGGTGTCGAAGTACATGTCAACAATGTGATCCAATATCCTGTCTGTACGTAAGTTGTGTGTTAGGACTGAGGCTATATATAGGCTACAGTGTTAACATATTAACCATGTCAAGTATAGGGCTGGTGTCGAAGTACATGTCAACAATGTGATTTAATATCCTGCCTGTACGTGGGTTGTGTGTTAGGACTGAGGTTATATATAGGCTACAGTGTTAACATATTAACCATGTCAAGTATAGGACTGGTGTCGAAGTACATGTCAAAAATGTGATTCAATATCCTGCCTGTACGTGGGTTGTGGGTTAGGACTGAGGCTCTATATAGGCTACAGTGTTAACATATTAACCATGTCAAGTATAGGGCTGGTGTCGAAGTACATGTCAACAATGTGATTCATTATCCTGTCTGTACGTGGGTTGTGTGTTAGGACTGAGGCTTTATATAGGCTACAGTGTTAACATATTAACCATGTCAAGTATAGGACTGGTGTCGAAGTACATGTCAACAATGTGATTCAATATCCTGCCTGTACGTGGGTTGTGTGTTAGGACTAAGGCTTTATATAGGCTACAGTGTTAACATATAAACTAGGTCCGGTATAGGACTGGTGTCGACGTACATGTCAACAATGTGTTTCAATATCCTGCCTGTACGTGGGTTGTGTGTTAGGACTGAGGCTATATATAGGCTACAGTGTTAACATATTAACCATGTGAAGTATAGGACTTGTGTCGAAGTACATGTCAACAATGTGTTTCAATATCCTGCCTGTACGTGGGTTGTGTGTTAGGACTGAGGCTTTACATAGGCTACAGTGTTAACATATTAACCATGTCAAGTATAGGACTTGTGTCGAAGTACATGTCAACAATGTGTTTCAATATCCTGCCTGTACGTGGGTTGTGTGTTAGGACTGAGGCTATATATAGGCTACAGTGTTAACATATAAACTAGGTCCGGTATAGGACTGGTGTCGACGTACATGTCAACAATGTGTTTCAATATCCTGCCTGTACGTGGGTTGTGTGTTAGGACTGAGGCTTTATATAGGCTACAGTGTTAACATATTAACCATGTCAAGTATAGGTCTGGTGTCGAAGTACATGTCAACAATGTGATTCAATATCCTGCCTGTACGTGGGTTGTGTGTTAGGACTGAGGCTTTATATAAGCTACAGTGTTAACATATTAACTAGGTCCGGTATAGGACTGGTGTCGAAGTACATGTCAACAATGTGATTCAATATCCTGCCTGTACGTGAGTTGTGTGTTGGGACTGAGGCTTTATATAGGCTACAGTGTTAACATATTAACTAGGTCCGGTATAGGACTGGTGTCAAAGTACATGTCAACAATGTGATTCAATATTCAGCCTGTACGTAGGTTGTGTGTTAGGACTGAGGCAATATATAGGCTACAGTGTTAACATATTAACTAGGTCCGGTATAGGACTGGTGTCGAAGTACATGTCAACAATGTGATCCAATATCCTGTCTGTACGTGGGTTGTGTGTTAGGACTGAGGCTATATATAGGCTACAGTGTTAACATATTAACCATGTCAAGTATAGGGCTGGTGTCGAAGTACATGTCAACAATGTGATTTAATATCCTGCCTGTACGTGGGTTGTGTGTTAGGACTGAGGCTATATATAGGCTACAGTGTTAACATATTAACCATGTCAAGTATAGGACTGGTGTCGAAGTACATGTCAACAATGTGATCCAATATCCTGTCTGTACGTGGGTTGTGTGTTAGGACTGAGGCTATATATAGGCTACAGTGTTAACATATTAACCATGTCAAGTATAGGACTGGTGTCGAAGTACATGTCAACAATGTAATCCAATATCCTGTCTGTACGTAAGTTGTGTGTTAGGACTGAGGCTATATATAGGCTACAGTGTTAACATATTAACCATGTCAAGTATAGGGCTGGTGTCGAAGTACATGTCAACAATGTGATTTAATATCCTGCCTGTACGTGGGTTGTGTGTTAGGACTGAGGCTATATATAGGCTACAGTGTTAACATATTAACTAGGTCTGGTATAGGACTGTGTACGTGGGTTGTGTGTTAGGACTGAGGCTATATATAGGCTACAGTGTTAACATATTAACTAGGTCTGGTATAGGACTGTGTACGTGGGTTGTGTGTTAGGACTGAGGCTATATATAGGCTACAGTGTTTACATATTAACCATGTCAAGTATAGGACTGGTGTCGAAGTACATGTCAACAATGTGATCCAATATCCTGTCTGTACGTGGGTTGTGTGTTAGGACTGAGGCTATATATAGGCTACAGTGTTAACATATTAACCATGTCAAGTATAGGGCTGGTGTCGAAGTACATGTCAACAATGTGATCAAATATCCTGTCTGTATGTGGGTTGTGTGTTAGGACTGAGGCTATATATAGGCTACAGTGTTAACATATTAACCATGTCAAGTATAGGGCTGGTGTCGAAGTACATGTCAACAATGTGATTCAATATCCTGTCTGTACGTGGGTTGTGTGTTAGGACTGAGGCTATATATAGGCTACAGTGTTAACATATTAACTAGGTCTGGTATAGGACTGTGTACGTGGGTTGTGTGTTGGGACTGAGGCAATATATAGGCTACAGTGTTAACATATTAACTAGGTCCGGTATAAGGACTGGTGTCGAAGTACATGTCAACAATGTGATCAAATATCCTGTCTGTATGTGGGTTGTGTGTTAGGACTGAGGCTATATATAGGCTACAGTGTTAACATATTAACCATGTCAAGTATAGGACTGGTGTCGAAGTACATGTCAACAATGTGATTCAATATTCAGCCTGTACGTAGGTTGTGTGTTAGGACTGAGGCAATATATAGGCTACAGTGTTAACATATTAACCATGTTAAGTATAGGGCTGGTGTCGAAGTACATGTCAACAATGTAATCCAATATCCTGTCTGTACGTGGGTTGTGTGTTAGGACTGAGGCTATATATAGGCTACAGTGTTAACATATTAACCATGTCAAGTATAGGACTTGTGTCGAAGTACATGTCAACAATGTGTTTCAATATCCTGCCTGTACGTGGGTTGTGTGTTAGGACTGAGGCTTTATATAGGCTACAGTGTTAACATATTAACCATGTCAAGTATAGGACTTGTGTCGAAGTACATGTCAACAATGTGTTTCAATATCCTGCCTGTACGTGGGTTGTGTGTTAGGACTGAGGCTATATATAGGCTACAGTGTTAACATATAAACTAGGTCCGGTATAGGACTGGTGTCGACGTACATGTCAACAATGTGTTTCAATATCCTGCCTGTACGTGGGTTGTGTGTTAGGACTGAGGCTTTATATAGGCTACAGTGTTAACATATTAACCATGTCAAGTATAGGTCTGGTGTCGAAGTACATGTCAACAATGTGATTCAATATCCTGCCTGTACGTGGGTTGTGTGTTAGGACTGAGGCTTTATATAGGCTACAGTGTTATCATATTAACTAGGTCCGGTATAGGACTGGTGTCGAAGTACATGTCAACAATGTGATTCAATATTCTGCCTGTACGTGAGTTGTGTGTTGGGACTGAGGCTTTATATAGGCTACAATGTTAACATATTAACTAGGTCCGGTATAGGACTGGTGTCAAAGTACATGTCAACAATGTGATTCAATATTCAGCCTGTACGTAGGTTGTGTGTTAGGACTGAGGCAATATATAGGCTACAGTGTTAACATATTAACTAGGTCCGGTATAGGACTGGTGTCGAAGTACATGTCAATAATGTGATCCAATATCCTGTCTGTACGTGGGTTGTGTGTTAGGACTGAGGCTATATATAGGCTACAGTGTTAACATATTAACCATGTCAAGTATAGGGCTGGTGTCGAAGTACATGTCAACAATGTGATTTAATATCCTGCCTGTACGTGGGTTGTGTGTTAGGACTGAGGCTATATATAGGCTACAGTGTTAACATATTAACCATGTCAAGTATAGGACTGGTGTCGAAGTACATGTAAACAATGTGATCCAATATCCTGTCTGTACGTGGGTTGTGTGTTAGGACTGAGGCTATATATAGGCTACAGTGTTAACATATTAACCATGTCCAAGTATAGGACTGGTGTCGAAGTACATGTCAACAATGTGATCCAATATCCTGTCTGTACGTAAGTTGTGTGTTAGGACTGAGGCTATATATAGGCTACAGTGTTAACATATTAACCATGTCAAGTATAGGGCTGGTGTCGAAGTACATGTCAACAATGTGATTTAATATCCTGCCTGTACGTGGGTTGTGTGTTAGGACTGAGGTTATATATAGGCTACAGTGTTAACATATTAACCATGTCAAGTATAGGACTGGTGTCGAAGTACATGTCAACAATGTGATCCAATATCCTGTCTGTACGTGGGTTGTGTGTTAGGACTGAGGCTATATATAGGCTACAGTGTTAACATATTAACCATGTCAAGTATAGGGCTGGTGTCGAAGTACATGTCAACAATGTGATCAAATATCCTGTCTGTATGTGGGTTGTGTGTTAGGACTGAGGCTATATATAGGCTACAGTGTTAACATATTAACCATGTCAAGTATAGGGCTGGTGTCGAAGTACATGTCAACAATGTGATTCAATATCCTGTCTGTACGTGGGTTGTGTGTTAGGACTGAGGCTATATATAGGCTACAGTGTTAACATATTAACTAGGTCTGGTATAGGACTGTGTACGTGGGTTGTGTGTTGGGACTGAGGCAATATATAGGCTACAGTGTTAACATATTAACTAGGTCCGGTATAAGGACTGGTGTCGAAGTACATGTCAACAATGTGATCCAATATCCTGTCTGTACGTGGGTTGTGTGTTAGGACTGAGGCTATATATAGGCTACAGTGTTAACATATTAACCATGTCAAGTATAGGACTGGTGTCGAAGTACATGTCAACAATGTGATTCAATATTCAGCCTGTACGTAGGTTGTGTGTTAGGACTGAGGCAATATATAGGCTACAGTGTTAACATATTAACCATGTTAAGTATAGGGCTGGTGTCGAAGTACATGTCAACAATGTGATCCAATATCCTGTCTGTACGTGGGTTGTGTGTTAGGACTGAGGCTATATATAGGCTACAGTGTTAACATATTAACCATGTCAAGTATAGGGCTGGTGTCGAAGTACATGTCAACAATGTCATTCAATATCCTGTCTGTACGTGGGTTGTGTGTTAGGACTGAGGCTATATATAGGCTACATTGTTAACATATTAATTATGCCAAGTATAGGACTGGTGTCGAAGTACATGTCAACAATGTGATTCAATATTCAGCCTGTACGTAGGTTGTGTGTTAGGACTGAGGCTATATATAGGCTACAGTGTTAACATATTAACCATGTCAAGTATAGGGCTGTTGTCAAAGTACATGTCAACAATGTGATCCAATATCCTTTCTGTACGTGGGTTGTGTGTTAGGACTGAGGCTATATATAGGCTACAGTGTTAACATATTAACTAGTTTCGGTATAGGACTGTGTACGTGGGTTGTGTGTTAGGACTGAGGCTATATATAGGCTACAGTGTTAACATATTAACTAGGTCCTGTATAGGACTGGTGTCGACGTACATGTCAACAATGTGATTCAATATTCAGCCTGTACGTAGGTTGTGTGTTAGGACTGAGGCTATATATAGGCTACAGTGTTAACATATTAACCATGTCAAGTATAGGGCTGTTGTCGAAGTACATGTCAACAATGTGATCAAATATCCTGTCTGTACGTGGGTTGTGTGTTAGGACTGAGGCTATATATAGGCTACAGTGTTAACATGGGACTGTAACCACAGTGTTACTGTGCCTGTACGTGGGTTGTGTGTTAGGACTGAGGTTTTATATGGGCTACAGTGTTAACATATTAACCATGTCAAGTATAGGGCTGGTGTCGAAGTACATGTCAACAATGTGATCCAATATTCAGCCTAGACGTGGGTTGAGTGTTAAGACTGAGGCTATATATATGCAGTGTTAACATATTAACCATGTCAAGTATAGGACTGGTGTCGAAGTACATGTCAAAAATGTGATTCAATATCCTGCCTGTACGTGGGTTGTGGGTTAGGACTGAGGCTCTATATAGGCTACAGTGTTAACATATTAACCATGTCAAGTATAGGGCTGGTGTCGAAGTACATGTCAACAATGTGATTCATTATCCTGTCTGTACGTGGGTTGTGTGTTAGGACTGAGGCTTTATATAGGCTACAGTGTTAACATATTAACCATGTCAAGTATAGGACTGGTGTCGAAGTACATGTCAACAATGTGATTCAATATCCTGCCTGTACGTGGGTTGTGTGTTAGGACCGAGGCTTTATATAGGCTACAGTGTTAACATATTAACCATGTCAAGTATAGGACTGGTGTCGAAGTACATGTCAACAATGTGATTCAATATCCTGCCTGTACGTGGGTTGTGTGTTAGGACTGAGGCTTTATATAGGCTACAGTGTTAACATATAAACTAGGTCCGGTATAGGACTGGTGTCGACGTACATGTCAACAATGTGTTTCAATATCCTGCCTGTACGTGGGTTGTGTGTTAGGACTGAGGCTTTATATAGGGTACAGTGTTAACATATTAACCATGTCAAGTATAGGACTTGTGTCGAAGTACATGTCAACAATGTGTTTCAATATCCTGCCTGTACGTGGGTTGTGTGTTAGGACTGAGGCCATATATAGGCTACAGTGTTAACATATTAACCATGTCAAGTATAGGACTGGTGTCGACGTACATGTCAACAATGTGTTTCAATATCCTGTCTGTACGTGGGTTGTGTGTTAGGACTGAGGCTATATATATTCTACAGTGTTAACATATAAACTAGGTCCGGTATAGGTTTGTGTACGTGGGTTGTGTGTTAGGACTGAGGCTATATATAGGCTACAGTGTTAACATATTAACCATGTCAAGTATAGGACTGGTGTCGACGTACATGTCAACAATGTGTTTCAATATCCTGCCTGTACGTGGGTTGTGTGTTAGGACTGAGGCTTTATATAGGCTACAGTGTTAACATATTAACCATGTCAAGTATAGGTCTGGTGTCGAAGTACATGTCAACAATGTGATTCAATATCCTGCCTGTACGTGGGTTGTGTGTTAGGACTGAGTGTTAAACATACATGATTCAATATATAGGACTGAGGCTATATATAGGCTATATATAGGCTAACATATTAACTAGGTGTCGGTATAGCCACGTACTGTTAACATATAACAGTACGTGGTTAGGACTGAGGCTTTATATAGGCTACAGTGTTAACATATTAACTAGGTCCGGTATAGGACTGTGTACGTGGGTTGTGTGTTAGGACTGAGGCTATATATAGGCTACAGTGTTAACATATTAACTAGGTCCGGTATAGGACTGTGTACGTGTTTTGTGTGTTAGGACTGAGGCTATATATAGGCTACAGTGTTAACATATTAACTAGGTCCGGTATAGGACTGTGTACGTAGGTTGTGTATTAGGACCGAGGCTATATATAGGCTACAGTGTTAACATATTAACTAGGTCCGGTATAGGACTGTGTACGTAGGTTGTGTGTTAGGACCGAGGCTATATATAGGCTACAGTGTTAACATATTAACTAGGTCCGGTATAGGACTGTGTACGTGGGTTGTGTGTTAGGACTGAGGCTATATATAGGCTACAGTGTTAACATATTAACTAGGTCCGGTATAGGACTTTGTACGTAGGTTGTGTGTTAGGACCGAGGCTATATATAGGCTACAGTGTTAACATATTAACTAGGTCAAGTATAGGGCTGGTGTCGAAGTACATGTCAACAATGTGATTTAATATCCTGCCTGTACGTGGGTTGTATGTTAGGACTGAGGCTATATATAGGCTACAGTGTTAACATATTAAGTAGGTCCGGTATAGGGCTGGTGTCGAAGTACATGTCAGCAATGTGATCCAATATCCTGCCTGTACGTGGGTTGTGTGTTGGGACTGAGGCTATATATAGGCTACAGTGTTAACATATTAACCATGTCAAGTATAGGACTGGTGTCGACGTACATGTCAACAATGTGATTCAATATTCAGCCTGTACGTAGGTTGTGTGTTAGGACTGAGGCTATATATAGGCTACAGTGTTAACATATTAACCATGTCAAGTATAGGACTGGTGTCGACGTACATGTCAACAATGTGATTCAATATTCAGCCTGGACGTGGGTTGTGTGTTAGGACTGAGGCTATATATAGGCTACAGTGTTAACATATTAACCATGTCAAGTATAGGACTGGTGTCGACGTACATGTCAACAATGTGATTCAATATTCAGCCTGTACGTAGGTTGTGTGTTAGGACTGAGGCTATATATAGGCTACAGTGTTAACATATTAACTAGGTCCGGTATAGGACTAGTGTCGACGTACATGTCAACAATGTGATTCAATATTCAGCCTGGACGTAGGTTGTGTGTTAGGACTGAGGCTATATATAGGCTACAGTGTTAACATATTAACCATGTCAAGTATAGGACTGGTGTCGACGTACATGTGCACAATGTGATTCAATATTCAGCCTGGACGTGGGTTGTGTGTTAGGACTGAGGCTATATATAGGCTACAGGGTTAACATATTAACCATGTCAAGTATAGGGCTGGTGTCGAAGTACATGTCAGCAATGTGATCCAATATCCTGCCTGTACGTGGGTTGTGTGTTAGGACTGAGGCTATATATAGGCTACAGTGTTAACATATTAACCATGTCAAGTATAGGGCTGGTGTCGAAGTACATGTCAGCAATGTGATCCAATATCCTGCCTGTTCGTGGGTTGTATGTTAGGACTGAGGCTATATATAGGCTACAGTGTTAACATATTAACTAGGTCCGGTATAGGGCTGGTGTCGAAGTACATGTCAGCAATGTGATCCAATATCCTGCCTGTACGTGGGTTGTATGTTAGGACTGAGACTATATATATAGGCTACAGTGTTAACATATTAACCATGTCAAGTATAGGACTGGTGTCGAAGTACATGTCAATAATGTGATTCAATATTCAGCCTGTACGTAGGTTGTGTGTTAGGACTGAGGCAATATATAGGCTACAGTGTTAACATATTAACCATGTTAAGTATAGGGCTGGTGTCAAAGTACATGTCAACAATGTGATCCAATATCCTGTCTGTACGTGGGTTGTGTGTTAGGACTGAGGCTATATATAGGCTACAGTGTTAACATATTAACCATGTCAAGTATAGGGCTGGTGTCGAAGTACATGTCAACAATGTAATTCAATATCCTGTCTGTACGTGGGTTGTGTGTTAGGACTGAGGCTATATATAGGCTACATTGTTAACATATTAACCATGTCAAGTATAGGGCTGGTGTCGAAGTACATGTCAACAATGTGATCCAATATCCTGTCTGTATGTGGGTTGTGTGTTAGGACTGAGGCTATATATAGGCTACAGTGTTAACATATTAACTAGGTTCGGTATAGGACTGGTGTCGACGTACATTTCAACAATGTGATTCAATATCCTGCCTGTACGTGGGTTGTATGTTAGGACTGAGGCTATATATAGGCTACAGTGTTAACATATTAACTAGGTCCGGTATAGGACTGGTGTCGACGTACATGTCAACAATGTGATCCAATATCCTGTCTGTACGTGGGTTGTGTGTTAGGACTGAGGCTATATATAGGCTACAGTGTTAGCATATTAACCACGTCAAGTATAGGGCTGGTGTCGAAGTACATGTCAACAATGTGATTCAATATCCTGCCTGTACGTGGGTTGTATGTTAGGACTGAGGCTATATATAGGCTACAGTGTTAACATATTAACCATGTCAAGTATAGGGCTGGTGTCGACGTACATGTCAACAATGTGATCCAATATCCTGCCTGTACGTGGGTTGTATGTTAGGACTGAGGCTATATATAGGCTACAGTGTTAACATATTAACTAGGTCCATTATAGGACTGGTGTCGACGTACATGTCAACAATGTGATTCAATATTCAGCCTGTACGTAGGTTGTGTGTTAGGACTGAGGCTATATATAGGCTACAGTGTTAACATATTAACCATGTCAAGTATAGGGCTGTTGTCGAAGTACATGTCTACAATGTGATCCAATATCCTGTCTGTACGTCGGTTGTGTGTTAGGACTGAGGCTATATATAGGCTACAGTGTTAACATATTAACCATGTCAAGTATAGGGCTGGTGTCGAAGTACATGTCAACAATGTGATTCAATATCCTGCCTGTACGTAGGTTGTGTTTTAGGACTGAGGCTATATATAGGCTACAGTGTTAACATATTAACCATGTCAAGTATAGGGCTGGTGTCGACGTAAATGTCAACAATGTGATTCAATATCCTGCCTGTACGTGGGTTGTGTGTTAGGACTGAGGCTATATATAGGCTACAGTGTTAACATATTAACCATGTCAAGTATAGGGCTGGTGTCGAAGTAGGCCTACATGTCAACAATGTGATTCAATATCCTGCCTGTACGTGGGTTGTATGTTAGGACTGAGGCTATATATATAGGCTACAGTGTTAACATATTAACCATGTCAAGTATAGGGCTGGTGTCGAAGTACATGTCAACAATGTGATTCAATATCCTGCCTGTACGTGGGTTGTATGTTAGGACTGAGGCTATATATAGGCTACAGTGTTAACATATTAACCATGTCAACTATAGGGCTGGTGTCGAAGTACATGTTAACAATGTGATTCAATATCCTGCCTGTATGTGGGTTGTGTGTTAGGACTGAGGCTATATATAGGGTACAGTGTTAACATATTAACCATGTCAAGTATAGGGCTGGGGTCGAAGTACATGTCAACAATGTGATTCAATATCCTGCCTGTACGTGGGTTGTGTGTTAGGACTGAGGCTATATATAGGCTACAGTGTTAACATATTAACCATGTCAAGTATAGGGCTGGTGTCGAAGTACATGTCAACAATGTGATTTTATATCCTGCCTGTACGTGGGTTGTGTGTTAGGACTGAGGCTATATATAGGCTACAGTGTTAACATATTAACCATGTCAAGTATAGGGCTGGGGTCGAAGTACATGTCAACAATGTGATTCAATATCCTGCCTGTACGTGGGTTGTGTGTTAGGACTGAGGCTATATATAGGCTACAGTGTTAACATATTAACCATGTCAAGTATAGGGCTGGTGTCGAAGTACATGTCAACAATGTAATTCAATATCCTGCCTGTACGTGGGTTGTGTGTTAGGACTGAGGCTATATATAGGCTACAGTGTTAACATATTAACCATGTCAAGTATAGGACTGGTGTCGAAGTACATGACAACAATGTGATCCAATATCCTGCCTGTACGTGGGTTGTGTGTTAGGACTGAGGCTATATATAGGCTACAGTGTTAACATATTAACTAGGTCCGGTATAGGACTGTGTACGTGGGTTGTGTGTTAGGACTGAGGCTATATTTACATTTTTGAAATGTTAACACAGTGTATCAGCAATTAGAAATGTTTTCTGTCAGGGAAGTGTAATGCAGTAAATATTCAAAAGGGATTATTGCACCACTGTGGTAGTTTATGTATTTTTACTATCTTCATAAATAATTCAATCAAAGGATTTTCTTTAATTTACAACCAGGCCAATTTTTTATGCTGTGAATGTTTTATTAAAATTTGGGTGGAATTAATATTAATTTTTTATTTGATCTAAAACTGTACCAGCAAATTGTTTTATACTTTGAGACATACGGTTTATTAAATGTATATAAATAATCGATTGTGCTTTGTTTAAAACAAACATTTACAATGAACGGGAATGACCATTAGTATTAAAGTGGACTTAACAAAAACAATCTTACTCTAGAGAACGCGAAACTCGTTTACAAAGTTCTAACACAGTTTGTACATTAGGAGAAGCTTATTTGTCTCTAACTTTAAATTATTTACTTCTTTTGTCAATTGTGACAAAATTGTACCGGAACTTTTTCTACATTTTTACTTACTGGATAATTCGATGATCCAAGAATTCGTACATTGGCGTATTTAATAATTGTCTCAGAAATGTTTCGTATTTTAGTAGAGAAAGTGTGAAAAATATGGCATCATGAAATTTTTAATTTAAAAAGAAATCTGATTGTGGCACTCTGTTAAGTGTAAAATTTAGTACAAAACTATTTGTCTCAACACAAGATATACACTAAAATTAACATCTCAATCCAATATGGTGTATTAAACATAGACGTTATAATTTTTACTTTGTATAAACCTATTGACAAACTGTGATAAGTGATGATAAAAAGGAGATATTTTTTAAGAATTGAATAACTAATCGGATTTTTTTTTTATTTCAAAGCTGGTTTTTTTACAAAACCGTTAATATCTTGAGAGCGAAAAAAGATAATTATAAACGGATTACGGCATCGTGTACAACTAAAAAAATGACTTTTAAATGATGGGTCACAACCTCGGACCAAGTATAACTAGACCGAGCCTTGTAATGCTAAACTGAACTATAAACTTGGGAGCGTGGAGGCCGTTGGGCGGCAGAATCGTCCGATGTCATGGGGCCCAAGCGAACAGCATCGTTCCACATAACCTGACCTTTAACCCATTTAGACTTAGGGCCTAAAAGAAATTGTTGAACTTAATATTAAAATTTACCGCATCAAATTGTGAACCTCCATGGTATGCATTAAAATTTGAAATGTTCTGCTATCTTATATAATACGAGTGCAAGAGTGCATTAGTATATCCACTCGTAAAAGAGTGCATTTAAGGGCATAGAGACAGAACTGCTGAACTGATCGTGGCCGTTTTGGTGTCAATGCATTTCTTATGGTCCCTATATGATAGGAAAAATATTATAGAAAGGAAAATATGATTGCATAACAATATTTAAACAATTATTAATACTTACCATATGAGTTTGTAATTTTTTGCAATGTCTACTCTACTTATGAAACTTTAAAGCTTGTTACTATCAAAAGATGTAATATAATTAATTGTTATTTGAAGTAATATTTGTATTTTTGTAAAAGTAAGTCGATTTTATTTATATTAAAACCAAAACCAAAACAAGTCCCCTATTGTAAAAAAAGTAGCTTTTATTGTAAGAGCTCGCATGTCTTAAATTTGTATGTATACCTCCATGAAGCAAGCTCCAGAGCATGTCTATAGATGTATTATATGTCAAGCATTTATTGTTTCAATCAAGAAAAATTAATTAAAATCGTATGTAATTTTTTTTCTTAAAACAACCCAAAATGACTAATTATTATACAAGACTTGGACAACTGAAGTAACAAGGAATTATTATCAATTCGGACCATTTAGACTAGAACTAAAACTAATTTGCAAAAGTTATTTGAGACAGAGAAAAAATGAAAAGTAGTGAGACGAGCTCTGAACTAAAGATGCAACTTGCCCTCTGGGGAATTATGCTTTCATTTTGTGATGTTCCTGTACTTAATATGGGTTTACCTCGTTTTTTGTTTTAGTAAGCCCTTTCGTATGACAGGGTATATCCTAGAACACAAAAGATTTCTTAATATTACATATTTTAGTGCAATTTCTGTAAATAATTCGCACTAAAATGTTTTAAATGTGATAAAGTAAATTTTACAAATTGAAATTACATAAAAAGTGGTGGTATTAGACTAACCCTACAGAATTGTTTTTGGTTAGAAAAACCAAGTTATATACTTTTTATGTTGTTTTGTTACATTTATTCAGCATACTGTTTATACTGTTATAATATTCTAGCCGACTGTTTTTTTTGTCGGTAATGCATTAGACTCTCGATGGCTCGAACTTCGACAGCTCGAAATTCTCGGTATCTCAAATTATTTTGAATCCTCGTGGGAAAACATGCTTAAGTTGTAAAAAACATTTTAAACAAAATTTATTCTTATATTTTACCTCTGTAAGTCATAGGGATAAGAATTACCTATAAAAAAAGTAGTGTAACTTATATATTTTCTTTGTTGCAGGTATAGGAAAAACGCCACAGGCGGGCTATTGTGTAAGTTACAACATGTTCTGATCCGAAACTAGTAAATATTGCAAAGGTTGGCTGACCTCGCCTGAGATTCCTGATTCGGCGTGGAGTAGGCCTATATAGCGGTGCTGAGCAGAGCTGACCAATCCGACCGTACATCTTGATCAGTTATGGAAAACAATCATCAATTGTAATTAAAAGAATACTCGTTGTAATTCAAATCAACTTGGTAATTTCATTATATTCGCTGGGTGATGCACGATGCTGTGTAAAGGGGCTGGGTAAATAGGTACATATATCCCCATCGATTTACCAAACTCAGTTGGATATTATGTATAATTGAAGGTTAAATAGATAAAAATTCTACGAATCACATTAACCAACCCCGAGTGTTTATTATGTTTGATGACCATAAAAAGTGGTAAATTAAAGCTAATTGATTACTTTGACCAACTTCGCTGGTTGAAAAAATGACCGGTTATCATAATGACTAAATTAATCACTTTGACTGTAACCGTATATGTATATTATTTAGACTGTAAAATTACTCTACCAATAAATATCAAGATTAATGTAGTATTTATTTACAATTACAAACTAATCACACATTAGAAAGTATTTTACAACAAAATCTTGTGCTTCAAGAATCAAAGTATGTTGAAACCCACACACAGTGACAATCTGATGGAATATCGGAAGCAGGAAAGTACGGGCGGCTCAGGGTGTAATCGGATCAAGGAATCCTCTCCAGGTGATAAATGAAGGTGGCTTTATAACTGCTTGTCTCGTCGAGACTCGTCCACATTGTTAGGTGGCTTAATTGTCCCTCATGTTTTAGATCAAGTCTTATAAAACCAGGAGTAAAGTTCTATTTGTAAAGTGAGCACCAAAGGTAAATTAGTAGTTATTGATAATATTACATTTTGTTGTATCATATTTAATATAAAACTCTTAAGAGGCTCTTCAGCCTGGTTTTCAAATACTAAGAAACAACACAACACCCAATTAAGTATTTTGAAGCTTTGCTCTATCTCCATTGGTTACCGAGATATTACAAAGTCTGAAGACAGTACATTGTCTTTTGGGGCTCCAATGTTAATCTTATGGAGAATAAGGATGTGTTAATATTTCACTTATTAACCACAAGTATAAGTTCAAAGTATTTTTGGATGAAACTTGGTATTTAGCTTCATTTGGTTGAGATTCATCTATTTAAGGTAAAAAATCTTTGTTTTGTACTTATCATGGCAGCAAACCTGCTTACTTTTTTCCCATGTTCATCATATTTATGGAGAATAGGCAAACTCTTTTATTTAGGGACAGATATTGATGAAATTTACTATATGGCTTTATATGGTCGAAATAAATTTTTCCTATGCTAAAAACCTACTTTTAGTGCCCCCCATGGCAGCATACCTGCATACTCTTTCCCTATATTTATCTTAAGGAGAATAGACATTTATTTCCCTATTTATGAGCACGTGATGAAATTTTGTTAACAAGTTTAGCTGGTCAAAATTAATATTACTAATTTGGAAATTCGCAGAGTACGCAGGTCTGCTGCGACGGGGGGTATTTTGTAGTTAAAACCTGTCCATAATAACATAAAAACAGTAATACTGTGTACTGTAATTCTTTTCAACTAGGTCACTACGTGTTAAATAACCCTGGGGCTGTAGACCTCATTTTAATCAGCAGATCATAGAAACCAGACATAGAAGATGGTGAACTAGATGACAGGTTCATGCATGTTTCATACGTATCGCCACACCCTGATGATCCTATTTGAATAAATCTGTGTGTTTCCATGGAACGGGCGAGAAATCGTAAATTAAGTTACATAAAACTTAATGACAATTTATAGCTTTGATTCTAATGTTAAGATTTTTCAGAGAAGAGAATACCTAGGAGTTTCTTTATTTTTAGTTTAAAAGAAAATACAACTAAATGTTTTAGAAAGCCAAAACATTTTAATACCGGTATTTATTTTTTTACTATTTTTGACTAACTATAAGGTTAGTACTATTAGGTTGACTTCACTCTTCAATTTAAAAAAAAATCTAGGAATATTCGACACATATATCATGTATTGGAATGAAGTTACTGCATTTGCTATTTAGGTTACTGCATTTTTCCACAACATGGGAATGATAATAAATGGAAGATGTATGCAGAGTTATACAACAGATATCCAGGACATAACATACTGCAGTATTTCATACAGTTTAATATTAATATCTTTACGCTAGTTCTTAAGCTTCAGTATCTACAAGAATGCATTTGTCTCTAATGAGAGAAGAAAGGAAAGCCTTTGAAGTACTAACGAGCATAATTTGCAGATCTCGTATTCATAAAGAGAAAACATCTCAAGCAGGGTTGTTGCTTTCCCTGAACCTTTTCATGTCTGCTACACGAATTTGTTTAGATAAGTTAAAACAAATGGTCCCTGATTACATTTTTATCTTAAAAACGATAGCTTAATTTGCATTTTATGTAACAGCGCCAAAAAAATATAAAATAATATCTTAAAATAATATTTTGATCTTAGATATTTTCAAAACATTTATTAATACTGAATACTAAAAGGTTAATTGTGTAATATTTTTATAAATTTTTAACATAATTTTTGTCCAAGTCCTACGCATTAGTTAAATAGATCTGATATGTTAAATGTTTGTCTACTCATAACTTCAATTAATTGGAACAAATTTATTTCCAAATAATAAAGTTCAAACCACTTTCTTTATTATCTTCAGGCAACATTAACAAACTTATTAACCGTTATTAAACTCATTAACTTATTAAGTTATTAACAAACTGACAAGTATAAATTAAATATAATTTTAATAATGATCAAATTATTTTAACCTTGTTTGAATGTGATCCACAATAGTGGTTTAGATATAGATTTATTTTTTATTTGTCATAAAAGTATTTTAATTAACTGTAATCATGAGTAGCCACAACTTTGACATATTAGAACAACCCATCACGAATAACTCAGGATTTAAATATATCTCTTGTAGTACAAGTGTTAAATAAACTACATCGATATTACTAAGCAAAATTATTAGCCTAGTAACAATAGTTATTTAAACCATTTGTTGTATTTTTCAAGATTAGGCAAGTAAAATTTAAAAAGTAAAACAATAAGTCAAACGTTCTTTCTCTGAATCGCATTTTTAATGGGGAGTTTAATTTAAATAATTTGGTACAACCCACCTTTAGGTTTTATGGCGTCAGAATAGCGAAGATTATTACCATATATTTTCTTGTCATAAAATAAAAATGTTCAACACAGAGCACAATTATAACGAACACACATGAACTAACGCAGACGCTCAAAACGTGGCCTGTCGATTTCCCAAAATGCCAGGTTAACATTTTGTGGTGTCTGTTCTGTCGCGTGTGTTGCTTCGTATTCTGTATCAATATAATAATAAATATTTTCGGAAAAATAAATAAAATTTATTTAGAAGATTGTTACATAAACAATTCTTTTATATTGAAGTAAAAAATATATAGTACATAATTTTGTAAGGAAATTGGTACCCACAAAATATCTCGAGATAAAAAACTAGGGCTCATTTAAACACTATGACGGCTCATTTTAGAGCTTGAAGGCCAAAGACGTTGGGAAATACCAGAGGAACGAAAAATTATCTATGTTTCGGCCAAGTGGACCTAAAGTTTCAACGTTAATGCAATGGGAAGAAGATTTCTATAGTCGGGAGCAATAGAACAGGCGTGTCAAGGTCAAGTCTTTTAATAAGCCAGCTGATTTTTGCTCATTTAACTAAATGTTAATTAGCTTTGACCTTCACCCACCTGTTCTATTGCCCTCGACTATAGACCTACACGTGTTATTAAGCAGATGTTTTAAAAGACAGCTTTACTAGTATCAGCTGGTTACTGAGCAGAAGATTTGAGTAAAGATTTAACCATTTAATTAAAACTTTTTATAAAATTGGCAATGTACTATAAAGAAGGAAAACAGCAATAATAATACAATATTTGCGCAGGAGTGTACAGTATTAACGGGCTAATAACCACTTTGTCCTATTGTATTGAGCTATTTTATTTTCTTAGACTACGAACTCATTCTAAAATAATAAATGTTAAGATATGTAAATGAACAGATCTTTGAGGAGTAAAACTATTTTTATTGCTTCCGGCCGTACAATAGTGCAATGGATTTTCATTTTCACAAACTAGACTACATTTTTAAATACATTGGAGGTTATAACTTCAATTCTGGTTTTGAAACCACCAAAAAGGTTTTGTTTAAGATAAGGTACGGTTTTTAGGTTAGGTTCAAATTTGATAAACATACTTTCCTGCATTTGTTTAGCATTTATGTCATGCTGTAGTGTGATAAAAATATCGTTCATAACTCGGCCTCAAACGTTTTCCTTACTCTCGTTCGTCCAACATGATCTCGAGGTCGGCTAAACGTCATTTTCGGCCATTGTTAGTTGATGTATACTATTTTGAGATAACATCACCTTTGGGATTTGTTTACAGGCCTTTGTTCCTAAAAGCCTAGAGTGTAATGTAAAACGGTACTATGATATTAGATACTAGGGTCCCCTGCGCAAATTGCGCATTTTGTAACATTTATATTTTTCAGTTTAATAACTCACATTATAGTTCAAAACTATCAATCTATTTACTTCAAAAAACTTCAAAACTATTAATTTCTATTTTTGTTTACAATCTGACTTTAAAATTCGTCTGAAAGTAATCAGCTGTTAAGTTACAATTCACATTTATAAACATCGTACAATGAAAGTTGGTCAAACTTTTAAAGCGCCCTCTAGAAATAAATCACAGGTGAGGGGGGGTGAAGCCCGAAACGATATGACCTTTTTAATTACTATTCGTCCACGCGCTATATCCTAAGCTTTAAAATGACACCTCAATCTTAAAAATCGGTTCAGTAGTTCGAGAGAAAAAGGGACGTAACAGACGAAACCCTTATAGAAATAAGAAGATAGATTGAATCACTGGCACACTTCTGAGACCAGCATCTCACCGGCCAACGTGCCAACCAAGATGTCAATTCGACAATAACACTTGAGATAATTTAGTTGGAGTGGCAGTCATCTCTTCCGCAATTCACGCTGACACCGTCTACCGGCCGGGGCGGTGTTGCGACACTGCTTCAGTTGCAGTGTAGTCAAAGATCACATGACAATTCGTTCATAACTCGGCTTTAAACGTTTTCCTTACTCTCGTTCGTCCAACATGATCTCGAGGTCGGCCAAACGTCATTTTCGGCCATTGTTAGTTGATGTATACTATTTTGAGATAACATCACCTTTGGGATTTGTTTACAGACCTTTGTTCCTAAAAGCCTAGAGTGTAATGTAAAACGGTACTATGATATTAGATACTAGGGTCCCCTGCAATCGTATGGGAAATCGTATGCAAATCGTATGGGAAACATCTTTTTGTTATTACTCGAAAAATAAAAGAGATACTGGGTAGGTTGAAATTACAAAGCTGCTCCCAACTGCTAAAACATATGTTAATGTTTGCCATTACCATAAATTTGTCATTTTCATTCTGGTACACCAAAAATATTGATCTGCTTTGCTACTTAGCTAAGCCTGATGGAAGCATGAAATGGATGCTTTTGTGTGAAAAGTATTAATAAAGATTAATACTATTATAAAGTACTGCCAATTATATTTACTATTGCACTTGTTGCTCACATTCCAGAAATTTATTTTGATACAATACTAAAGTTACATTTAGTTCTAAATCAATGGCATTAGACCAATATTGTGTATATCAGTTATCATAAAAAAACTACACGTATTTACAGCTGTACATTAACAGATGATTGAATGCTCAACCCAATCCAAATGTCACTCTAATGGGAAAATTTTAATTGCAACTTGTAGATAGCACTATTATTTAGGTCCGATTCTCATCACTTTTGGCGGAAACAACTGTAGACACTATCCAACGACACCAGGAACCTGGAAATCCGTTGAAAATTGTAGGGTTAGTTCTTTTAACAAAGTATTAAATAAGTATAGGTATTAAATATGTAAAGTCCACAAATTTGTAAATATTTTTGACACTAAACAAATACCGAGAGGAATCTAAACGAACCGCAAAACCTATTGTACCTGATAAATGATTGTAACCAGAAGAACTTGTTTCTAACGACCTTTCTTGAACAAAAGAAATCTCAATCCCAAAATTAATGACTTTTATAAAATAAAAGTAAATAACAAAAAACAAATGAAGCTCCCCAAAACGACGCTTTTTATAGATTTTACTAAACCATCTACTATATATTTGTCAAATACCACTCACTCATGTATCAGAGAATCTCCATAACCATGGGGTATAGAGGGTTGAAATTTTGCATGGACGTTCCACTTTGCTCAAAAATGCTCACTAAGAAACAGTTTTGCGAAATTCCTTCAGGTCTCCGCCCCACAGGAATTCAAAATTTCCATCTAATGTTAATCTTATGGCCAATTTTTAATACAAATCCAAGCAACAACGAATCTGAAAAACTATGGGACCTAGAATGTTAAAATTTAGCACGGGTGTTCTGCTTTGCTCATAGGTGCTCACTAAGAAACGGTTTTGCAAAATTCCATCAGGGCTCCGCAACACAGGACATCAAAATTTGTAATGTTATTCTCATGGCCAATTTTTAATATGAATCTAGGAAAATCATATCTGAAAAACCATATGACCTAAGAGAATTATTTGGAACATTTTCAATGGGAGAACCACTTCGCCCATCGGTGCTCACTAAGAAACGCATCTTCGGTGCTCTTGGGAAGCATCTTCAGGGCTCCGCCCCTCGGGTCTATTAAATTGGTCTAGGGCCAATTGATGTTCCTTTAGGGCTTCGCCCCACAGAACATCAAAATTACTCTATTGCATCCGTTGTTGAAATTTGACATTGGCGATCCTCTTTGCTCACAAGTATTCACTAAGAAACAGTTTTGCAAATATAAAGATTATTATTATATAGTTTTGGAAGTCCTTTAGGGCTCCGCCCCACTAGACTTCAAAATTACTCAAGAGCATATGATGTTGAAATTTGACGTAGACATTTCTCTTTACTCATATGTACTAAGAAACGGTTTTATAAATATAGTTTTTTATGCCCTTTAGGGCTCCGCCCCACAGGGCTTCATGATTACTATAAAGCCTACAGGGTTGAAATTTTACGTGGACGTTCCTTTTTACTCATGTGTACTCATGAAGAAACAGTTATGCAAGTCCTTTAGTTTTTGAAGACCTTTAGGGCTCCGCCCCACTGGACTTAAAAATCACTATAGGGCCAGTGGGGTTGAAATTTAGTATTTATGTTCCTCCTTGTTTATAGGTATTCACTAAGAAACGGTTTTCCAAGTATAGTTTTTGAAGTCCTTTAGGGCTCCGCCCCACTGGATTTCTAAATTACTCTTGGGCATACAGGGTTGAAACTTGACTTGGACGTTCCTCTTTACTCATTTGTACTCACTAAGAAAAGGTTATGCTAAGATAGTTTTTTATGTCTTTTAGGGCTTCGCTCCACTGGACTTCAAAATTACTCTAGGGCATACGAGGTTGAAATTTAACGTGGACGTTCCTTTTTACTCATATGTACTCACTGAGAACCGGTTTTACACATTAAAGTCTTTAAAGTCCTTTAGGGCTCCGCCCCACTGGACTTCAAAATTACTATATAGCCTACAGGGTTGAAATTTGACCTTTTTATTTGTTATGTTGCCTACTAAATAAAAAATGGCTTTGCAAAAATAGTTTTTGAAGTCCTTTAGAGCCCCCTACGTAAGGTCTATGGGGTTTGAAATTTGATATATTCGTTCCTCTTTGCTCGTATGTGCTCATTACGAAAACTTTTTGCAAAATTCAATGCCCTGCTTACACAATTCGTAAGAAAGAAGAGTTCGTTGCTCTTTAAAGAGATATTATTACATGTAAAATGAATTTAATCACGGGCGAAGCCGTGACGGGCAACAGCTAGTCTATTATAAATACAATAATAATGTTCAACACAGAAATATTAACTTATGGAAAATAAAATTAATTAATTAAATTATAAAGAACACGAAAATCCAAGTTGAACAATTTACTCTTATATTAGAAGAAATGAATAATGAGAAACGAAATCTTGAACCAAATAGAAAAAAATGTTTTCTTCGTGATTTACAACACAAGAATAACAGTCCCGAAATATATTACAGCATACCCTGGCTATAAAGATTGTTTTCAGAATAGTCATCTGTGATCGAGGAACTTATATCCTCCTGGTGGGTTGAGTAAGGCCACGTTCACACGATACTATTCAACGTCGTGCATCGTGGACGGCGTGATGTCCAAGAGTGAGAAAAATAACTTGATCAGTAGGAATGGTAATAATACAAAGATCTTATTCTTACTCTTTGACCTCGCCCATTCACGGCGCACAGCGAAAAGTCGTATCAACAGTCGTAAACAGTCCGCAAAAAAAAAAAAAAAAAAAAAAAAAACGTTTTCCGGGACTAGGCCGGAAAAAACTTACAAGATTTGACACCATAAGCGCTGCTATTCTTTGCTAACTTGAAAAACAAATAGCACAATAATTAGAAGCACGGAAATGGTGCTAACGTCTGTCGAAAGTTTCAAGTACCTATACAATTCTTTAAAATCCTTTCAAATATTTCTGGTATAATTATTTATATTAAGAAAAAAATGACACTCTCAAATCCTATCTTTTGCATAATTAAAATCGGCTGAAGCAACCTGAGATTACTCCCGCAGTATTGGAACCATTAAGGATCCAACGTTAAATCAGAAATCGATTTTAATTAAACTTGTTCTCGGAGAGTTTTTGACATTTGGTTTGTTTGAATCGAGAAAAGCTCTTTAACAACGATCTAAGCGACATTTACTAACTTTTCAAGTCTTGCGAACAGTTTAGAACTAAATTTAAGTTTCTAAGGGAGGAAAAGGTTGGTTACGCATAACAATATCACATTTTGAAACTATGCTAATATTTAACCAATCAAGAGAAAGATATTTTAACCAACCAAATAAGTTTCCCTTTCTATTTCTTATTTAAATATATTTTTATACAACGTTTAATTTAAAAAAAATAATACATTCATGAAAGGATATACTCGCTAAAAAGAAACAGTGTGATTTTCTAAACAGCATTTTATTTGAAATGAGCCAGTACAACTAATGAAATTGTTCTATGTAAACCAAAAAGGAGTGATAATTTAGTAAGAGGAGTGGAAATTAATTTCTTCCCATTTACAGTGTATAAGGGAAAAGCCTAATTCGTATTTTGTCAAATAAGAAATTTTCTCACTCTAAACAGCTCTTTACAAGAAAGATATTTGCGTGTAATTTTTATTTCATTCTACTTAAAGCCGAGCTATCGGCGGGAAATGCGATTCGAACCATATATTGGATTCTGAAGTATGTCGAGAGCAACACAATAATTTGATCTCCAACCTGATCCGATTGTGCAGATCTGGAGAAATTTACCTTTAACTTAGTTTAAGCTTAATTTGATAGTAGAAATCATATAAAACCCAATAAGATTTATGTTCATGTATTTTTGAACTTTTTTACTCTAATACACATACTTTATCCAGACCGAAAAGTTTTCTAACTGAAATAAATAGACTAATAAAAAAATAAGTTTCCATTTAAAATAATTCAAATAATATATTGGTGGTTCAAATATATTATTTTCAACAAACACTGCAGGCCATAAAATAAAGCAATGAAAACATTTTATACTTATTATAATCTAACACAAATATATCTTATGTCATATTCCATAACGTATTTAGCAACATACTATTTTTAAACTATTTGAGTTTTTTTATGGTCTGAGGCAGAATCCGAAAGCCTTTACCACAATACATATTTTATTAATCTTAAGACATAATGTTAAAATTAAAATACTTTAGAGTTAAATTTTGTTTTGTCTATTTACCATTGTTGAGAATAAATCACTAAGTAAACAAAACAGGATTATCTAATATAATTAAAAAATGCATTTAAGGGTCTGGAGAGAAAGATATTTAACGGGTCGTAGTTGTTTTGGTGTGAATGGATTTATTATGGCCCCTAGATGATTGAAAGAATGTACACCTTAGAAAATGCCTTATAATTCCGAAAATTTAAACCTTATCTAGACTATTTAGACTAATTTAGAATCTAAGACGTTATTTAGTCGATTTGTTTACTGATCCAGGTAATCCATATCTTACACTGATATTTTATACCAATACTAGTATACAAAGTTTTATTGTAAACAAAACAAACAACTTATATAATAATTGACGGATAACAAATGAAAGCAAGGACTTAAGTTTGCAGTTATTTTTAAAGCAGTAAAATAAATTTGTAACAGCTGGTACATGGATAACATTTATGTTGCTATACTATAAAGAGAGTTTACTTATTATAACCTAGATTATTGAATTTATGTATTTTAACTTATCAGTTACTAAAGAGCCTTATGTTAAAAAATAAATAAAATAAATTAATTGTTGATTTTAAATACTTACTACCATATATTGATCAATTAATTTTTCTTATAACTAAGTTATTTAACTTCTTTAAAATGGTCATGTAGGCCTCTTATGTTAAAAATTATATTATTGTTCTCACTGATACAAAAAATGCAGTAAAAAAATGTGAAAATGCAGAACTATGAACTATGAACGAATAAGTAATGAAATACAAGAGGACCAAAAAGAATACCAAGAATAAAAAAGGAGATAAAAATAAAGTACAAACAAAAGAAAAAAACATTTTGTACAGTGTTTTAGTGACTTTAAAAAAACATAATTTATGTTTGACCTAGAGGACAACGCACGATAAAGTTAAGTAAGAACTTGAAAGTAAGGCCCCTGTTACACTACGGTGGCTAGTCACGTCGCTGGCGACGTGGCCAGCTACAGGGGCAGGTGTTTCCATTGAATTAAATGGAACCCTGTTACACTACGGTGGCTGGCGACGTGGCCGAAAAACAGCCACCCGGATCACAAAACCAGCCACCGACACGGTGGCCGTTCTCAACTGTACGGTGGCCGGCCACGCGGGCCGTGGCTGCTCTGCGCAGTCAAGGGGCACTGTTTAACATTGGGTTATACGGGAGCCTGTTACACTACGGTAGCTGGCGTCGTGGCTAGTCACGCAGGTCGATCCGCATGCGCTCGATAGTTGGGTATCACGTGTTTTGACCAAAACATCAGTGCGACTGATCAGTGTACAGACGGTGGTTTATAAGTTAAGTGATTGTTTATTAGTGACCTATAACTACCTATTGTAAAGTTCTTTTCATATAAAATGGCGTGGAGTCCCATTGGTCATAATCCCATTTGTTATAAACGCGAAAACCGTCCCACTAGTTATAAAAACGACTCATTCCCACTAGTTATAAAATTTATAACTAGTGGGACAGACTGATGTTGGTTTATAACTAGTGGGAAAATCGTGGAGTCCCATTGGTCATAATCCCATTTGTTATAAACGCGAAATCCCATTTGTTATAAACGCGAAAACCGTCCCACTAGTTATAAAAACGAATCGTTCCCACTAGTTATAAAAACTGGAGGGAAAATGAAAAGTTTAAATATTCCCACTGGTTATAAAAGAACCGTTCATAAAGAACAGTTCGAAAAGAGTCGTTCACTTCAGGTTGTTCCCTGCTATGCGCAAAGTTGATGCGCAGTCGACCGAGACGCACTCGCCTGCTATGCTTGTAGGCCGGCCACACACTGCAACAGACGAGGCGAGGCGAGGCGAGGCATTTTGACTAAAGGCGTCTTGAGTGACAGAGAAAGCATTGGCGCTTATGGAGCCCCACACACTGCAAGAGGCGAGGCGAGGCGTGAAGACCTGGACAGGCGTCTTTAGTCAAAAAGTGCAGCAGGCAAAAATCTTGTTTCGTCGACAGTCACTAACAGTCAAAGCGTCCTGCGCATGCGCAAAGTCTCGCGACACCCCGCACTCACCTGTCGTCTGTATGTTTACAAGCCGTTTTGGCTTGATTGTTTTGGATCAACATTTAGTTGTAATTACCTATACAGTTGTAATTAATTATATTTAACTATAATTCTAGGCTAGTTAACTATAATTATTATGTCTTAGGCGAGTATTTAATTTTTTTAAAGTAAATTTAAATGATATCTTCTCATTTTACATTTTTACACATAATTTCTACGTAAAAAATAATAATTATCTCCAAATTCAGCCCCAAATTTTCAAATGTAAACCCCTATTGAGTGACCTCTCATTTTAAACAGTTTATCGAGAAAAATTGAATCGCACAAATCGGAGGTCGATATCTCATCTCTAACTAAAACGGCAGCCATTTTAAAATTCGAGATTGGTTGATTTACATTCGTTAAAATTAAATAAAAAAAAAGGTTTTAAAAAAGAAGAAAATCTGGAATTATTTTAGAATTAATCCAGTAGCAGGAATGAATTAGTTGGTTCAATTCAAAATAATTCTAAAAATTTGTATTCCTAAAATAGCTATTTTAGATTAAATTTTATTGAATGTCAATCAACCCATCTCAAATTTTAAAATGCCTGCCATTTTGGTTAAAGATGAGATATCGACCTCCGGTTTTGGCCATTCATTTTCTCTTGATAAACTGTTTAAAATGAGTGGTTACTCAATAGGGGTTTACATTAGAAAATTTGGTTCTGCCCCCAAAATACCATATTAAGAAATATATACCCCAAATACCCCATAAAGAATTATTAGAGGATTAGCTGAAATTCGACCGCATCTGATCACTTTGACCAAAAATGTATGCAGGCCCGTTAGTTTTCGTAGGCCCCGCCCAGACACAGATCATGTGTTGTCAACAAATGGGTGTGTCAACAAAGCTTTATAATAAAAGTGAATCTATATATTAATACGCAAGCATGTTTTATAGCTCGTGTGCATCGTAGGATAAATCCGTGCATACCGTTAGAAAGGTATAGTCCTGTAGATGAGCAGAATCATATTCCTACGAGGTGGCCCGTGCGCAAATTGCGCATTTTATGATCCTGTATGAGTGAAACTCAGCTACAATACGTGAATGTTGATTATGAAGTGACAGAGATCTATTTTTGTTTACAATCTGGCTTTTTAAATTCATCTGAAGGTAATCAGCTGTTAAATTAAAATTAACATTGAAGAACTTACAATAAAAGTTGGTCAACATTTTAAAGCGCCCTCTAGAAATAAATCAAAAGGCAGGGGGGCGAAGCTCGAAACAATATGACCTTTTTAATTACGATTCGTCACTGCGGTATATCCTAAGCTTTAAAATGACACCTCAATCTTAAAAATCGGTTCAGTAGATCAAGAGAAAAAGGGACGTAACAGACGAAACCCTTATAGAAATAAGAAGATAGATACACACCGGACTCCAGGACTAGGCCCCACAGGCTTTCAAAGTTCCAATGTTAATCTTATGGAGAAAGGAGAATTCTCCATTCATTAATGGTGTAAAAACAACTGCTAGAAAATTTGGAAGATCAGATGTTTTCGTTCTATAATGTTTTTAAGCTTCTTGGGTCCAGATCAACTGAAATTTTGATCGAATTTCGATCAGGAGGCGATCTCTAGTTTGTTTAATTAGCTTATTCAAACAAACAACATTGGAAATTTAGCCATGCGCCTAATTTAATGCTTTTGACTGTAATTTAACATTACAGTTCACAAATAGGCCAGGCCAATTAATTTATTTAGGGGGCACAGATCAAAATATCGCCCAGGCGCATTACCCTCGGGGCGGCCCTGCTCTTTAGGGCTCCGCCCCACTGGATTTCAAAATTACTTTAGGACCACCAGAGTTGAAATTTGACATGGACGTGCCTATTTTCTCATAGGTACTCATCAAGAAACGGTTTTGAAAATATATTTTTTTAAGCACTTTTAGGTTCCGCTCCAATGGACTTCCAAATTAATTTAGGCCCTCCAGGGTTGACATTCGACATAGACTTGCCTTTTTTCTCATAGGTGTTCTTGCATTTGCACGATCAATAAGGCACAAGGGCAATCTTTGACTATTGCGGGTTTAAATTTTTTAAATGCCGGTTTGTCACACGGCCAGTTACACGTGGCGTGCTTACGTCACACCAATAGTGCTTACGTTGGTACGCCTAAAAAACATCAAATAAAAAGACAAAAACATTGTTTGTCCCTTGTCCCTACAGTAAAAATAACATACTTACTTTCAATTGCATTTACTTTTTCGTTGTATTAAAAAACTATAAGAATAGCTTTGTTCAAAAAAAGAATTTTTTTGTAAACAACTTTAATTTAAGCGCAGCAACGCGCCCCGGGTAACAGCTAGTAGGAAATAAAATATCTATATATTTAAAACACAAAGTTAAAAACCTTTGGACACTTCGTCTGTGACTTCTACTGGACCGATTTACATGCGGGTTGTACCAAAATAAACGTTTTCGGTTCTATATTAGCAGGTTTTATTTGTATTTAAAAAATATTTACGTTAAATCTGTCAAAAATTAAAAATAAACTTTTCTTATTGAGATTTAACACGGGGAAAAAAGCCAACATTTTCAATCCTTTGGACAGTTCGTCTGAGACTTCTACTGGACCGATTTACATGCGGGTTGTGCCAAAATAAACGTTTTCGGTTCTATATTAGCAGGTTTTATTCGTATTTCAAAAATATATACGTTAAATCGGTCAAAAATTAATAATAAACTTTTCTTATGGAGATTTAACATGGGGGAAAAAAGCCAACATTTCCAATCCTTTGGACAGTTCGTCTGAGACTTCCACTGGACCAATTTAAACGCAGTTTGTACCAAATAAAACGTAAACCTTTGTATATTAGCAGATTTTATTTACTTTAAAGTTTTCTTACTTTCTTAAATTAAAAATATCGACATTTTCAAACCTTTACAATTTATTTATTTTACACGCTTTCAATCACACGAGGTATTTAGTCTAAATACAGTGGATGAGCAAAAGCCCATGAAGGATTTGGTTTATTATGGCCAGTACTAAAAACGTTTACAATTATTATGATGTATTGTCATTTATGAAAAGAAAGTTGCTTTATCATATAATTAACGTTATCTTACTCCCTTAAATTAAAAATGTCGACATTTACAAACCTTAACAATTTATTTATTTTACACGATTTCAATTAGCTGATTGTAAACACACGAGGTATTTTATCTAAATAAAAAGTGGATGAACAAAAGTTCATGAAGGATTTGGTTTATTATGGTCAGTACCTAAAAACGTTTACAATTATTATGATGTTTTATCCTTTAAATGGAAAGAAAGTTGCCTAATTATGTAAAATAGCTGATTGCTTTAAAATTAAGACTAAATTGTAAAGGTTTAATTTAAATAAATTAATTGCTCACATTTGTATTAAAAGAAACGGATGTATTGGAAATTCTTTGTGCAATCAATTTGTCGTTTGCAACATTGTAATGCTTTACATTTACCTAGCTTATCATCAGTATTTGTGGCGTAGTCGGTAGCGTGACTGACACCAAATCGGACGTCCCAGGTTCCGGACCGATCTTCACAAATATACTTTTTGTAATGTGTCCAATAACGGCGTCACTAATAAATGTTTTACTGATGGTACCGATATTGTGAGGTAGAGTGTATAAACAAAAACCATGCAAACCTTAAATTAATAGTCTTTTAATAAATAAATGCACTTTGCCACAATGTATTAAGTTTATTTTGGTTTATAATAACCTGGTGGCCCTTTCTTTTAATTATTGTACTGGTAGTCAACATAATATGTAATTATTGTACATTACTAAAGAAATAAATCTGTTCTTACATATTGAAAATTTACGGTAGTTATCAAAGTTGTACCTCTTATTAGATATCAACAAAATGTATAACATCTACGTTTGACAACGTAAATATCGCCATTCCTGGAGTGGTAATCGCAAGTTATGACGCTCTAAGGTACTTATACTTTTCAAAATATAGGATTATTTATTTTTATTTAATAAGCACGCTACACACATCACTCTCCAATGGTCTGAGCTGCACTGACAGCCCGGGTGACCTCCTCGCTATGTGCGGTCACATCGACCGCGACCTAACTTGTGGCATCGACCGCGACCTACACCTCCACCTCGACCCACTCGTTCTGTTCGTACCCTTAGTCACGCCACATAAGTTGACGAATGGCAAAAAACACCTGGGTAGGGCGAGGGGAGAAGAGGGGGTACTTTTCCAAAAACATCGAGATTACGTTGCATGCAATTTTTTATAGAACAGCTGATTATCCAATCATTTTAACTGAATAGTAGTGAAAATTCATTCGTCAAGTTATGTGGCGAGGGATATACTCTTGCGCTCTGAGTAATTTTGATTAACGATGCCTTATTGTGTCGCATACGGGTGCAATAATAATTTAAGAAAAAACGGTATGTGTGTCTTTTCACAGGCACTTAGTTGATTAGTTGCAAATGTTTTAAATAGCTACTAACTAATCAATTTATTTTAGGCCTACGGTAAATTTGTTTTTCAGTTTGCTCAGTCAATAACTTACACCAACTGTTGAAACTGCATTATACTTTAACATTTTATCACTGTCTACTTAATGTTTACTACACACTCTATTTATGTTAACTATAAACTATTACAAAATATGAAATACTGTATTGCTTTAACTTGTTTGGTAAAATACACTGTTTCTGCTTTTTCGAGGATTTTATACTGTGGTAAGGAGAGTTATCCATCACTATGACTAAGGGTTTCGTCAAATAATTAGGAATTATGAAATCCTTAAACTATTTATAAAATGTTTTACGATGGAAAGCCATTAGCTTAGCTGCAAAGTGGTACGCCCGTTCCAACTAAATGATGATTTTGCTCTTTTATTGGGCGTGTACGTGGAAGTCCCAGTTTAATACGATTTCTTTCCATGATAAACCATAAAACTATAGATTGTCATAAAATTACTGAATACTTACTACCGACACAATTTAGACATACAGCATATGGACAACTAACTGTTGACACAACCAGTACATATATAAACAACAATAGGCCTACACGACGCTTATCTAAGACACGTGTGCGAGACAGTGTCAGAATTGTCAACTTTTTGGTGCATGGCAAGGTCATTTGATATTATCAGATCATTTGTCGTTATGATAAGTGTGGTTACTTTTTAAGAGAAGGGGCAAAATTAAACCTTTAATGTCAGTTTATTTTTGTTCTTTTTATTTTTAGTTCAAAACTTTTTTATATCATAAAGTTGCTGAATATCAACTATTTTTGTGGAAATAATTTGTATGTAAAAATATTGATAGGCAGGTTTTAACAGCCATGTTATACAGTCAGTAAGGGAGGCTATTTTTTCTGTTTTAAAAACAAACAGTTTTTATTTCTAATAAATATCTTAGTAAAATTTACAGTATTAAATATCAATTAAAACTTCAATTAAAAATACACCGCATATATCTATGTATTTTTTGTAATATCTAGTGTCTTATTATGTTTCTATAAGCTTTTTTTGTTTTAAATAACTATGTATTTTTAAAATCATACATATTTAAATTTTGTTAATACATTTTGTCGTTTTCAAGGAAATGTTTTTCTTGTTTATTAATGCTTTTTCTTATTCATTATTCAATAATAAAGGGTTGCAGTAATTATTTTGGATACAATCCCCTTTAAAAAATAATAATTCACAAAATAATAATAATAAAGTAATAAACTATCAAAGTTGTATACGTGCGACAAGTGCTCCGAACGGCGCGGCGCGGCGGCACGGGTCGCGGCAGCCGGCCCGTCGGCAATTAAACTATTAACTTTGAATTAGAATAAAACCAAAACAAAGCGTTCTACAAAAAAATTTTAAATTACAAAGTTGCGATTTAAGTCTTTTCCAACAACTTTCCCGCTGACAAAATTCACCTGACCAATAAATAAAAAACTTCCTCGCTTACTAACTTTTTGATGTCATGAATTTCAAACAAAAGTGCTTTGCTATAATTTTGTATCTCTTTCTTCGTCTTATTATTTTAATTTCGACATAAAAACATTGCCATAGGCACCGTTATATAGTAATGTTCATCATACTAAAATATCAAAATTTTATCTTGACTATAACTATATTTTTTTACAGTGTTAATGAAACGCGGTCGCTGGAAGGCGCTTCCTTTCAGCACGAGCGGACAGAAGTGAACGACTCTTTTGAACGACTCTTCTCCACGAACGGTTGTTTTATAACTAGTGGGAATTTTCAAACTTTGGCCTTTCCCGCGCTAATTTATGAACAGTGGGACTGTTTCAAATTTATATCTAATGGTACGAATAAACATTTATAACTAGTGGGACGATTTTGTCTCACTAGTTATAAAACTCAATTTATAACAAATGGGACGATTTGAGAAATATTTATAACCAGTGGGAATATTTAAACTTTTCATTTTCCCGCCAGTTTTTATAACTAGTGGGAACGATTCGTTTTTATAACTAGTGGGACGGTTTTCAAGTTTATAACTAGTGGGATTATGACCAATGGGACCTCGCCTAAAATGGAGGGTAGTGTTTAAGACAATCAAGTAACTAAAAAAAATATTTTTTTTACATCCTAAAATAGGTAGTTAAAAAACTTTTGCTCATAATTGCACAGTTCGTCGAACAAGGTATAATACAAAGAAATTTCTTTCCGTCTAGGCACTCACAGAATATCGGATGAACGTGCACTGTTCTTTCCTTCTTCTTTTTTTCTTAAGCAGGAGAGCTAGCAACAACATATACTCACTATTCGATGGCATCTTTACAACTGAAAACGTCATGAAGCATCCACGAAGGTGATCAGCGACGTAGCCAGCCACCGTGTCAGTCGCTAGCCACGACGCTGGCCACGTGACCGGCCACGTCGTCGGCGACGTGGCCGGCCACCGTAGTGTAACAGGAGCCTAAGATTCAATTACATGTCATAAATCCTGAGGAAGAGCCCAAGGCCTGGTGCTCAGCGATGGTGGTGGTATCAAAACCTAATGAGAACGTTAGACTCAAAAAATTCTTATTGCCAGAGGTAGACTTGGTCAGTCTACCTTATTATAAACACTTTGTCAGACTGTTAAATCTCGGTTGTTTAACAAATTAGATACAAACTCTAGATTCTGGCAAATACAACTGGCAAGAAAACTTGAAAGGAATAAATGGATCAAATAAGGTTAACATACTTTTATCATTATCTTTGGTTTTTGTAAAGTCCAATAGGCCTACTATACTGTAAAAACCCATGATAGAAGTATTTTGTTTATGAACATTAATATTATGTTTCATTAATTTTGTCACCATTCTAACTTAGAAAAAATCACTTTCATGAATAATCATCATGAAATCTATACTCGTCATTTGTGACGGGCTGTTTGTTAGTGATAAATGTTTGTAGTCTCTCTGTACCGGACTGAGCTATTTTCCAATAAAGAAAGAAAGTTTTGAGAATAAAGAAAGTAATGTTATATAGCAGGATGGTTAATCTGCTGATTTTTTTTCGTACTATAGTTGGCGGCAATAGTTGTGGTTCACTATCAAGTTTATTTAATCTCAAGTGTTTATAAACTGTTTATAAACTGGTTGCATAAAAATTCCAGAAACTCGCGATTTAAACTGCTTCGCCTTGTTCATGCTTTGTCTCACTCGTAAAACTGATCTCACTATGAAATATATTACTTCCGGGACTATATAAATGCATTATACAATTCCATTACAATGCACGGAAAAAGCTGTTTTCCAACATGAAATTAATCCACAATCTTGGAAAAGTGAATGTACTAATTTGGAATTTATCAACGAATTTACCTCCATAACTTTCTATAATTTTTATTAAACTAAATTTAAAGTTTTTTTTTTTTAAAGTAGCTTGGAATTATGGTTGTTTTTGTACATTAAAATTTCCTTTTTGCACTATATATCAGGAGCACTTGGTATTATTTACTTTTTTGTCTTAAATCAATGTTTTAACACATAATTTAACTGGTTTTAGTATTTAATTTTACAATCCGAATTCTTAAAAAAACTTTTATTTTATAAAAGTAAATTAACCCCTGAACGGGCTTCATGTCTTAGGGTCCGTATTTTTCAGAGGATTATTTTTATATCTTTATTTCGAGCTCAGCCTGGTTTATTGTTAATTATTTACTGATTTGTCACTTTGAAAAATGCTGTACAGTACTGTTGTTAATAAATAAAGATTTGTTAATTTTTAATTGGGTACTTATCTCAACAGTTATGTTCCTCTTTTACAACAACAATTAAAACTTTATTTTAAAACGTAAAAATAATAATACATAATAAAATTTTAACTTCTTGCTTAAAGTATGAGCTGATTTATTTAAATTTTAAGATCAAAGGGTGAAAAAACTATTAATCGTATGTGGATGGAGAAATTTCAGTTGATATTTATATTTGCAGTATTAACATTGTTTTTTTGCAGTGAGGCGTGTTTTGGAGTTTGAACACGTTTGCGAAAAACGGGATTAGGTATACAAAAGGCCATTGCCCCTAGTGATGGAAGCTATTGTACGCCGGCCAAGCAATTTCCAATGCGTTCAACATATTGCAAACGGGTAGAGCACCGCCAAATGGGTGTTAGGCTTTGCTGTTGAAGCTGAACAATCTTTGTTACCTACGAACGTTTTTAAATAATTTTTAAGAAGTGTGCCAAAAATATTTGATTATTTATTTTCTTTAAACTCAACTTGTTATTATTATTTTATATAAGCTGTCTTGGTTAAATTAATATAATAACAATCAATCTATGATTACGGTTTAACATTTCAAGCCAAAATATAGCCAACGCTGTTACTTTCTTTTTCAATTTAAAACTCAGTATCTTCAGAATAGAGAGATGACAACTTCCCTAAATATTTCTCAAAAGTGGAATGCTCTCTAGAGTTTACTTTGCATTGACCTTTGATTCAACTTCCCTAGAGGACTTTGGCTTGTGGACAATCTTATTTCGTCCTATCTCAGCTACTTGAAACATTTTGGTTTTAAAAAATGTAGAAATCTCAAACACCTTATTGCATGGAATTGTAGGAATACTGTCGTGTAATTCATATTCTTAATGATTCACATTGTTGTTGATTAAATGAACATAGTAATATTATAATTTGGAAACATTTAATAAGTCAAAGTATTAATAAAACAACATGATTTCTCAGGATTTTCCCTAAAACATCCAAAAAAACAATAAATAATCCTGATTGCTAAACAAAATTTAAATACATAACATATATTTAAAATACACAACATAACATATCAAATGAAAGATAGATTAAATTTGTTCAGTTTCATGTTTTAAACGAAATTTTGGCAAAAATGATTAATACTTCCTTTTTAAATGAAGATTGTAAAGTCCCTAAAACTTGCAAGATTGCATAAAGGCCCCCAAGATTTGCTTTGGGTCAGGGGGTAAATCAGTTGCAGCTTTGTTGTTGCAATTTTAAGATCAATTCTTATTGATTACATTGATTGATCTCAATCCATATATTGCAATATTAAGAACAATTGTATATTTTAATACTAGTCTCGAAAGTGGCCTATTTTGGAATGAGGGGGAAAACTGATCGAGCACTAAAATATGACCTTCGAGATGAGTAATAAAATCTAAAAATGACGATGCAAAAATCACACTAAAAATTAAAATAAGATAAGCTGAAATGCAGGTAATGTTATTTTTACACTAAAACTAATGATATATAATTATAATGGAGTAATACAGCTGTTCTTATTATTATAGAAATAAAACGCCATTCGCTGTCGGCAAAAAATGGTAAAATAAACTTAGGGACTAGCAAACTATTACAAACATTCTATCGCTGCACTCGTCCTAAACATAATAGTGCCAATTACTAGGATAATTAAACTGATTAATTTTACCGTGTTCCTAAAAAATTTATATTTTCGTTACCTTCATCGGTTTTTGAAAATAGTCCATTATGGTATAGAGTGATAACAAAATATTTTCTTAACCCATTCAACAATCATTATTGGCGTCTGAATCAAAGGCAGCTTTATCTTTGATCGTAATGTACTATAAACTGGCTATAACAAGAACTACAGTTTTGGCTCAAAAATATAATCTTTGTTTGGGATTTCTAGTTTTATTTGTCTTTTCATCCTTTGACGTTTGTCAAGGAACGAATTAGCTACAGCGACAAAAAAGCAGTGAGCCATTACAATTTCATCAATCCTCATTCATCAACAATATGAAAACTTTTATAAATTAAAATATATAATTTCATATATACATAGTTTATAATTTAAACATAAAAGTATGCTTTGCATTTTTATAAGCTATTTTAAACCCAGATTGAAATTTGTACAATATATTTTCTGAGAGGCAAACAATTAAGGATCTGGTTATGAAAGACATCGCATTTTTGGGAGATGTCTTTTTGGTCGACATGATTCTGTTGGCTTCCTTTTAAGCAATTAATTTCACACTTGCCTGGTCTCTGATAGAATCTCTTCCTTCGCCAAACCTTCAGCTGTTAAGACTTGTGAGGCGAGACGAGATTATGCAAATGGAATTCTGAAATGACAAAATGGAGGATTGACTTTAATATCTCAGAAACCAATTATTTCATTATCTAAATAATTTTATTATTACTATATTTGACTCACGATTATATAATGTATGCCTATTCGTCACACATGAATAGTGTGCTTCCTTTTAAATAATCAACTGATGTATGTATCAAAGATTATTAATTCTGAAGCAAAGCACATTTAAAATACAATAAAAATATATGAATTTTACCTAACAGTGTTTTTGGCCTCTTGGGACCTCAAAACAAATAACCATGTTCCCAAGCAAAAAATCTAAATCACAGCCTTACACAAAAAAGGCTTTGATCATTGAGGCACAATTGATTATTGAGCTGATATTGGGCCTCTGATTGGCGGACCTTACAAGCTCAATACTGATCGCGATACAGATTGAGTGTGTAAAGTCAAATATTGATGTATGATTCATGGATCTCATATCAATATTTGACTTAACACGCTCAATCCATAATAATTAATTGGTGTGTTGTTAAAAATATTCTTCGAATAATAAGTTATGTCCTAATGATTATGAATTGATTAAAACACACATTTTATTATTTATTATCAAAGCAATGGGCCTTACTATTTTCCAATAAGTTATATTTTACACGAGATGACCACAGTCCACTTTGACACTAGTTGTTATAAGTGCTGAGATAAATTTTAATATTGGAAATATAGACAAATTTTCTTTTATTGAGAGCTCTTTGTTTTGTCCGATTCTTAATTATCTGTTTGAATATAAAATATTTAAAACTTAGATGAAATGTGTGTTTTTAGTGTATCGTATAATGATGAAGTGCTGTAATATTGGTTTCATCATAATTTTTAATAAAAACCTTACCAATGATTTTAATCCTTCTTTATGAAATATCTGAGGTGAAAGAAAGCATAGCTATCGGAATTCCTCACAAATGAAAAAGTATAATAACACTGTTGTATTGTTGTAGTTTTAATTTAAAATTATATGTTTTTACTCTTAATGCGGTTGAAGCAATAAAAATTCTTCATACTGCAAAAAAGAGTTGTGATTTCAGTTAAATCGAAGTAATATAATTATTCTATGAATAAAAGAAATGGTAGTTGTTATACCAACTACCACAACTACCAACTACTACAAGTTTTTAAAATTTCCATTACCATAACAACATCATTACATTTAAATTAACTGATCAATTAAGGGTCAAGTGTTTTCCATGATCCCAAAGCTTTGTTAGTAATAAACATATTGAAACTGCGTTGCGCTAAAGTGTTCAGCCTGAACTGTAAAGACTGTAAAAGCTCATCTTTACAAAGTTTGGCTATTTTGAAAAAAGATTTAATTCTATTAATATTGTACCTTCAATTTCCATAATACAATTCAAAAATACTAAATAATTTTAAATATTACAACATAATTTACAGATATGACAATTGCTATTGTAAAATAAATAGTTTTACAGACCTGCGTAGTGCACATTTGGGTGATTCATGGAGAATGTTTTATTAGAAATCTTTGGTAAATTAAGTATTGACACAGATGATTTTAAATTAGAGCAATAAGCACTTGCTTTAAAAGGTGAAAGCATAAACAACCCCGTCGAAAGACATTTAGATTGAACAATATTTTACTTGAACGTTTACTCCTTATATTTCAATGATGAGACTTCGTAGATTCAATAAAAAAAAATTTGTTATTCTAGCAAAATTCGGTTTTCAGGCATGTCTTTAGGGAGAAAGAGATTTTAGAACTCTAAGTAAGTAATAAAGAACTCTAAAATCTAATGTAACTCTAATCTAAAGTTTAAAATCTGATGTAATAATAAAAAGGAATTGTTAAATTTTATAATAGAACTGACAAATAAACCTAAGGAAAAATTTAAGCCACCAGAATAAATGGAAATAAAATTAATTTATTTGGTCTCTAATTATCATATTTTCGTAATTGTAGTGTAGTCCACATTTTTGTGGCACATGAAATTCCTGTAAAGTAAGATTATAGATGAAAGGGTTTTATCAATGTCGTAAAAAATCTGAATTTAAAAGTTGAAGCATTCTGCAAGTTTAAACGAGAACTTAGAGTTTTGTAATATCTTCGTTAATGAACATCTGCAGGGACAGTAATCACTGGGAACTTGGTGATTCATTTTCACCGAGTAATATCAGTTGTTATTAATCCTTGGAGGGACTAGCTCTAGCATGTGTTTACTTAAATGAAACTTAAGGGGAGCAAATACACACTTACATATTACTACCGTCTACATGATGTTAAATTAACGGTTTTAGTTTTTTGATTGTTCGCGAAAACATATTTTAAACCTTTTTCATAAACAAAACAAACAAAAAAACTATAAAAACATGCAGCTTAAGAGTTGCATCTGAAATATTTTTAATGCGTTATTTATTGTAGTGTTGCGTTCTTGTTAATTTGGCTTTAGTTTCAAAATAACTCACATTGTCCTCATGTCCCACCATTACAATTTGCAACGTAAATTTTCATGAGCTTTATTGAAATCGATAATGACCAAAAGGATCTGAGTAGCTGCTACGGTTAAAACCACAATTATAGAAGCATTCGCATTGGATTCTAATGTACGTTAGAGTTACATTGATAAAATTTCAATATGAATTTACATTTTCGATGCAATATACTGTATCCTGGGACATCGGGAGCATTTGAAAAGGGCATTAGAGTATTGGCAAACATTTAAAACTTGCCAACACCAGTTTTCACTCCCTGGAGTTTACTTAATTGTGACCCTCGACTCCTCTTAGAGGGTTCATGATTTTAAATTTATTCTAATTAATCTAAACATCCTAAACATCATATTCATGATGAAAGTTTCTGTTTTACTTATAAGTTCCCATGAAATTACAAAAATATTTTTAATAACTTCTGATTACTTGTAGGAAGAAAATGTAATATTATAGCGGCACATTTAGGAAATGTGATGAGTGTATAAAAAAAGTTTTTGTAGATATACATGTAAAATAAAACTATTGTTATTATTTGTCAATATATGTATAAATTACTCAAATAAAATTATTGTAAAAAATAGAAACCCTTTTTAAAAAGGGATAAACCCTTTTCAAAACCTTTTCAAAAATTAAACCTTTTCAAAGGGATCTTCTTTTGTCATAAAAACTTTAAAAACCAAAATTAAAATTAACTCGCGATTCCTTTAAACGGTTACAAACTAAACATAAGTTTGTATATATTCTTTTTAACATTCAATACTTTTTATTCATCTACTACTATAACTACTTAAACTTGTTATTTTCCCTCAAGTATGACTATAACAAATATTTTTGTAAAATGAAGCATTAAGCTTTAAGATGAACCTTTAAGATTTTTCTAAAATAAGCACAATATTTGGAAGGCAATATTTAACAGTCACAAACATCAGCATCAAAATAAACTAAATGAGTGGGGTGAATTAAAACGATTAATCCCTAGTGGCAGGCACAGCATCACAATCAAACAAACGTTTAGAATTACAATATTTACACACATAAATAGAAAAATATTGTACCCCTTAGATTTTAAAAATTCTTATTTGTTTACATTCCTGATTATTTACATTTGTATAATGTATACTTTTAGAACCAATTTAAATAATGGCCCGTAGGTCACATATATGATTTTATCTAATATAGCGAAAAGATACCTTTTATTACAATCCACACACTAAAGATAAATACATTTTAATTAATGTAAGATATAAATTTTCATAAATTTTATAGTATTAAAACCTTCTAAAAATCAAAAATTTTTTAAAGATCTTTAGAAAGTTTTATCCTTGAATGTATACGCAGGCCATTAGGAACTTTACAAGCAAGTTGAGTGATACATAAGCTAACACTTTAAAACGAAATTTAGGGTAAATTTAATGATTTTCAAAATGACACATAGTACAAACTATCCATACGGTTTATTACTATGAATAAAACGAATATGGAGACACTTTTTAGTATTTTTAAATTGTTTATTTATTTAACTAACCGGTTAACACACTGTAAGTAAAGCAGAAAATCTTTTTATCCATATTTATTTTTGTGAAATAATTAATTGTGGGAAATCTAAAAACGGTTTCAATAACAACCTTGTTTATGAAACACCTATCTTTACAGAGCACCTTTAGGAAAAGTTGGAAAGCTTAAACAACTTTGATGGATCAAAATGTCAGGTTTAAAGTTTTATTACTACTGTTTGTTGATTTTTAACATGCGATTATGTTAATGTTAACGGTGGAAAATATAAATAACGTTGTAATATTTTAAACTGTATACTTTATTACTGCTAATCATAGTAGAACTTCTATAAGAAATTTTATTAATAATAATATTACTGGTAAACCCAGCTCTATTTGTAAAAAGGAAATTAAGATGGATGTAGGACTGCCCCAGGCTATTATCTCTTTAAATATCTAAGAGAGAGGAGAGTTTAGCAAGAAAGTAAAACTTCGCAGTTACCATTTGTTTAGTTTAAGGAGACAGTTCTGTTGATCGTCTTAAAGAATTAAAGTTCAATCGCGATAAAAAATAAGAAAATTATCATTTTACATAAAGTCACTGAAAGTTGTTTTGTAGTTAGTTTATCGTCCTTACATTTTGTGCTACCGTATCAGGTAAGAATATCAGATAATTCTTTTGTAACGATTGGATTTAATGGACCTACTGTTTTGTAGATTAACTGTTTCTATCTAATTATTTAGTTTTATACACAAGGCATTGAAAATTTTTAACGCGTCAATACAATGAAAATATACAGATTAAAATTAAGTAAAAAATGAATTACTTTAGTGAACATGTAACACGAATAATTTAGATGACCTGCCTATGAATTTGAAAATATTTATTTATTGACTAGCAATCAAACAAGTAGACAAGAAATTTACAAAATATAACACACTAGACTATACATATTTGGCCTCAAGAGAAACTCAATATGTAACGTTGTAACGACCACAACTCACAAACGTTGAAATCAGTATAAAGTTATAAATATAAATTAATAGATTACTTAGTTAGGTCATTAATGAACGTATAATTATAACAAAACTAGGGGGCCTGTGCAGCGTAATGCGCTGCATTTATTAGGGTACCTGGTGATCAAACTTTGCTTCATGGTAATAGTTTGAAAAAAAATTTCATTACAGTGAAAATCAGGTAAAACATTATTGGTGTTTCATCAATCAACCTTCATTACCAATTCTCCAACTTTCCAATGTGATAGTGTTGAGATGTGGTGCTCGTTCTTTTAGGTCTAAATTAGCTAAGATTACGTATTTGTTCTTTTGCCGATATGTCTTAGGGCCTTTGTTATTAAACCCTCCTATAAAATTTAGAATAAATTCACAGATGTTGGATCCACATAGATCATGAAACATAAAACATAAATGACAACAGAATAAAAATCAACAATTTCATTACTCCCCGGTCCTGTATGAGTTATGCAGCACTCACTGCGGCTGTTTTTGTAGTACTACTGTATGAGGTAGTCAATGACATAGTGAATGAGTCCACATTACTATTTATGCCTAAATCCTCTTTAACTTAACTTTCCATGACATTACAAAGTTTAAATAAAGAAATCACACAAATTAAGAGAATCTACATCTTTGTTGGTGTGGTCCATTTTGTTTTAGTAGCATTTTTATTTTGGTTAAAATTTCTCTTTATAAAAACCATTTTTGTAATAAGCTTGTTTTCTATACTGGAGGTAAAAAACTTTTAAATATTGTATTTTACACAGGTTTTTAAATATGTGTAGCGTTCTGCATAAAACATGTTTATGCTATAATAGTAAATAAAAAGGTTATTACACTTACAACCAATTATCCCTTTTCCTTATAGTTTACAGCAGTTTGAAAACCCATGCACATAAATTTAGTGTTCTATTTTAATATTTGTTACCTTTCATTATTGTTTCAATACCAGTCGGACAACCAATAAGACCCATTTTAAAAATTTCAATTTCCAAAATTGTTTTCGTAAACAAAAAAGAATTTTTCCTGTTTAAGTTATAAAACTTATTTTTGTGCCCAAATACGGGAAAATAAAACTTTCAAGCAAAATCTACCTGCTCCATTTTGAGAAAAGGTTAAAACCTCAGATTAGACACTCCTCGTATTAAAGTATGAAATTGTGTTGATATTTCAGTACCAGTTCAATTTGCTTCTATTTAGCTTTTAACATAATGTGTTTGTTTGTTTAACTATCAACAGCTGTTTTAATTAGCAATTCAATATAAATTGTTCCCCATGTTAACCTTATGGACAAAAAATGAACTTTGAAGGCTTCCTGTGAGCTTCAGAATTAAAATATAAAAAATCTAAAACCTTATTGCAAAACTATGAACTGAGACCATTCTTTTGACACCTCAAACTTTAAAATTGGTCCAGAAATAAGGGAGGAGTAGTGTTAACAAAAAAAAGGCATCACGTATTATATATATATATATATATATATATATATATATATATATATATATATATATATATATATATATATAGATGTTTAGTCTCTGACTTAATTAAATAAAAGAATCATTCCTCATATCAATTCTTCGACGGATTTAGTTCGTTTGTTCTTAAAAATTTAATGTTCAAGTTCCTCAGTGTCAGCATGGAGAGAGTCTCATACTCATTCTTAGCAAAATCATCTCGATCTTTGAACATTTTCAGTAGGCTACTTCTTTTACAGTTTTTTTCACACATTCTACAGCTATGAAAGTTTAAAGTGAGTTTGGGTGTTTAAATCTTTGTAAATGAAATAGCTATTACAGTGAGATCCCCAAGCCCATTATTGCAGTTTGACGAGATCATCAAGAAAGTAAGGTCAACAGGATCTTATCTGGAGGAAAGGGATGGTATATCTTTATTACTGACAATGCCAAGTGAGTATAACATAGGGGTTATACTTACCACATTTTTGCTCTAGAAACTTTGACATGTGAAAAGTTGACAGTTGCATTTATAAAAAAAGCGTCTGTTGGATGAAGAGGGAAAAAGACAAAACAATTATTAAAGTAAACTTTACGATTCCCAGCCCGACATAGGGGTTTAGCTAGAGCCAAAAATCAAAGTACTTTTAAATTTAAATGCTATAATTGTGGACTAGTTGGTCACAAGCGTTCTGAGAGTACTCGTAAAATTCCACAGTGAGAGTATAATGGTAAGTCCAAATATTTTAAGGGAAACATTGCTGTTCAACAATAGAAAGCAAAGAAAAATAACATAACTCACCATCATTGTTAGTGATGGTGAGTTATGTTATTGTTTAGTAAATTGTTGCGGATATTTTCCATCACTGATTAGTAAACAAAATTCACGACGTTTTGGGATCTGGAATCTGAATAAATGTTTCATATGTATGGTTTGGTTCGGAACAAAAGCTACAAATGAACAGTTTTAAGTTTGTAGACATTGTTGTTTTTAATAAACCTCATTTTGCACACTTAAATATTAATAATAAAGATAATGTAAATAAGTATATAAACACGTACTCATAATAATTTACCAATAAATCAAAATAGAGTATTTTTTATAATTTCTTGAGAAATATTTTGAGTGGAGTTTAGTTCTGTGAGAAAGCATTAGCTCTACTCAAACAGGAAATCTCTCTTATAAACTGATTCGAAGAACCGATGAGGTTAATTCATGCGTGTAATCTTGTTGTAGCAGACAAACTTCCAGACAACTTGGTCTTACGGGGTTTGTGTGAGCGTCTTCTGTTCTCTAGAAATATATTGTAGCCAACCTGTTATATGAATGAAGCAACGAAAGTAACTAAACAAGTGGAAATAGATAGAAAAGTAGCCTATGTTAATCTTCATTACAGGCTTTCAGAAATTGTACAAGTAGTAGTTTATTGTAATTGTAGTAATGTTGTAGTTGTAGTAGTTTATTGTAATGTTGATAAAATTGTTAAGGAATTACATTGTAAGCTAGAACAGATAGGTGATTGTACTGTATTATATTATTATACTGTAGCTGTCTTTCATTCGAGAAACAGCTGGTAGTAATAGCGTGATGAACTTTCCCAAATTTGGTGGGGAGAGCAGTTCTGCCACTCTATAACTAGTTTGCATTGATGCTGGGAGGGTGTTTTTCATAGTATACATGTAATCGCATTTTGCCATTTGTATAATGTAGTACTGGTAGGCCAGCCTTACGCCACACCACGTTTAGTTTTATGAGTTATACATGTATTAAATTGTTGTTAAATTTGGACCTCGATGATAAGTAGTTAACTTATTGAGGCCAGTGTTTGTAATGATATTGAATTTATAAATAAAAAAAAAAAATAAATAATTTTTAAGAATTAATTCAAATTTTTTTTCAACTACATACCGTACTTAAAGACAAAACAAACAATCGAATATGTATTCTGTAAATACTTGTTTTATTTAATCCTGTAAATAATAAAAATTATTATACATTTTTTCACAAATCTAAAAAAGTGTCAAAATAGTAGTCATTGTTCGACTGGATTTTCAAATTTGATACTCATCTTCAGTCACATGCTTTTTCCCTTCATATTTGCGTTACATAACCCTAATATTTTTTCACACATCTGTGGTTATCGTAAACAGTACATTTACAACACATTTTTTAAACAAAACACGTATTAAAATACCGAACTTAATTCCAAAAACGAGTTGTTAAAAATTTTGTTATTTAAGACTTTTAAGTTTAGAAGAAGTATTATTGTTTAAAAAATTACATTCTTGCGATTATGAAAATCTTTTAGTAACATCTAATTATAATCTAGTAATCTAATATAAATAATTTTATTATAAAACTGAAATGTTTCTACCTTTAGTTATGTTTAAAAGTTTTCACTTTTAGTTAGAATAATACATATGAATATGTGAAACTAAAATAAAAACAATTAAAGTAAATACGGATTGAAACAATGTTTGTGATGATTATTTATTTTCATCACACTGTACGGGAAACAGCTATATTCATCACCAGCTGAGAGTGTAGAAAAACTTTTTTCCCTCTCTAGAGAGGGAAAATCAGCTGTTGATTTTCCCACACTAGTAATTAGTTATGATTACTGACACAAGTAGCGCTAGCAGTGCTAAGAGTATATTTTCCCCAAATCAGCTGTTCTCAATAATGTAATCAGCTGTGTAAAACAGAATCACTGTTTTCATTGTACTGCGGAAATCAATTGAGCATCCATAGGTGGTTTCTTAAACTTGCATTATTTAATTAATTACTATTATTAATTATCTACAGTGTGATGAAAAATATCGTTCATAACTCGAGTAGAAAGTGTTATTCCGTGCCTTGATCGAAATTCCGCGCTAGGCTAAAGCCTCGCGCGTAAACTCGATCTCGGCCCGGAAAAGATACTTTCCACTCTTGTTATGAAATATACTATTAAATTCAACTTTCAATATTTATTACAATTAAAAATGTTTTAGCGAATAATGTTCTTAATGTCATTATATTTAAACAGCCTGAGAAAATCTATATACATACATTTTTATAACTAATTAACGTTTGAATGCAAATAATGGTGGGCGAGAACCTGACAATACAAAGAGACAAAGCACTTGGGCTGTTGCGCCCTCGGCTACTAGTAAATAAATCCACTGTTGAAAGCACTGTTTGCATGTGACTGTCCCTTTGGATAAATTACGAGTGATTGAACGGTTCTAATAAAAATGTGAATGATACCAAGTAAAATGATTTTTGTGAAGGAAAAGAGCTAAAAAGTTAGTTTTTAGAGACTACAATACATATATCATCACATGGTAAAGTCGTTTTATAGTAACCAAAATGTCGTTTTGAGAGATAAAAATGTACATGTTGCGTTTATATGAAGTTATATGATGCGATTAATTTTAGCGAGTCTTTATAAGATATTGGAAGCACTCTCAGTAAATGAATGTTCCGCCGTTCGCTGACAATACTCTTCCTCTCTCTCCCCCTCTCTCCGCATTTCCAGCCTCCACTCTCCTGGATGATTCCGCACGCTCATCACGTCTACACGCACTCAAGACCGTCACGTCACGTGCATGCGTTTAAGCAAGCTTACCCTGAGTTTTTAATGTGCTCCTGTTTTAACACTAAGGTTTGGGCGCTAAAACAAACTCACTGGTTAAAATTACAGTTACTGGTTTTTCCTTTTGGTAGTATTGGAAGTTAAATTAATATCCTAAAAATCGTCCCGAAGGATAATATGTTAGTAATTACTTTTTTATCAATAACCGTACTCTAATGATTCTGCAAAATTAAGAGAATTAACGAGTTTTATTATGTATGGGTTTGCAGCTAATATAAAGTAAATTTAATACCTTTTTTGAGGGAGAGGCAGGAAACATGTATTGCACACATTGGGGGCCAGCCGGCTGAACCGCATAGCGGTCAATATCAGTTTTTTTTTTTTTTTCTTAGGAGGATGCCCCGAACGCACTGTGACAAACAATCCCAGCAGCTCTCGTCCCCCAAGATTTTTGGCAGACCGAGTCTTCCGAAAATGTACCAAAAACGCGTGTGGCCCCCGGGCGCGGACCTTACAAACAAGAATTCCGCTCTGAAAACTAGGGCAGCGGAAGAAGGTGTGTTCCGCATTGTCGGAAACGCCCGGGCAATGAATTCAGTCCTGTGAACCGGTCTTGCCCATACGGTTCACTTACGACCGAAAATAGCCGTGACCTATCAGGAATTGGGTCAAGTGGTATACCTCCTGTTGTTCGTCCTGTTAGGTCGTCCATCTCCCCATGCCGCCGTTCCACCCATGGTTGGACTTGCCTGATAAGTCGCGCAGTCCATCATCCTCGGCTTTCGTGCTCCCAGCTGTGTTGCCACTGCTTCCTCTCTCCTGCCATATCTTAATACCTTAATACATAATTTGATGTATGTACACGCTTGATATTTATCTTCATTTACATTAATTTGCAGTTTATTAAAGAAAACTTGAGTTTTAAACTTAAATAATAATACAATAAGAAAAGTACCTGATTCCCAAAATTATTCACCTAACAAGTCCAACATGTTTTCTTTCAATATATAAAAACTACAATAAAAAATTTAATTAAAATTAATGTTGGCAGACTTTGAACATAGATAGGGTATCAGAGAGCATACCAATTGTAATTTAATGTAAATTTGTGAGGTCGGATTAAAGTTTGTTTGTACTTACATTTGAATAAGTTTTGCGTTTTAAAATCTAATGGGAATTAAAACAAAGCAAAAAATATTTACATGTTTTATGGTATTACAGTTTTTTATAGTTAAGAGTAGTTTTCTTAACATTCCAACTAAGAAATGGTTGTCTTGGAGACGCAGATTGGTTGAATCACTTCAACTTAAATCTTAGGAAATTGTAATTTGATAATAGAATACTGTTAACTTTAAAAGTGAACACCAATAAACTGATGATTCAAATTAAAAGTTACCTTTTCAGTTTTTAAAACCTACCTAATTTTTATATTAATATGTTACTGGTATTTTTAATATATTTAATAATTATAAACATAATACTTTCACTAAACTAAAAATTAAATTAAATTCTTTGACTAATTTAATTAACTCACTATAACAAACATTCTCATTTTGCATGTAAATATAAATCTGGGTTTCAGCCCTCAAAAATATATTAGTAGTGCAAAAGTAAGGCTGCTGGCTCACTTCAAGGTCACCTGAGCGATGACGTCATCGAGGTCAATGACCCCACCGATGACGTCATCGATGACGTCATCGATGACGCAATCGATGACGTCATCACTAATGACGTCACATCCATGACGTCACACCCATGACGTCACAAAAATGACGTGCTGATGACGTCATCACCCCTTACGTCACCAAAATGACGTCATCGATGTCACAAAGGTCAAGGTCACGCTGAAACCTAAAATTTTTTGGCACTTTTGCTGTTTCTCGCACTACGCTCCGAGTTTCAGTCCGGTTCCCATGACCCTGACGACTTGGAGCGAAATTAGACGAGAAACAGCAAAAGTGCTGAGGAAACTGCAAGTTTGCAACGTGACTCTGCCTAAACCGTTATGTGACACCGCTCGGGTGACCCTGAAATGAGCCAGCAGCCCCCTTTAGACCAGTACTACAACCGCGATGTGCACCCTACGACAGCCACCGAGCGACTGACTGTCCAGCCCCGCGCACTCTAGGTATATGGGAAGTGGTGGGGGAACTGTGATGACCTCGGGAAACTTGAAAATGTCAAGCTAAGTAGCACCGTTTTGGTGCTACCTTAAATTTACATGTTAAAGTGTGATGACCTTGAGGTTGACTGTGAACCTGGGACTTAGGATTGTCTCTAACAGCTTGACGTTTTTGCCAGAGTTTAAGTGTGGTGACCTTGAACTGGTTAAAATCAAAACTGCACAGCAGACTGCACAACACGGATGTGCACACTACGACAGCCGCCGAGCGACTGACCTCCGGGCCCTGCGTACTCTAGATATATGGGGAAGTGGTGGGGGAAAGTTCAAGGTCATTCAAACGGAGTTTTAAAAAAGTCAAAGAGTAGAAAGACTACTCTTGTGAGTCTATAGCGATTTCATTGATAGTGAGTGCTTCTGTATGCCAAGTTGATCTGTATTGACACGCTCCTAAATAATGTTTGCAAAAACCTGCAAAATGATTGTTGCACAATTTGCAGCCAGTTAGCTGTTTTAGTTTGAATTCAATGCAACGTTCAGGGCAACAAGTGTACTTATGCCCTCTCATTTGGTACACATGGAATGTCTTCAACTTTGGTTTCGGCTTTTTCCAAGACTTGCACTTACACATGCACTGACCAAAAGCTTCACATGTTCTACAAGCCAGACCATCCACCACATCAATGCCATTCGGCCATGAAAAACATTTCTGTTCGCAACAGTAGTTGAGTTGACTCTCCATGTTGCTGCGGTGAAGGTGCGCGATGAAATGATGCTGTAGTCAGTGAGAGTGCACCTTAAATAAACTCAGTGGAGGGGGAAAGGTCAAGGTCATTCAAACGGAGTTTTAAAAAAGATGACTAGTCGTCCTCCTCGTCCGTCGTACTTGGAGAGCTGTCAGACGAAGAGCCCCGCGCAGGTGCTCTCCAGATGAAATGTATATCTATTTGAAAGCGCAGGCCTGGATCTTGTACCATCAACTCCTTTAATCTATTACATACCAATTCCACTTTGTACACATTGTTAATAATCAACACCCAAGGCTTCGGATGAACATAACGTGTAGTTGAGTCAGCCTCGCAGACAGTTACACCTTCCGGTGATATTGGAGTGTATAAATGTGTAAAATCTCGTTGCTGAAGCTGGCTTGAAGTTGAAGGTTCTGTGCCGACCCTGGTTGCATCAAAATTCAAATCCATTCTACATTCAAGAGGTCCAGGGTTCCCGTTGAATACATTGAGTAATTTTTGATACAAGACTTCCACTTCTGTCGCATCCTGTAAATGAACAGTCCACCGCAAGGGAAATGCTTCGTCCGTAGTGGAGTCAACTTGAGAAAGAGTTCCTTCCGCCATGGCAGCCAAGCAAGGAATGAGGTGAGCTGCAGTCAGTTGTAACATTATTGAAAAGTAGAGGGGGAAATTTCAAGGTCATTTAAATTGGGTTTTAAAAAAGGAAGGAGTGGAGGGGGAAAGTTCAAGGTCATCCAAATGGAGTTTTAAAAAAGGAAAACCTAGAAAGTAACATTGAAATCTTCCAACTGATGGTGGCGAGCGTTTTCTTCTGCAACCTTGCCGACGCATGTAACTATGCCGTACAGTATGAACAGTACAACCATGATAAGGCCGAACAACAAAAGATAGCCGTTTACTATCATGATATTTTCTGAGTGGATCTGCTTTCTTCTTATCGCCCTCTCTTGCATCCTCTTCTCTAACTCGTGTACGAAGTCACAGCATGCGTGAGGACATCTTTCATCTGTTGGTAGGTTAGCCATTGTTGATGTTGTAGGTTTGGCTGTTGAAGAAGGAATGAGGTATCTAATTATGTTGTCTCATGTATATCAACAGTGAAGTGGTGGGGGTAGCGAATCAGTGGAGGGGGAAGTTTCAAGGTCATTCAAATTGTGTTTTAAAAAAACCCTATCTTGTTACTGAGCATATATGTCAGTAACAAGATAGGTGGCTTTGCTCTTTTTACTTCTTTAATATAATAAAGAAATAAACATATTCTACAATTGTAAGGACAAGGAAGACAACCGCTAGTCAGCTGAAGTAATCCAAGTTGTCTGGTTCGGTCTTCATCGACGCCGGTGAGGAAGCTGTCGTTGAAGAGGAATGTCCAGGCTCTTCCTTCGGCTGCCGAAGATTCCGTATATTGCAAGCGTAAACTTGCACGTTTATACGGTAGCCTCTTGCCACCATCAGCTGCAACTCCTTTTACAAGTCGTTCAGCTCCTGTTGCGTTTTGATCGTCACCTCCTCATAGCTGGCACAGCTTACGTTCAGAGACATACTGATGTTGTTCGGTTGGCTGCTGGAGTTGAAATGAAGACGAGGCACAGCACTTGGAGGTATATGAAAAAGTGGTGGGGGTGTTTTGCATTCAAGCAGGTTTGACTTGTAGCGTGGTGGTGGGGGTAACTGTGAAATGCAAAGGTCAAAGGTCAAGGTCACCCGCGAAGTTTAAAAAAAATGCAACATATTAATATGTGACAAACTTCACATATTGATATGTTGCATTTTTTGTCTTTTTGTATTCTTTTTTTTGTCTTTTATGGTTTATTTATTTATTTATTTATAAAACATTACAATAACATATGTACAACAGTAAAACTTAAATCTAACACTGCTGCTTGTCGGCGATGTGGATGGTCAACTCGGTGGAATTGCTACCCGTGCAACCGTGGGAAACCAGGTAGAGACAGCCGGGTTGGATGGAGCGCAGATCCTCGTTCTGGAGGAGATGGACGAACCGTTTCGGCAGGTAGACTTGGAATTTGGGCTCATCCCCCGGAGTGAATGGTGCCTCGCTAAGACTGCAGCAGATGGCCTCTCCAACTGTAGTCTCCATCTTCTTCATGGCGTGGATAATGTAGTGCTTCTCGTCTTTAAGTTCGGAACACTTCTTGACGGGTAGTATGGTAGATTTGGAGTGAGCATTGAACTGCTCAACCAAAGTTTGCAGGAACTGGTGAGATGCCATGGTCAAGTTATAGATCGTCTTCTTCGTATTCTTGCTGGGAGATGTTGTCGTCTCGGAATCTCGAGTAATACTCATGCCAGGTCCCGGTCTGCTCCTCACTTATATAACCCCCGTTACCCCCACCACTCCCCATTTCTCCACTTTGAAGGTAAGATGCGAGTTTATAGGCGTTTTTTAAAGCGCAATGTCTATCTTTTTCATGTTCTGGACTTTTAGTACAAATACAAACATTTTCCATCGTATACTTGTAGTTTTTATCCAAATCCACATCATTAACCGGAACATGAGTAAATCCTTCGATCCATCTTTTCTTTTCCAGCCCCTTTGTGTAAATATTGGTAAACTTGTCTGAAAAGTGATGCATAATGTGATACAAGTCCGTGTAACTTGTAAAACCATCATACCAATCGATATGATGGAAGTGTTTTGAAATCCATCTGTTGGTAGTAGCGGCTTTACTGGTTAAAGATGAATAAGAACATGGTGGTTTAAATAAAAACGAATAAGGAACACTTGTATTGATGTCGAAAAACACAAGTTCTTTTATGATAAATCTATCATCATTACCCCGAAACGCTTGGAACTCAATTATACCAGGTTTGGACTTTACTTGTTCTTCTTCCTTGTCCATTGCGAAGATCACTTGTCTGCTCATGACGAAGTCCAAAGGTCAACTGATTTCCACACCACGGTAGGTACGACTTTTATACCCGGCCGTACAGTTGTTGGCGCGTTGGTGTATATTTAACGTGGGCACCGTCCCCGGTAGGCCTAACCCCACAAAGTGTTTGATATTGTTTTAAAAATTAACCATTGCTGTGTAGTTAATTGTCATTTAGGTTTCCATCTTTACATTTTCCTTGTTTTCATTTTCATCACTAACACTTGATTCTTCTCCTCCTTCTTCTTCCTCTTTTTCATGTTTTACTGATTTCTTATGTAGTTGAGCGTACTTTTCCAATTGTCTCCACATTTGTACTTCATGAGGAACCCTATTGAATATAGAAGTATCTACAGGTCCGTACAATATAGGTGCGTCCGGTTGTTTGTCCAAAGTGTCTTCCAGATAATCTTTAATAATTGAACTTGAAAACACCAGTTGTCTCAAGTATCTCGTTATTGGTTCAGTTGCACAAGTTAGAATAAAAAACTCTTCTCGATTAAGTTGAATCTTGTTATCATGTCTTGTTGTGTCTCTAAACCGCAACTGATGATCACCACGATGTTTAACAATATCGATTTCCACATTTGAATCCAAAAGGCCTACTCTTGTCTTTCTTCCAAACATGTTACTACTTAAATAGCATTCTAGCAGATGCAAGTGTTTCATAAACGATTCCCAAGCAGTGTCCGTAAACAAAATCATTTTGTTCCATGAGTTAAAATTACAGTAGGGGAATAATCTGTAGATTTCATAACACCGATTAAAACACTTTTGTCCAAACTGGAAGAGATTGGGTAAAATATTCGCAAGAATACCTCACTTAATATGTTAGGAGAAATATTATCTTCAATATCCCTTTTCCTCTTGTGTGCATTCTTTCTTCTTTTACCTTTTTCCTCAACATTATTACTGGCGTGGAGTTGTCCGCAAGCGTTGTGTTCATCTCCCTCCGGTTGACCTTGAAGATCTAAAAAGTCGGATATCTCCTTCTCAATATCTACTACATTTTCTTGTGTACCACTAGGAGAAGCCATATTGAATAAGATGCTACCCATACAACAACAGGCAACAAACTGATAAGGAGCGAGCTGAACGCTCTGCTTTTATACTCGCGGAATGCATTGGAATGTAGGAAAACCGGTCTTTTACAAGACATTTTTAACAATTCCAGTTAAAGGTGTGTATGTTACGATTTTATCATGTAGAATTAAACAGTATGCAGTTGTATTAGCCGATATAGGCACGTTGAATTCCATTTCTATTTTTATATCTACACTTGATGATTTTACCGATTCATTTTGTTTAGAACAATCGATTACAACTATAGGGTAACCATCTAAGTATTTTTCTGGTGATAGTAAAGGTGCATTCGTTTTACCATAATATGAACTTTGGAATCTTGCATACATATCGTACAATATGCTGTACTTTTTATTAGCGAATGACACATTTAAATTATCGTATGGAAAAAATTGTGAATTTAAATAAACTTTAATATTTTTCAAGTTGCAATGATCAAATTGGCCTGCATGTTTGGTGATGGTGTCTCTTCTGCCTGTTTGTAAACCAAATATAATATACCTGGCTCGTTCCACATAATTAGATGTTTTAACTGTCCAAGTGTGTCGATCCGTAGTTGGCAAGCTGGGATGTTCATGAAATTCCCAACTTCTAAAAGGAATTACAATATCACGATCAGCCTTTAACTTTCTTAATAGTAGCATTCTATGCTCGTCAGCTAATTTTACATGTGGAACTCTCCATACAATTTTGTCTAATGTTAATTTCCATTCTAAAGTTGCATCTGTTGTACCGTCTGGAGCTTTAATAATATCTTTATCGTTTGAAGATCTCAACAAAACTAATTCTTGTTTAACGTTTAATATTATTTTCCTATAATCTTCAGCAAAACCAAGCAACAAACGTAACGGAATATGAAAATCAAAATTTCCATTTGTATCTGGAGTGATTGTGTCTTTTGCAGGTAAAACCCATCCTGCAGGTTGTATTAAATTGGTTTCATTAGGTGATATAGATGTTAATCCCTTTAAAGTTGTTGCAATACCTACTTTTTTAGTAGAATCAACTGTTACACCTGATATTTCATATCTAATTTCATCAAACAGGAAAGCCATGGGATTATTTATAAATGGAACTGTTGTACCAGTAGTAGTACCGTCCTTTTTAGTAACTTTTCCTTCAATATACAAGTAACTTTCACATGGTAGTGTGTAAATGTCTTGATTTTGTATGGGAATACGAATTTCATCGTTATTGTTTAATTTTGATGAAGTGTAAGGGTTGTGGGTGTGATATTCTTTTTCCCATAGGGTTTCGTCGAATGTTGGACCCTGAGCTATATCCAGTATATCCATTATCGGTTACTTTTAATCCAATTCTCTCTAAGAAACGAATGTTCTCGCGTGTTAACTCCTCCACAGCTGAAGAGCTACTAATGCGGATTCCCGTAGGTTGTTCGCTTTTAAATGTTAAACCCATGATTTTGTATTAAAGTGTTGATTTTAAATGTAATCTAACCGTAATAGGCTCCTCTCGGAAATCTATCAAGTTACCGTCTTGATCCAATACGTTCAACACGATGTCTGAAATGAAAGTGGTGTTCAAAGGTAGATATACCAGGTTTTGCGGCTTTTCAACAATTTTAAATCCAGGTGGTACACTGGGGTAAAAAGAATGTATTATATGAGTATTTGCTCCATCTCTGTAAGCTCCTTGTATAATGTTACAAGTTATGTCTATACTATTGACTTTTAATATTGTTACAGTTTGTTTACCGGAATGTGTTTTATTTGGTTCTAAAATTGCTCCATCTTTGGGAAATCCTAATAAATCACCAATTGAGTTTGGCTTAGTGAAATCTATATAATATTTTGAAGTAAGCTCAGCTTTCATTGTATTATTATTACCTTTTAGCGATATATTGTCTTTTCCCATTTTATTTTGCAAAAATTCATTAATATGATCAATTTCATAAGAACCTGTGGGTAAACTGCACTCTTCAAAGTCTGTTAACTTACCACTGGCATCTTTTCCTTTATAATAATGCAATAAGTTATTTTTACCTTCCGTAACATTGGGAATAGAGTTGTAAGTTGTAAAATCCAACAGTGCTGCCTCCCAAAATCTTCCTTTTTGCAAGCGTAACGCTGGAAAAAGGATACTTCGTAAAGTGGACGATTTTCCTGTTAATGATACCGTATAGGAAGACATCTCAATAGTGACTGATACTTTTAGCTAGGAATTCCAAACATAAATGGCCGCATATTGAAGTATTATCAGGTTGTTCTCTTTTATAGTTGTAATATATGTTTTTAGCAGATTTAAAGTAATGTTCAAGTTCTTTAGGTGGTGGCAAATTTCCAAAACTATCAAAATAATATACATTACTATTTAGTTTCTTATAACACACCCAATGGGTGCCGGGCCCTTCAGTATTATCCAAATTTACGATTCCAGTCTCATTTTTCCATATTTTCTTTGGTAAACTGTCTTTCATAAATACTCCGCGGAAAAATGGTATTTTTAAACAGGAAATATATTTAAATAATTCAACATTAGTCAACGCTTTATGTGGTATAACCAATTGATTTCTTTTATTTAATATGCACGATACGGTCTTAGGTATAGACCAGCCCCGTTTTTTACCATTGACCATATTGTCGGTTTTTTATTATTTTTCCTCGGAGAACGTCTTTTTAGTCTAATATTACCACCATGTTTTCTCTTGGTTGATCCTTTTTTATTCTTACCCCTCCTTTTTCCACCTCCTACCGCTGTTTTAGCCTTCATACCTGCTGTTACCGCTAAAGCTGCTGCTTTTTCCGCAATACTAGCGTCACTAGACTTTACTCGTTGCCAAGCTATATTCGCTAGCTTTTTATCAGCGATTGACCTATTTTTTGAATCGGTAAACGTGGAATATGCGATATCGTGTTCTTTACAAGCCTGATCTAACTTATTTATGCCTGGATCACCTCTTTCCAGTCGTTTTTTTAATTTAGTTCCTGGTCCGCAATACTGATAACCTCCCGGTATGTGAAATTCGTATGGTAAAGCGTCTATTGCTCTGTTTACGATAGATCCTACTGGAATACGATTTAAAGCTTTACTTAACAGAGAAACCGCTGTGGACGTGATACCGCCTCCTTTCCGTATAGTGTCTCGATATGGACTGGTGTAATGAAACGCCATGATTGTCTTTTATATTTGAAAAGCGTAACCCATGTGTTACCTCTATGACAGGTTGCACATAAATGATGTAATATATGGTGTTATTTAGTTAAATATCAAAAGTACCCCAATCTGATGATCTAAACTTTTGTGTGTTATGATTAAAAAAATATTTATAAAGAATTTCTTGTTTAATCCATGTATTTCTCATTTTTTCGTCAATAGGTTTATGTTGTCCTGCTACAATATAATTATGCATATCAAATAATAAATTACCTATTACTTTAACAAGAAAATTAACAGTTACAGCGTTATCGGCATAATCAGGGTCTGCAACATTTGTTAATCGTTTGTTATCACAATTCCACCATTTTTTTCCAGTTGGCTCTAATTGTATTATCTGTTCATAAGTAACAGCATCACCAGGCTTTTCACCAATACCTAAATTTGTCAATAACTTTCCTTTACCATCCCAAACATAATTGTTTTCTTCAAGTAAAGTAAACTTTTTATTTCCTTGTACAAATACATCTCCTTGACGTGTTACTACTTGGTTTTGTTTCACAAAACCGGAGGTTTCTTGTTTTAAAGTTTCCTTCATTTGACCCACCGTTGCACCATCTGATGGTGCAAAACCATCTTTTACATTCGCTAAACAATTACCAAGACAGTCAATAACTCCTACATCACGTGTAATACAATGATCTTTGATGTATTTTAAATTTACAGCATAATTTTCATTTTTCGGATAACCTATATCGTTAATAACAAATTTATAAAAAGAAAACCCATCTTTTGTCTTTTCAGGTATTATAGAATGTAAATAGCGTCTATTTATGCTGTCTTTTTCATCTACAGGGTCTGCCACGTTGGATATACGCCGATTTTCAGCATTATACGTTTTTCCATTAAATTTTAACGTATTCTTTAATTCCGATGATAAATAACCTCTGTTTATTGCATCAGCGTTTTGATTTGGCTTACCAACGTTGGAAATTCTATGATTACCCGCGTTATATGTGTTTTTATCTAATTTCAGTGTTGGTACTATCTCTTTTTTTAATACTTTTAAATTTATTGCATCATTTTCATCTGTGGGATCATTAATGTTTTTTAACCGTTTATTACTAATATCATAATCTCCATCAGGTGTTTGTGGTAATCCAACACCTCTTTTTAAAGTATTAAAGTAATATAATCCATCTGATGAATACCGTCCGAACTTGTCAACACTCATGGTGCAACTGAATAACATTCTAGAGTGTAACCCATTTTTATAATATTAGTCCCGATTTCTAACCCATATCAGTTTTTATACAAATTCTTAGTCTTCATCAGTTACATTTGCATCATTCCCGGGACATTTAAAATATTTTAAATCTGCACTAATTAATGATCTGTCTGCTTCATTTCTAAATACATGATTTTTATGAATAAATTCCTCACCAGACAATTTTCTAAATCCGCTAAATGAATTTGGATCTGCAATTAATATATTTTGATAATCATTTACATCCATTAATTTAAATCTTTTGGTATTATAAATAAACTCTTGATTTGCACTATCATATTGTAATGTTTGTCCTACAGTTGCAGCATCCTTTGGATCTGTTCCTTGTGCCAAATTACCTATTTTCTTATTTTTCGCATTGAAAGTACTACCTTTTGGTTTGTCTAATATTAAAGATTGTTTTACTACAACACAATCGTAATCATCGATACCTGGAAATATGTCAATTATTCTTCTATTTGTACCCAACCAACTTCTATGATAATTGTTTGGATTAGTATGTAAAACTTGTGATAAAATCGGAACATCATGAGCATCTGTAGCTAAATGCGCATTTGATAATTTCATGTCTTTGCAATCCCAAACATTATTTTTTTGTTCAAGTAAAATAAACTTTTCATTTCCTTGTACAAACACATCACCCGACCGTGATACTACTTGATCCTGTTTTACAAATCCAGATGTTTCTTGCTTTAAAGTTTCCTTCATTTGACCCACTGTTGCACCATCTGATGGTGCCGAACCATCTTTAACATTCGCTAAACAATTACCTAGACAATCAATAACTCCTACATCACGTGTAATACAATGATCTTTTATATATTTTAAATTTACAGCATCATTTTCATTTTTCGGATAACCTATATCGTTAATAACAAATTTATAAAAAGAAAAACCATCTTTTGTCTTTTCAGGTATTAATGAATGTAAATAGCGTCTATTTACGCTATCTTTTGCATCTTTAGGGTCATCTACGTTGGATATACGTTTATTTTCAGCAGTATACGTTTTTCCATTGAATTTTAACGTATTTTTTAATTCTGATGATAAATAACCTTTGTTTATTGCATCAGCGTTTTGATTTGGCTTACCAACATTGACAATTCTATGATTACCTGCGTCATATGTGTTTTTCTGTAGTCTTAATGTTGGTGATATCTTTTCTTTTAATACTTTTAAATTTATTGCATCGTTTTCATCTGTGGGATCTTTTATGTTTTTTAACCTTTTATTAGTTATATCATAATCCCCATCAGGTGTTTGTGGTAAACCAGCTCCTCTTTTTAAATTATTTGCGTAATATAACCCATCCGAGGAGTAACGTCCGAACTTGTCGACACTCATGGTGCAACTGAATAGTAATCTAGTGAGTAACGCATTTTTTATGAGATTACCCCACGGTTTCGGAGTTCATCCACTAAAGCCACCCATTCGTTTTCCAATCCAGTATGACCCGCTTCTTTAGCTTCATGTATTAGTTTCATTCTATCCACCAATTTATTGATATTATTGTAATAAATCACATTTGTGTTATATAGTTTCTTCATTAAACCTGTACCTGTAACAGATTTGTTTCTTTTTCTTGGTTCTGGAGCGCTTATATCCAAAGTGGATGACACAAACCTTCGTTTTACAGGTTTTCTTGGCATTATCGGCATTGGTTGTCTTCTCGTTGTTGGTATTAACTTGGATACAAATACTCTATATTTTAAAGACCTAGATCTAAAAACTGGTTGGTCAGCTAAATATTTTCTCCTGTATGCATTGGTGTGTTCCAAAATCTGTTTATATGCTTCCATGTCTTCTTCTTTAACTAACAATTCTAAAGGCTTTTTTTCAAATAATAATTCAAATAATCCTCTTGTGCCCTTATATCTTTGATTACCAACAATAATATTATCATTTTCATCAATGTTTACCGGGCTATTACCAACCATTAAACCTTCTTCTGTTAATCTTACTCCATAACTATGGTAGTTTTTATTAGGATTTATTCCAGCTAACATTTTTATCATGTATTTCCTTCCTAAAGGTCCTTTGTTATGAATGTTTTCACCCAACAAGCTTATGTTTGACGGACCTTCCCTTGCTTCTTCTTCTTTTTCCTCTTCACTAGCAGTTGATACATCTTCATGTCCTCTTTTAGCTTTTACTTCATATTATTCTCTTATACCACTATAGTCTGGTGATTCTAGCTCTCTTTCAGGTTCTCCGCCGGTAAAACCACTATATGTAGAGGATTCCAGGTCTTCATCACTAAAATCTTCTGATTTTACATTTTCTCTTTCAAACTTTGTAATAGGTGCAATTGCATCTCCTTCCAAAACGGGTTTAGCAAATTTTTTGTTTAATTGTTTCAAGGGTTCAGTAATAGGTTTAAAAGTAGATTCAAGAAATTTCTCCCTTTCGCTAATACCTAATTTTAATGCTCTGTTTTTATCTCGAATAGAATCACTAAGTGATTTTATTTCCTTTATTAACTTTTCTTGGTTAACCATGTTTGTAGCAAGACGTGTTGTACAACAATGAATGTTTTACATCATGATCAGTGTATTAGTATAAATTTATCAAATCCTATCCTGTATCGACCATTGTTTAGCGGTTGTTCCTTCATAATTGTTAAAAACCCATACTTTTCAGCCCAAGCCTTTCCACACAACTCTTTAAATCGTTCAAATGGCATATCCGCACTTACATGGTCATAATATATGTGTTTTAGGTTGGTTTCATCCTGTTTAAATACAATTAACATATTTGCATTGTCTCTAATGAGCTGTTTCGGTATTTTGCTGTAAGTTTGACCAATATAAATGCTATCTATGTTGTTATGTCGACCCATGGCGAAGTAATTCCTTATTGTATTTTGATTTTCACAAGATACATCGTCAAATATGAATACTGAGAATGGTTTAGCCTCTTGCGGTTGCATGACACTCTCGCTCGCGTTAAATTTAAAATATTTAACTTCAGGTACATTATTGAGTATTTGTTCCAATAACTGATATTTCGGTTGTTGTAGTGACTTTGAAAATACATATAAATTATTAAAACGTAAGCCTTTAGGGTTTGTAATCAAATTGAATACTACATTTGTTTTTCCACAATTGGAAGGACCGGTAACCAGACAACGCACCGTGTTTGGTAACAAAACACCGTGTTTCCCAGTATTGAATTGAGAACCATCCACTGTGAGTTCATCTATATTATTAATAGTAAAATTGTCTTTTTGCGGTATTATCTCCATCCTTTGTAATGGTTCAACCCAAAATGATGCTCTATCATTATATTAGATCCTTTTTAGGTATCCAAGAATCTTCCGTCTTATTAAATCCTAACCATCGTACTTTAACCTTATCTTTTTTGCGTTGCAACACCTTTTCTACTAGATATACATCACCTACTGTTGATTTTAACATTTCATGTCCATAAAAACCTCCTTCAAGCAATTGTCCTTTATTATCTTTTAAAATGTAAGTTTCTGGTACTGTAGGTTGCACCTTAAATACGGTAAATACCTCATTTGTCCAGTTCGGAAGATATCTTTTACTGAATACACCTTTGTATTTGCTTATTCGCACTTTATCACCAACATTAAACCTTTTAGGCTTTAGTTTTTCAACTTTTGGTTTAGTATTCATTTTTATACGTTTTAATACAAGTTTTTCATTTTTATTAGTCACCTGGCTTGGTTTCATACCGATAGTTCTATGAAACTTGTTATTGTAATCGCTTATAAGTTTTGGTAACACATCAATCCATACGTGTGATCCTCTGTTGGAAAACATCTTATACATCGCACCTTTTAAAGTTCTGTTAAATCTTTCAATTATTGATGCTTTTACCTCTGAATTGGTTGAGTAATGGTTAATGTTGTGTTTTTTCATTAAATTTGCAAATTCCTTATTAAAATATTCTTTTCCATCATCAGTTTGTAAATGTTTTATAGTATGTTTGTCTCTTTGTATAGCTGTTTCCATTGCTTTTGTAACACTTTTGCCACTTTTATCTTTTAGTGGTAAAGCATCTGCCATTTTTGAAAAACAATTAATAATAGTCAATATGTATTTAAATCCTCTATTTTGTTTACTATAAGGAATCATTTCGATTAAATCCGCTTGATATAAATCATTTATTCCTTTTATCACTGTATTTCTTCGTGGAAACTTTCTTCTTGCAGGTTTATGAAGTTCGTTGACAATTTCTTGCTTCAAATCCTTCATATTGCAGGTTTGAATGTTTCATGTATCACATGTATAATCACAATGAATGTTGTCTTAAAGATTCACATCATTTATATAGGTCAAGGTCATCCAAACTTGTGTAAAAAAATGGGGAACACGGCGTTTGACTTGCCGTGTTCCCCATTTTTTTACGGAAGGAGAAAGGAATAAGGTCGAAGTTGTAGAGGGGCGAAGAATAGGTTACTAGTCGATAGGGTTTAGAGAGTAGTGTCCAAAAGGAAGAGTGTGAATTTTATCCGGCATAATATGCCTTTTATCATCTCGACCTGACAGTGCTCTTTTAACTTCAGTGACACTGTAGACCTCATGTTTAAAGCTTCTGATAGTGTTGAACGTTGCAGACATTGTAGAATCTTCAAACAAGCAGGTCTTGTAATGGTCAAATGTCACATGTTTCTTCAAGTACGATGTTTTGACTCCTTTTGCTTTCTTGACTGTGGGTGTGTTGTTCTCGTTGTACATTTTAAATGAATACAATTTTGCCATCAGTGCCACTATTTCTTCTAAAGGCATTCCATTTGCTTCATCTTTAAATTTTCCGATTACTTTTTTATTCTTTTCGTTGTAATTTGGATGGTTCTTCGGATAGTCAGAGAAGTCAAAATCGTCTTTGTATGGGAAACTCGTTAGGTCTTCATACATGTCCAAAGTCTTTATCCAGTAGATAAACGCGTCGGTATCCATGTATGCAACTCCAATGTTGTCTCTTCCGTAGTGTTTAACCATTTTGTTGTAATGGAAATCATACATTAGAGTTTTACTTATATCCAAAATCGACATTCCAATGTATAACGGACGATCCATCACTATTGTTGTTTTCTTCATACTTACGGCAACTAGATCTTCGTTTATAATCATAGATGTTCCAAAATTTGGTTTTTGCACTAATTTTTCCAATTTCTTAGGATCACTTACTAATTTTACAATCTTGTGTTTTCTTTTGTTTTCTAAGGTCTTCCCGAAGATGGCGTTGTTCATCAATTTGTAAAAGTCCTTTTCAAACGCTGATGTTGCTGCTGCTCTTCTTGTAGTGTTGGAATCAATATATGGTTTCAACCAACAAGACTGGGTGAATTCAATTGCTCTATGAATTCTCACCACACGTAGACCCAATTCAAGAGCTTGTTGAACTACCCAGTAGTGAGCCACATACCGATCTTTATTCTCCAACGTCATCATCAATTTCGGCCATCTTCCTGTCGGTGAAACTTCAGTCTTGGCTAGGAGAGGCAAATCGTAGTGATGGTCATGAAGGTGCTCCGGATATTCGAAATCACAGTCCAAAATATAGCCTTTTGGACCATTCTTTGGAATCTGTGAGATGTCACCGATGGTGGCCGGGTCGATCCATTTGAAGTCAGCGTAGGGAAGCGGATTTGACATTGCCCAACCATAAAGGTTGTTTGCGTCAAAGTAACCAAGGTAGACCGATGGTTGTCTCTCGTCGAAGCCTGGGATGTACTTGTTGTTAGCTTTGACATGACGTGTTACAGCTTGTGTCAAACCGCCCCGTACACCAGATTCTATCATGAGCACCATATCAATATCTGTTAGAAGTTCCAATCGACAGTTGGTTGACTTTAGCATAGCTTGCCATGCTAATCCTGGAGATGTGTACGAGTGTAGAGGGTCCAGTCCATAGGCGGAGAAGCAGGTGTTTCGAAATTCTTCCATCACATCGCACAGCAGAGTTACGTCCAATTTTATGTAAAAGTCGGAATATTCCCCTAAGTTTGAATGTTTAGTTGGTTCCAAACATTACAAGCATGATTGTAGTCTTCAACGGAGATTTCACTTTCATTTAACTTGCTATTGAAGGCTTCAATCGGTGGCAGACTGGTTTCTTCGAATTTTTCTGCAGAAGTTATGTAATCATAGGGGAACACTCCTTTACGCATTACTAAGTCCAATTTATCTTCAGGTACAATTTTGCTGGTTTCTTTTAGATCTTCTCTTCTTAGGTTCTCAGACAATTTGCTCAAACTAGATGACATAAATCTATAAGAGTCTACGAAGCGAAGTTTAATTTTACCTACTGTTTTTGAGAAACTGATGTACTTCTCCAATGTTTCAGCTAATACTTCGATTTTTCCATCATCTCGTCCTAACTCTGGGATAATGAAGTGGGAGTCATAGCCGCTAAGATTGTGTAACACGACAGGGATAAAGTTTGGCAGTTTGTAATTTATATTGCATGAATTACAAGCAGCTCCTCTGTATAACCCTGTCAGGTGATCGTGATCTCTTACTTTTTGATTTTCTTCACTGAAGCTCTTCTTGCATAAATAACATCTTGTTGCCAAATTGTATTCTTCTTGTTGATTTTGATTCAAAGGTTCCATAGGTAAAACATTACCGAATAAGCGTTGCACCTTTTCAGCAATGTCATACAACTGGTCTACGAAATGCTTAGCGGCTTCTTCCCCACGGTAGAGTATCGGAGTGGATGTTAAGCCATAGTCTTTCAACTGTTCTTCAGGCAAAGTCGATTTCACCAATAAGCAAAAACTGTTAGGTTGATGCAGTTGATATTTGGTTCTTCTAGTCACCTCACCATCCGGAAGCTCCTGTGGTACTAACGTGGATTCGAAATCTGCGTAGACGGCTACTGGAATCCGATATTGGTGAACTGTTTTGTTGAATTGGATAAACGCTCGAGATGGCGGCGGCAGACTAATCTTCACTTCATAGTTGTCATTACAAAGTCTTTGGTGTTCCTTCAACCACTCCGATCCTCCACGTCTCAAATCTTTATTCGTAAAACAAAAGCATCTCTTACACACTGTCACTCTAATTTTATTTTTCGTTAATTGTCGTACAACCAATGCTTCAAAATCTTTTATCCACACATAATGTGAAATTTCGCCTTTAGTTATCAATAATAAATCAGTATGGTTTCTTTGCTCCACTTTTCCAACTCGTAGAGGATACACATTGTTCGAATCATCTAAGCCGAACACGTTAACAGAAACACCTGGATTTTGTTTCTCAAATTTTGCAATTTGATTAAGACTCACAGGATACGACATTCCTCGGAAGTTGTAGCGGTGTTCGTTTTCATAATATTCCCTACCAACTCTACAAGGATTATGTTTTACATACTTAGTTAGCATCGCATACTTAAAACATTCATTATCCCCGTTTGTAACATTTCTGCAAGAGTTGGTGTCTTTAATTTTCTTTGGTAGAGGGATAAAGCTGCTACCCCTCATACCATATCCATGCTTGTGAACCCTCACATCCATACCTTCAATCGATGATAGCGTCCAGCCAGATCCTCTTCCTTCGTGTTCTTGGAGTTTAATTAGCAGTTCATTCAAACAATCTTCTAAAATTTCGTTGATATCAGATGTGGTTGTAAGGGTTCGGTTTTTAGCAATGAATGCTCTCGGTGAGTTTTCACCATTGGTATTAGTAAACATAGCCTCCAACACCAATCCAAATTTAATAAAGTTTAATCTTGCCAATTCTTCCATCAATGTTTTTACAACTAAATTTTTAGCTTGGGTTATAAAGTTTTCCAATTCCAATTGCACATTATTAATTTTGAAATGAGTTACAACTGGTCCTGGCAAGGCTGTGGTGCGCAGTTGTCTTATTTCTTCCACTTCTTCTGTATCCTCTTCTTCCATATCCTCTTCTTGGGTACGCAGTTGTTTTACATCTTCCACTTTTTTTTCTTCCATTTCCTTTTCAATAAATCCTCCAGCTGTAGATGGTCCAGCTCCGGCAAATTGAATAACACTTGGTCTTCTTCTTTGCATTAACTGTAAATAGCTAGCCCAGTCCTTCTGCTTCTGGGGTTTTTCCAAAAACCGATCAATCGCATCCAAGTCTTCTTCACTTACTACAATCTCTTCTTTTCTGTCCTCTTCACGATGCAATTCTCGGTGTAACTGTAGATAGCTATCACAGTCGTCCATCTGTTTCTGGTAGTTTTCCAATAACCGATCAAACGCATCCAAGTCTTCTTCACTTACAACAATCTCTTCTTTTCTGTTTTCTTCATGATGCAATTCTCGGTGTAAAACAAAGATATCTTCATCTTGGAAAAACTCATCACAAATATCGCAAAGAGCCATTTTTGAACAAGTTTGGCTTTGAGTGTGCACTCGGTGAATGTCCAAGCAATAATGAGCAGCGCGCTCAACCGGGTCCCTTTATACCCGAGGTTGAAGGGTGGGGGAAGGTGACGTCATATACATCCGGTTTATCAATCATTTAGTAAATTTGGCTTTTAAACACCCATTTTCAATATATTCTTCAACAGGCTTGATAAACCAATAATGTTTGGTCTAAATCCACTACTTTGTACAAATATTTTGAAAGATGTCTGTTTGAGCAAGTTTATGTGGAACAAGGTCACTTGGAATTATTATTTTTAGCGGGGATAGAGCACTGCAATAGAGCCATGGTATAGAAGTGGTGTATCCATCCAATTGGTTTGCCCTTTTTTATACCCCCACCAACTATGCATTTATGTGGGTCAAGGTCGCGTAAAAATACCCTTTGAGCGGGGGATAAACCACTAAGCAGCATGCTAGTCCATTGCCGCAAAGTGATCTATCCCCCGCTCTGTTCTACAAAAAACCTCAATCAAGTCCAAGTTCAAGTCCTAGTTTAACACTTGGTTGGGAGAATTACATTAGTTTGATACTTATTTCTACCGTTACACTTGCTCCATTCTCAAAAAGATATAAATAATATAATCCTGGGTACTGTTCTTTTTCACGTCCTGCATGTTCCTTAATAAAGTCGAAGGCCAATCTTTTTGAATATTCATTATGAAACACTTCTCTTACACAAACAAGGATTTTTTCTTCGAGAAATTTCACTTGAATTGTTGTTAGTTTGCTTACATCATCCTTGTCTATCAAGGGTAGCTTGTAGGTGAAAGTATTTGGTGGTAGTTTGTGCGTTCTATCAAGTAAACAACAAAATTTTTTATACAATTTCTGCTCATTGTCTGTAATACTATTAATACCAAACAGATTATAGTACGAAGGATCATAAGGTATACGACGATACATTTTAAGAACCGGTCAGCATAAGCGCTGGAGCTAAAATGAGAAATGCGTGCAACCCGGCCGCCTTATATCCCCACCGGGTGACCACGCCCAAGGTACCCGGGGGGGGGGCACTTCTCGTCCGGAGCAAAAAACTTTTTGGTCAAGGTCAAAAATTTTTCCCAAAAAAAAGTTCGGGGGGGGGGGGTTTGCACTTTTTAAAAAAATAAGCCCCACTTGAGACATTTATGTTACCATAGCTGAAGCCTCCCAAGGGACCCAACTATAAACAACTCCAAAATTGTGGGTTACAAATACCTAACTGTTATATTTTTTAACAGACATTAATGTATTAACTGTGTTAATAAGACCTGACTGTTAAACACTTTGAAGGATTTTACATATTTAGGTCAAGGTCACAAAAAAACTTTAAAAAAATAAGCCCCACACCCCCCTTTGGGGGTGTGAGGCACTTAGGTTGTCATCGCTGTAGCCTCCGAAGAGACCCAACCATGACAACAAGGCAACATCCAATGTCGTGTACCCTTCGCCACGCAAGACTTGTAAACATTTACTGCATTGTCTTTTCAGTAGCTAACAAAGATTCATTTACATAATTTTGTGTTTCCAGAAGGAAACAAACAAACTGAGGACACCCTAGTGGCTTACGTCCTCGTCCGAGTGCAGAGGCCGCCGCAACCTTTTGCATGCCAGCGTACAAACGGACATGCTCCCAAATGCCATCCGCAACCTTTTGCATGCCTGGCAGGAGCCTACCGATAATTAAAATAGGCTTTACACGGGGGCCTACTCCCGTAACCTATCTTTAATATTTTTAATTTACAATGCATTGAATTTTTACAAGTCTTTGTGGGTCAAGGCCACACGGACATTAAAAAATTTTGGCCCCCGTACATCCATGGCGAACCACGAATGTTCGGGGCCTTGGGGACTAAAAACACAAATAGCTAACAAAGATTCATTTACATAATTTGGGTTTCCAGAAGGGAAACTAACTGAGGACACCCTAGTGGCTTACGTCCTCGGTCCGAGTGCAGAGGCCATCGGCTCATTACCCCCATATAGGCGTACAAACGGACCAACTCCTATTTCTCAGCCGCATTGAAGCATGCATGAGAGTTCTCAGCCGCATTGAAGCATGCATGAGAGGAGCCTACCAATTATTAAAAGTGGCTTTACACGGGGGCCTACTCCCGTTCCCTGACTTTACAATTTACTTTGAGCATTGAAAAAGCTCAAGGGGGATTGCTAAAACAAGCGTATACACTTTAGAAACAAATAACACACTTACAACACACAATTGAGCTCAACGTAGTCAATGCTGGAACAAGCACATACACATTAAACACATAACAAACAAGACACAAAGGATAAAAGACACAGGAGACATAGGGTATAAGTAAAACACTCTCATATAAAGCAATTCGCAATACCCAAACGCAAGCGCAATATCTTACAACTAATACAAGTCTTAAAGTTAGAGTAGACTTCGCTAAACACTGAAGGCGCCATTCAATGTTTAGTGATGCCTATGGCGGTCCGTCCCGGTCGTTCACGTTCAACGCGCGGGAGCGGACTGCGAGCCGGCTCTGGCTGGACCCCCTTATATCCCCGCCGGGGCTGCCACACCTAGGATATCAGGGGTGGGGGAGGGGGTGGGGGTGGGGGGTGGGGGTGGGGGTGGGGGGGGGGTTCGCACTTTTTGTTCGGGGGGGGGGGGTTCGCACTTTTTGTCGGGGGGGGGGGGTTCGCACTTTTTGTCGGGGGGGGGGGGTTCGCACTTTTTGTCGGGGGGGGGGGGTTCGCACTTTTTGTCGGGGGGGGGGGGGGTCAGGTAAGTTAAGTGGGTCAAGGTCACCCACGACACTTGTACTCTAAGTGTTGGCTGTACCCCCACCACAACTGGGTCCCTAGGCTGCACAACACCGCTTCGCCAGTATGTCTCCGGCTTCCATGCGGTGCGTCTCGCTGTTCCATAGCTCTCTATATGTAAGTAATTTTACAAGTTCTGAATGTAGGTCACTACACTTTAACTCTGGGACGATATCGACTTGTAGTATTTCAGTGTTTTGACTCAAGGTCATCACACTTTAACTCTAGCACATCGGTTATCGTACCAGAGGTGCTCAATAACCTAACTTGTAATGTTTAGGGTGGCGTTTGCACGCCACATGGTATCGCCATGACTGTCCAGTCCAAGTTTTGAGTTAAATTAATTTTACTGTAATCTTTTCCATTTCCGCTTCGTTTTGCCAAAGTATAAGGTGTCGCTTAATATAGTGGTACTCGCCTACGGCTCGATGGGGGCTCCGCCCCCATGCCCCCTTAGGGGGTTGCCACGAATTCGTCAATGAATCCGAAAGTCTTAAGTACTGGGATTCCGTCCCTCTACCCACCTGGGGTTGTCATGAATTCATTTAAGTCTCAGGCTTTAAACAAAATACAGATCAAAGCTCTAAATTATGGCATATTGACAATAGATCCCTAAAATGTAAAATGTTTTATATAAAATTATCTTTATATATAATATGTTTCTTACAATATACGGTGTCTTCGGTGTGTTACCACCCATTTGAAAGTTGGAGCTAAGAGAAGAACAATATCCTAGAACACAATTACAAAATTCCATTCAAAACGAAATAAACAAACAGTGTAACGGGGAAGACACCTCCCCTTAAAAAATTCCTACTATACACAAGGATTGTTGATGGGGGGGGGTCTAAAAAATGTTGTAAAAATACCAAATAGAACATAAATAATTAAATTTTAGTATAATATATTAAAATTGGGCAATTTTTTTGAATGAAATCGAAATTTTCCAAGCACACCCTTTATGAGGGAGAAGGGGGTGAGGTACTACAAAATGTTATATGACCGAAATTGTAGAGCGTCTAAAATAGAATGTAATACCGGCAAAAGTATATATTGATATAGTTATGCATTTACCACATTAAAATTAATTTGAAATACTATACAAGAAAAATGTTAATAATTTTGTGTTTTCACAGTTTTTTAAAACTAATTTTAGATTGAAATTGGCCTATGGCTGCTCCTATGGTAAAACCTAAATTAAGTCATAATTTATACTAAATTTGAGGCATCTATGTCCTATAATAGTAAACGAAAAATATTTAAATAGATCATTTTTTTTAAATAAATTCGATTTTTTTAAAGTACGCTCCTTTTTAAGGATGAAGGGGATGGGATACATCAAAATTGCACATGTTCGAACTTGTAGAGCGTCTAAAAGTAGAATTATAAAAACTATGGCATTAAAATTTTAGGAATACCGTTTATTTAAAAAAAATTTAAACTTAGATTGAAATTGATCAATGGCTGACACCATAGTAAGACCTAGTCAAGGTTAGAATATACACTATGTCTCAGGCATCTATGTGCCATTAGAGTAAATAAAACATTAAAATAGCACATTTTTGATAAGGAATTTCGATATTTTGAAAGTATGCCCCTTTTTATGGGTGAAGAGGATGAGATACGGCAAAATTCCATAGAACTGAACTTGTACAGCGTCAAAAATAGAACATAATATTGAAAAAAAACTTATATAAATATTGCTGTATAGTTGGCAGAATAAAGTCATTTACAAACACTTTACATAAAAAAATATTTATAATTTCGTGATTTTTCAATTTTTTTACTTAACTTTGATTAAAATAGACCAATGGCTGCTACCATAGTAAAAACTAGTTAGATCTATAATATATACTAAGCTTCAGGCATCTGTGTGCCATAAGAGTAAATAAAAAATAGTAAAATAGCAAAATTGTTGGGAAAGAATTTTAAAATATTGAATTTACACCCCTTTTTAAGAATGAAAGTGGCGAGATACGCCAAAATGTCATGGGACCAAAACCGTAAAGCGTTTATAATATAATATAGTAATGGCAAAACATAATCGATAAAGAAGGATATTTACCAGGTTAAAGTGAATTGCGGACACTTTACATGGAAAAATGTTAAGAATTTTGAGTTCTTACAATTTTTTGGACTAAACTTTGATTAAAATTGGCAAATGGCTAATACCATTGAAAGAACTGGTTGAAGTTATAATGAAAACATAATTTCATGCTTATATGTTGCATAATAGTAAATAAAAATATCAAAATAGAGCAATTTTTGTGAAGAATTTTAGAAATTTTGAAAGTAATCCCATTTTTAAGGGTGAATGGGGTGAGATACGGCAAAATTTTACATGACCAAACTTGTACACTGTCTAAAATAAAATACAATAATGGAAAAACATGTATAAATATAGCACTATATTTACCAGATTATATCAATTTACAAACAGTATACATGACATTTTTTTATTAAGAATTTCGTGTTTTTACGATTATTTTGGACTAAACTTGGATTGAAATCGGCCAATGAATGCTCCTATAGTTAGACCTATATTAGAGCAAAATATGTAAAAAATTTCTGACATCCATGTGCCATAATAGTAAATAAAAAATATTAAAATAGCGCAAATTTTGGTAACGAATTTTGAAACTTTGGAAGTACGCCCAATTTTAAGGGTGAAGGGAGTGAGATACGTCAAATTGCATAGGACCAAATTTGTTGAGCGTCTAATTCCCAACTAACGATTTTCCCTCAGATTTGAGGTAGGACTCCTCGTTCAAAAGTTACAGCGAAAATAAAAAACCCTCACATATTCAGATTACCTATGTCATCCCTTTTAATTTTTTTGAGGGGGTTAAAATTTGAAAATACAACGTTTTGGGATTTTCCCTTTTTATTGACCATACAAACTACGTGTGTACCAAATTTCAAGTTTCTAGCTCATCCGGAAATCCAAAATACTTTGTATACGTGATCAGTGAGTGAGTCAGTTTCACATCGGGTTGTATAGTATTTAGATTTCTCTAAAGTTATAGGAGATTGCAGGGATACGATTAGTTTATTTAGGAGACTCTTTATCTTGGAGTTTAACACAATTTCCACTTTGACTTTGCTTCCTCGGCTCTCACAGCCTAAGCTGTACAGAAATGTTTCTTCTAGTGCCAACTCGGGCCAAGAGAACAGTGTGTTGACTGTAGGACAGCTCATGGTGAAGTGATGCGAAACTCCAGCGTACCACCTCACCTTCCCCCGCCACTGTGACCTTCCCCCACTCCTGCTGTTTCCCCCACCTCTTTTCCCTTGACTCGTGCGCTACAAGCAGTCTCTCAGTATTGTGTGGACTTTTGTGAGGAGACGCCATGTCGCGGGACACTTTGGGTAAGAAACTTAGTCGTGTTAAGGCTTTATTAGTTGCTCACTGTCCACCACTCAAAGTTAAGAGGGTTTCGACTTTAGCTAAGTGGCGCAAACTATTGCGCGGACACCCTAAGTTTTATACAAAACGGACTAATGTCAGTTTTACTGATGAGGATTTGTTTAAAATATTGGATGAAATGACTTTTCCTTGCAAAATTCAGTTAGTTACCCCCATTCCTGACAGTTTAGAGTCTTAGTCTCTCAAGCCGATATACCTAGAGTACACAGAGCCGGACAGTCAGTCGCTCGGTGTCTGTCGTAGGGTGCACATCGCGGTTGTAGTACTGGTCTAAAGTAAGGCAGCTGGGCTAGTTCAAGGTCACCCGAGCGGTGTCACATGACGGTTTAGGCAGAGTCACGTTGCAAACTTCAAGTTTCCTCTGCACTTTTGCTGTTTCTCATCGCAAATTCGCTCCAAGTCGTCAAGGTCATGGGAACCGGACTAAAACTCGGAGCGTAGTGCGAGAAACCGCAAAAGTGCCGGAAAATTTTAGGTTTCAGCGTGACCTTGACCTTTGTGACATCGATGACGTCATTTTGGTGACGTAAGGGGTGATGACGTCATCCGCACGTCATTTCTGTGACGTCATGGGTGTGACGTCATGGATGTGACGTCATTAGTGATGACGTCATCGATTGCGTCATCGATGACGTCATCGATGACGTCATCGGTGGGGTCATTGACCTCGATGACGTCATCGCTCAGGTGACCTTGAAGTGAGCCAGCAGCCTTACTTTTGCACTACTTATATTATACATAAATTTTTGAAAGAAAGGTTATTTAAAATATTCTCTACGAAAAAGTTCATAATAATTATTCCGAATACACAATTTAAAAAGAAAAAATATTTCCACTTTTAAACTCCTTTATTATAATGTTCTACCGGTTTCCCTTTAATAGTACCTTAAAGCTGCAGATTTACCGTTTTCTTTGAGGTACGATTTACAGTTTTCTCCATTTACAGTTACCCTTACTGAAGGGTACTCAGCTAGAAGGTATTTACCTTAATATTCTGTTCAGCGATCTGGTTAAATAATTACGAGTATTTTAACCCTGCATCTTAATGCTGAGATAAAATAAACTGGTCGTAAAATACTTCAAACAGAATTTCTTGTCAATAGTTACCCATATAGTAATTGCATATTCATCAGTCACAACATTTCTTAAACTCTTTTAACAGATTGGAACGTTTCATTCTTTATTTTATCGTAAACAGAAACTGGCCATTTTCCTCTTGTCGATTGTTACCCATTTAAAACCCTTATTATTGTATAGTATATTACAATTTTTAACCAAACTAAAAATAAACAAAAATTGTATAAATAGCTAGAATATAGCAAATTTTTTAGTTTAAATACAGGTTTTTGGAACAAATCTCGTAAACGTGGGAGGTGAAATATCAGAAATTTGAATTGATACTAGAATTGTATAAGACTTGCTTACAAAGTGGTTAAACTCATTCTTTAACCTGATAAACTGGAAGCTAATACCTGAATATAAACATGTACAGATAGTGGAACCCTAGTGGAAAACGTAGTGGCATATCGTCACAATTTCGTCAGTTTAATGACCTCTGAAACGCATCAAGAGATACCGTTACAAAGAATATTAATTTTACACCACGATTTCACACCAATAAACACCAAAACTAACAGTTTTTTTTAATCTATGCAGTTTCAATCAAATAAAATCCATGCTGATTAAATAAAAAAGTATTTTAAGGTTTTTCTAATCTGGTGGAGCCAAATGTCCTCCATTATAAATATGTTTGAATTTAAATAGTGAGTTCCTTCGATAATATTTGAATTGAGCTATATTTTATCTTTTTTCTTTACTTTTCATTTATTAGATTATGTTGGAAGGTTTGTTTGTAAATAAGAAAAATGTTATCAGGCAAATCTCTTTCAAACGAGGAATAGACACAGCTTAAGAAATGCTTCAGTAAATACTAATTATCGGGATTTCCATTTAAATTCATTTTCATTTTTAACATGGCAAAAATTAATAATATCATTTTTTTGTTACACCAAAACTGCAAACAAAATACTATTTAGAAAATAATAAAAACTTTACTTTATTGTGTACAGTTATATAGTCCGAAAATTAATTGAAGATAAAATTTAATTGTTTTTAGTTAATATTTGTCAAATTATAAAATAACTTTTATCTTTTATTTTCAGCTAGCTGTTTTTTTTATTAAAAACTAACCGTTTAACTTTACATTGGATACAAAACTACCTTCCTTATAAATCATTAAAACTCGATCAAATTCGATGAAGAAACTCACACAAAAATCAGCAGTTAAAAGCAAATTAACCATAGTATAACGATTGACAAATATTAAAAATTATAAAATAACATGTGTAATAATTTAATTACCTGTTTTATCTTTTATTTTTTTCCAAAAATTATTATAATTTAATGAAAATCTTATAATTGTAAACAACCAGACCTGTAATCATTTTATATCTAGATATTTTATACATTGCAGTGTTTGAACTTGAACTTTAATAATATATTAACATTCACATTCTTTGATCAACTTTAATGAATGGAATAGCATTGAATTTGAAAATATTCAGGTAGTGCTAGATTAGCAACACACTAAGTTGTAAATATTAGTACACAATTAGTAATACTTCCAGTCAGAACAACTCTCTGTCCTTTAAGACTGATGTATTTAGAGATAGCAGCTGCAAGATACATCGGGATACACTTGATTTAATTTTTTTGCATGTGCACCGTAACATTGATAATATCAGTTAACTACGATAAGAAATTGGGTTTAAAAATTTTTCGTGTAATAATTAGTTATAAAGTGGAAAACCTATCAATGACTTAGCGTTAAAATAGCCTTAATTCTTTTCACAACCTTCTTCCAGAACTATTGACTGAGCTCAACATTTTTTACCATTTGTACAATAACTACCTTCCATAGCTTAAATATAAAACATAACTTTAATAACAATGAAATTTAAGTTAAATAAGTGTACATTAATTGATTTTATAGGACGGTTTTACACCACTAAACACAAAAACTAACAGTTTATTTTATTTAACAGTTTCAATTAAGTAAAATGCTTTATTTATTCGTCAATGACCATTACAATAAACATTAATAATTTTGCTACCATTAATACAATCAATAGGTACATTAATAAACCAAATACAAACACCTCTCATAATGAGTTCATTATATTACAGGCAATGGGATCTCGGCATTTGACGAGAGTAGTGTTACAATGGAAACACGCAATTTGCACATCAGCTGGTTGTTCCACCACGATTAATAATTGGGTTAGTTGTTATTGTGCCTAACCTCAAAACAATGAGATTAAATATGATTGAGAATGACGATTAGACCAAACTTCATCGCTCATGGCTACGTTTTTGATGGGTGACCGCCTAATCTATCAATGGTCGACATATTTGTTACTTTATCATAAATGCTAGATTAAATTTGTTTGTCGACTATTCTTTTCAATTCTATAATATTTGATTGTTAAAAAAATGCAATTATTTTTCAATCATAAAATGATTACATGCTGTGGGAAAATAGGAAAACGAGTTGAACGAGTTGCTTTGCAGTTAATTGTCAAGTTGTCTGAATGCTGATAACTTTTTTCAAACACACCAAAACTTTTACACCTTTATAAGCGTCGACATCTCAAATGTTTGAATTAGCATTAGCAGGAGCTGTACTATTATAACTAACCGTGGTCAAGGTAAAATTCAGTCACCTATCAAAGTTACCACCTTATCTATTGTTTATTAAATTAATTATAAAATGCTTTGAATGGTAAACGCAAAAGGAGGCAATTATTTTTGACGATAAATTATCAATGTTAAGATACTAAAAGTTTTTTTCACAAATTTGAAAATTAAACAGTCACTGTTTTGCAAAACAATATAGTGACTCTATGAAATTTTTGTCGAATACCAATATCAGGGAATTTTAATTGCCTAAATGTATAAAGTATTATTTTCATTATATTAAAAGTGAAATATATTTAACATTGAAAAAAAAGCATAACAGATAATGCTTTCAGACTGTTGTGGTGAGTCACCAGTAGGCTCATTATTCACCAAACTTCCTGTTAAACACGCAACTCTTGTGGTCTTAAGATTAATGATATTTAGTTTTAAACTTAGCGTCAATTCTTTTTTACTTTATTACATTTACATCACATTTATTACAAATTAATTCTGATTGCATCCTTACTTCTTCGTTCTGTATAGTGTATATTAACAGAATTTCTTTTATCACTGAGAATACCTATAGGATCTTAGGACGAAAAAACTGCTTTTTAAAGACAATAACCGTACCTATTTTAAAATTAAAGAAATATATTGAGACTATTAATAGAACCAGAGCACCCATTTTATAATTTTTTTTTCACAATAATCTACAAATGCGCATTTCGTTCCTAAAGTATTAGACACTAAAAAATAGCTTTTGTCCAACACTAACATCTGATTCGTCACCTGGTTGTGTGCAGTCAAACTGGGGCCTTATCATATCCTTAAGTCTTTCTCAACTCAAAATAATGTGCATGACATTGTACTTTTACTGATGACAGATTCTACACTTATCATCTATGATTCCAAGAGTAAAGAGATGTTTCCTGAAAAGGACACGTGCAGTGATTAGAACAATTACTTGCTTGATCTGAGCCCTCCCAATTTTAAAAGCCAGCTGGTCAAAAGAGCATTTGATTCTCTAAGCAGCTTTTTGACAATTCTTATCGAGAGTAGTCACTCCATCTCTCGAAGTGTTGCGCCCTGGACATTTTGTTGCTTAGATGATGAGCAGATGCTTTGATTATGCCACAACATGGCTCGGGGTATGAATGGCATGATAGCTCCTTTTTTTTGTCAACTTATATACGCACTAGTTGTCACCTATGCATAAATAGCCTGGACCCATCTGAAGTGCACAGAATGGCTTGTTTTGAAAGCTTTGAAGCGTTGAAGCACACCCAATTCAACTTTTAAATGATTTCATTTTAGTCAAAAGCCTTGAGGGTAGCCTGATAGTAAAACAAAATCACTATCTATTGCAAAGTAAATAAAATACATTTATCACAATATATGCTTGTTTTGATAGGGTGTTACGGATCAGAATCACATAAATTTCTATCTGGAATATTAGGCAATGTCGTCCCAGACAGGCTCTGTTTTGGAGATTGACTGTATCCTGTAAATCAAATTACCACTACTGTAAAATTAACATAAAAAAATTATGAAAACTGCATCAAGTAGGGAAATAGTTTAGCATCGGTTAAAAAGCCTTCAACAGATTATGAATGTAGACCAAATCATTTTTATTTTGAGAAAATTAAACATACTTTATTACAACAATAATTTTACAGTTTATTATTATTTATAGTCAACTTTTATCAACTTAAATAATGTGCCAACCTGTCTAGCAATGGCAAATGTACAATGAGTTAATCGTCTTACCATTTTATCCAATCATCTTTGAGGATAGATTGCTCAAATTAACTGTTTGTAGCTCTTCATCATTTGATTAGTTTGGAACTACATAAATCACTATCCTGTACCATTTTCTCCACAACTAATACTTATCTTGTGTAGCTTTGTTACTGTCTAAGACTTGGTGATTCTTTACAGGACAGGGTCGTTAGCCCAACATTTGCTTCAATGGCATAACATTACTCCTTGACAGGAGTACTGTATATGCCAGTTAGACCAACACACCTAATATCCTTTGGAAAGTTTCATATGAAAAATACCTTGTATTATTTACAAGGAAATTAAATCAATAAACGAAAGTAGAAGAGTAAACATAAATGTAAGTTACTAAGAAACAATAAAGATATTAATTTTTTATCCATATAATACATATTTGATAAGCTATTAAGTTTAAATAACCTGTTAAATTTACCATAAATTGTTAATTTTCTTAATTTTTCTTGTAGGTAGAAAAGTTCTAGAGAATTTGTATATAATTCAAATTTATAATATTTTACAAGCTTTGTCAATGTTACATTAGTAACGATCATAGTTTGTAGTCATAGTTCATGTATGAAGGAATTAAGTAATCGTATGTTCATGTTTATGGTGAAAAAAGGAGGAGGAAAATATAATACACTGTTACATTATCTTTCCACTTGAGGATCTTTTTGTAACGGCTATTTTAGTGGGTCAGTAAACTGGCTTTCCGTGTTGACGAATTAGTGGAACAGTTGCTCTTGTTTGGTGTCACTCAAAAGTCTGATACTTCCACTTGTCGGGTAGTTATTGAATTTCACACTTCCTGTCGCACGAGTCGGTCTGGCGATTCAACTTTTTCGTTTACATGTATACTCAAACATTCCAATATATTATTAACCTTAATTTTTCATAAACAGTTTTTGAAACTTTTTATTTTCATGCATAACTAAATCAGTAGCTACATTAAAGTAAAGTGATGTATATTCGAAACGACTCCATTAACTTGTACAACCTCACTTTACTTAGGAACTTAACTTAGAACTTTAGGAGGTTAACATTTTATTGTTTTTCGTCATTGCTTAGCCTAATGTATTTGGATAAATTCCAATAATTTTTTTATAATGTTCTTAAAAGTATATAAAAAGCATATAAAAATTAGAAATATTACAAACGTTTTACATTGAGATTGTATTGTGTGATATCAGATTTCATGTATCTATGTTTTATTTAATTATTGAAATCTTTGAATATCATCTGTACACTTTTTCAACATTAATAAAAGGTTACGGTAATTTGTTACATAGAACGACCATAAAAATAGAGAAAGTTATTAATTGTAGATAAAAATTTATAAAGACTTGAGTAATGTTTGACATTCCAAACTGTAAAATTTTAACATTCAAAACAATGATATATTTTGAGCAATGATAATATAATATTTATGTTTGATCTCGCTGGGAACTGGACCAGGCGAATGAAATAATAAAATTATACAATAATGCTGCAAACTATTTATTGGAGAGGAGAGTACTTCGTGAATACATCACCTTTTAATTTCAAGTTCTGATTTGCCTTTTTATTATTTATTCTATTGAAAGAAAATAACAAATTGCTTCCGATTTTTTCTGAAAAAAAACTAGCATGTGTTTTTGCTAGTTGAAATATTGGTATAATTAACCATAATTATCCATAATTTACTATTGTTACTAGTATCGGTAAGGATATAATGAGGAATAATATGAATGTTTGGCATTGAATTATAATATAATGTGCGTTCGAATAAATCGGTATAGCCGTGAGTGGTATACAGACGATTTAATTCTTAGTTCATATTAATTTAAAAATGGTAATAGTTTATGTCACACAAGCATAAACGTATGAAATTTATTAATTGAGAAATTGTAAAAATATTATTAAAAGACTATTAACTGTCTTTTATACTAAGACTTTGATTTGATCAAAAACACTAGATTAATACCAACAACTAATTAATATTATTAAAATTGTGAAACCATATTAAAGTTACCGTAATGTAGTTCGTGACATTGAATTTATTTTTTATTAAAATTTATTTTGTATTATATTAAAAAGACATTTTCCTTTCTTGCCTAAAGACACGTTAATACATAAATATTTGTGTCAGACTTTAAAACATGCACTTATCAAAGGAAACATGGAACATGCGACCCATCAAAGGACAGAACAACTAAGAAACAAGTGGGGAGAAATCGAGAAAAATATTCGACCGAAGTCGGTACTCTCATACATAAATATTGGCCTTATTATATACAGGATCTGGGCTTCTTGTCTCTAGAGAGGAATTCTTACAATCCTTACGAGTATTGGCATCAGCACAAAGATTCACATTCCTTTCGGAACTTTCTTTCTTGTTTGAATAAACAAAACATTGAACATTTAAAATTCATATTGTTTTTCAGTATCGTTTTTAGTTCTAAACTCAGCCGCATCCTCTGTAGTGCTGCGTTGCGCCTTTTACGGTTGTTCCATGAGATTTGGCTTTCGTTTAATACTCGCTTTTATAAGGAGATGGCTCTAGCTTAACCTGGCGGACAAGGAATATTTCTGGTTGTTTTCAGTTTATTGCTACACTTAATTAATTATAAAAAATATTTTATTCAACAAATGCTGTATTTTTTAAGTTCGTCTTTAGAAAATCGTACCGTACATATAAAAAAGAAGTATTAGATAATTTTTATTTAATAAAACATATGATAAAATTAGGTAAAGTAAAAATTAAACGTTCAGTTTCCTCAAGTGGAAAATGAGGTAATAATGTGATTATGTAACGATGCTTTGAATTTATATTTTTAATGTAGTTGTACGGATATGGCTTTTGTTAAAAAATATTATTCAAACTATGCCAACAGAATAAGAGTTTTATTACAATGTACTACAGTAATGTTTATTGTTATAAAATACTACTGACCAAAACGATTTTAGTTTTATTCTACGATTTTTATTAAATACTAAATTAAAAGCTACGTTACCATCGTGTGTTCAATCCCCAGACTATTATAAGTATAAAATAGTAAACTCATACACTGTTTACGAAACATTTTATTAATATGTTCTGTTCTCAAATTTAAATGTAATTTTGCGTGAATAGTGTGTGTGTGTGTGTGTGTGTGTGTGTGTGTGTGTGTGTGTGTGTGTGTGTGTGTGTGTGTGTGTGTGTGTGTGTGTGTGTGTGTGTGTGTGTGTGTGTGTGTGTGTGTAAATAAATCGCTTCCTCTTTATTCTTATTCGACTTGGAAAAAGTTTCCCATAGCCATACATCTTCAAGATAAAAATCTAAACGAGATCGAAGTTTTTATAAGAGCATACATCTTTTTTAGTGCTGGAAATTTGAATATATCAATACAAACTTGGAGCTCTCAGCCCTCGTTCTAAACACCAATGGTGTTCCAATGGTGATACTTTGAAAAAAAAAAAAAAAAAAACAATATACATCTCAATGGTATACTTAATTTACCAAAATAAATTATTTTCTGAGAATGAAATAAAGTATAAAATATAATTTACTGACATATTATAGTTGTAGATATTGTAAACATGGAGAGTAAACATGTTGTAAAGTATAAAACCTTTATGAGAAAAATTCTACAAAACCTAAAATGTAATAATAAAACAATAAACATTTGAAACATAATGTTGAGTTTAGAGTTTTGTAAAATTGTATGTCATAACAACAATACTGTCAGAGATCACATTATTATATGGTTGAGTCCGGTTTGTAATAGAGGAAGAAGATAGAAAGAGAAAGAAAAAACCCGCACCACTTTTGAAATTAACAGTGAAATGAGATACTGTAATTCAGGTGTGTCATCCCTGGTGGCCTTACTGTTATTTGTCTTTGGAAAACATACTTATCTATGTGATCGCATCGTTTAATAAACTAACTCAAACGTAGAAAGTGTCATATTTAACCACGTGAACTGTCAAAGAAACAACAGATACTAATTAATATATCATTTCCATAATTTAAATCATTATAATTTATTTGTTTAATATATGATGTATCTGAGGGATTTACTTCATGAAAGTGATCAGTTTTTTATATTAATTACCTTCGAGCCAGTTTTTGTTTAAGCTTCCCAAGCTCGCTTAGAGTGATAACAAGATAGGTTACGTCACTGTGCGAATTTGTCTCTTTTCAAATAATACTTTTATTCTACTACTATACTACTATCATACTACTACTATTATTATCTACTATACTTTACTTTTACTATTATACTATTTATTTATATGTAATAATATTATGTTACTTTACACACACTAATACAATGTGTGGGTGTATGTTAGTATTTTCCCCTAAGACTTTAATTTAAACACATACTTTATTTATACTACTTTGACTAAAATATCTAAACCATAAATAACTGAATTTGACTGATATGAGATAAATTCCTTATTAGAAGGCTTTCCCTTTTATAGTTTTTTAATGTTTTATGTCAAAAGTAAAATAATATTCATTAATATATATTTGTTTGTAATATCAAGAAATTATACCTTTTAAAAGTTATCATTAAAATCTAAGAGTGTTAAATGATTTCATTAAAAATAGAACTTAACTTTTACTCTGTTAAATTTAAAAAAAAAATATATATCCTCATTTATAAATGAGCAAGATACGCTACAAAAATAATTTTCAGAGTCTCATTTCAGAAACTTGGTCTGTGAACGTGCTGAAAAGAGGTTCTTAATTAAAATGTGTAAGCTGTGAGGTCTTTATGAACCAGTAAAACCGACACTTGGTTTTCCACTTACGAAATAACCTTAAATTATTTCTGGGTTAGTCATTTGTAACATAGATAATATTCGGAGAGGCTACCGAATTAGGTATTTTTAGTAGTAAAACACTGGTTTGATGAATCTCATAATTTGATTGATAAATCTCACATTTTATAAGACTGGACATTACAATGGCAATAAATGAGTAATATAAATAGTAGCCCAGGCAATTTTACCGCCCTTACAATAAAATAAACTTCAGGGCTTCAAGACAATGCCCATAACAATTTAAGTTAGTAAAATCTTAATTTCTCTTGAGCAACTGAAAATGTCATTCCTTAATCATAAGAATTAAAAGTTTTTGTCATAAATGATTCTAAATATTAAGATGGGATTTGTGTACGTTTGATTTCTGGATGATATTTAAACTGTTGTAAAACTTACTAGTAATCTCTGGTGGATAATCTCTAGGATATAAATCTGGTGGGTGTTGCTCTTACAAATTACTTCAGCCCCTCCCATGCACTCAACACCAAATAAATGGACCATTCATACATAATCTTTCTTCGCTTGCACATCAGAAAGTTTTTTACACAATATAACATTTGTAATATAGTGAAGGAAATATCTTATTGGAAAAAGAGTTAAAAAGATGGTACAGAAGAAAGGAGAAAGGATATCAAAGAAAGGATTTATTAAAGTGATATTTTAATATTGTTTTCAAGCATATACAAACAAATGTTTCTTCTGTGTCATTAATGGTAATAAAAAAGTATTAATAATACGATTCTCATCCTAGGTTTTATTATTTCAGAATGTCTTTATTCCTTCATTGTTTACACGTATCTAAACAACTAATTGATATTTTGTCTTTGTTCATTGAACAAATTTCAAAGTTTCTTGACAGTACTTAGTTTTAGTTTTAACTGTTTTAAAACTAAATATGATTTAACCCCAATTCATTAATTAATTTATTGGACTTAGTTTTCAATCGTCAACAAACCCAATAATTGACATGAAGCTATTTTATATTATGATATGTGACAGTTAAAATATAATGAATCAAACAAAAAACTTTATAAAGTCCTAATTAAAAATTAAAATCACTCTTAAATAAAAAAAATTAAATATGTATAGTGCGTAAATTTCCTCAAACATGAGTTATATTTAAATAATTTCTTGGTTAGCATTAGATGACTAGTTGGATCTTCTGAGCTGGATAAAATAAAAATACGTCTTCCAACACTATCTCTTGTGTATAGAGTAATTTTAATGTAAAATGCAAGAAATACTGTTGTAAGGCTTTATAATTTTATGCTGCTTGTATATATATATTTTCTTGCCATTTTGCACAGAGTGCCAGTTATAAAGTGATCAAGTACGAAATATTAACTCACAACCATGATTAGTCACTGTAATGTTCTTATTTTTTTCGGTGTACAAGTATTGTGTGAATCGCACTTAAAAGTCTTTTATACCAATTATAATCTTAGAAAAAAAAAACATTAGAGCAATTTGTCTTGAGTCTACTTAGAAGTTAGCTTGCAAAAATGCGATATTTTCACAATAATGCATTATAAAATGAGTCCCATTTCTTATACTTTATGAAACTCATAAATTCTGAGAGTTACTTCTACACTCTCGTAATTGCTTGTCCCATCTGGTCCTAAAGCCGTCATACAACATTTGGCTTTATATTTAATGTCTTCCTAATGTTTTAAGGAATTAATGTTATAAGGAATGTTCCAAAATGTACACTTATACATAACATTCTTACAATTTTGAAAGTAACTTTTACACAAATAGTTTGCTAGTTTCCATGTTATTCATTATCATATGAAGAGAGTAGGCTCAACAAACCTCAAAAAGAAAGTAGGTAATAAATGGGAAATTCACGTATGGAAATTGTCAAGACATGTGATAATATATTCTATAAATAGATTTTGAATTATAATTTTTGTATGCTCATTGTTTTCCTTTAATACCTCTTTTATCACTATATAGACTCCAAATAATTTTAAGTAAATAGAAAAAAAATTATTACCCGATAAAGATTAAGAGTCTAATCAATATTTTACAGATACGAGAATCTCAGGCGAAGTTAACGGCTTCTCTTGAACAGTACAATTTGATCACTTACTTAGGGGATCAAATTGCGTTGCTCACATCCTAACATGCTCCAAAACTCAATTTAGGGCCCAATCACATTTATTTGCCTACAGCTTAACTTTGAGGAAACATTTAATAAAGTACCTTTAACTCTTCCAAGCAAAATCTGCTTGTGTATGCATTATAAAAAAAATGTGTGTTCTGACTGTCAAAGCCTGTTGAACGTAGTCCTCTGGGCCGATGTGAATTTTAACGGGATTCTGCTAATGTATAGGTAATTTACCTTTCTAAAGGTATACGCTCGTTTCTCCTACGATGCCAGAAGCTGAGAAAAAATGAGGTAAATAAACATGTTTGACTATTAATTAATATATAGTTTTTTGACTAAAAATGGTTTTCTCTGGAGTTGAAGCTATTTCTAAACACCAACAAACATTTATTTTGAAAATTGTCTTAATTTTCGATTGAAATACTCTTAAATAATAACATAATCTATATTTTGAGATAAAATATAAATACATCGCTTCAGGCATTACTCGTAATATAGTACAGGATTACAAAATGCGATTTAATGATTTAGTACTATGTATTTTATACAAAACAACAGTCTTACAATTATTTGGTTTTTTACTTCATGAATAGAGAGATGACAACTTTCCCAAATATTTGCCAAAATCTAGTAGCTCTCTGGAGTTTACTTTGCATTGGCCTTTGATTCAACATCCCCAGAGGATCTTGGCATGCGAGGCAATATTTTCTCGTCTTATCGCCTCCTTCTAACAGAGCTATTCATGATGCATTTAAAAATCTTACCATTTTATTTGACTTTCAAAGTAAACTGAGATTATTCTATTTTCTCCTTATTACATATTATGGTAATTGTGGTTTTTGGACCTTCAGATAAGATAATTTATTTGATCGGTTACAAGGCTAAAACTGAATGAAGTTATTACTATCTAGTTCAGTTAAATTATGCAAGGAATTTTTCACTTCTTAAAATACAATATCCCCCCCCCCCCCTTGTTGTACGAAATTGGGCCAAAGTCACAGACTGAGCATAGATGTTCTTCCCTGCTGGGAAGAATAATTCATCCATCTTGATTAACTTGCTACTGAAGTGGCAAAGGACATTGAGATTCATGGGCCTTCTATTGTTATATGAATTAAAACGGAGTCATTTTTCGTTTATTCAAAGTGTATTTTATAGTAAATTTCTTGCTCTTTCAGAATATATATTTTGTCTTGAAAGAAATTCATTTTTTTTTTCAAAAATTAAAGCCAAAAATACCCTTACGTTTAAACTTGAGTGTTAAGTTTTGATGGCTGACCGCAAGAAAAATTTATACGGAACAAAGAAAAAAATATAGAATAATATGAAAACCACAATTTTGTTCATGAAGAAATGAAAAAAAGTAGTCGTATAATCAACAAAGCATTTCCTGATACTATGTTTTTTCTAGGCCAGCGTTCTCACTTGCCCCATAGTAATTTGGTGTTGGGGCAAGTGAGAACCCAAGTATTTATAGAAATGTTATAATATACATATATAGCCCTAACATATTGGAATAACAGCATCAAAAGTTTGGATAAACAGGCTTACAGTTTATTTTTGCAATGAATAATAATTTTACTATTTTGGCCATCGTCCTAGTGATGGCCATATATGGTACATATTTTCTAGATGTAAAGTCATAACACTTTACATCTTAAATAATTTAAATAATATTATGTTAAATATTTATTAACATTTCAATATAACAATGTTAATAAATCTGATAGAATTTTACTTTTCATCCGTTTAGATGCCAACGCTTACTAGGTAAGAAAGTTACTTTCGTTTATAGAGAACGTCTTTTCGGCTGACATGTTTATGTTGGATTCCTTTCAAACAATTAATTTCACACTTGCGTGGTCTCTGATAGAATCCTTTCGTTTCGCCAAACCTTACACTCTAAGACCCGCCGTGAGACGGGATTATGAAAACGGAATTCCGCAATGACGCTGAAGGAGATTGAATTTAATAACCTTATAAATTTGGCTAGGAATAATTTTTATAGAATTATTAGTTGATTTATTTCATCAATTCAGATAAGATAATTTATTTGATCGGTTACAAGGCTAAAACTGAATGAAGTTATTACTATCTAGTTCAGTTAAATTATGCAAGGAATTTTTCATTTCTTAAAATACAATATCCCCCCCCCTTGTTGTACGAAATTGGGCCAAAGTCACAGACTGAGCATAGATGTTCTTCCCTGCTGGGAAGAATAATTCATCAATCTTGATTAACTTGCTACTGAAGTGGCAAAGGACATTGAGATTCATGGGCCTTCTATTGTTATATGAATTAAAAAGGATTCATTTTTCGTTTATTCAAAGTGTATTTTATAGTAAAGTTCTTGCTCTTTCAGAATATATATTTTGTCTTGAAAGAAATTCATTTATTTTTTTTTTTTTCAAAAATTAAAGCCAAAAATACCCTTACGTTTAAACTTGAGTGTTAAGTTTTGATGGCTGACCGCAAGAAAATTTATACTGAACAAAGAAAAAAATATAGAATAATATGAAAACCACAATTTTGTTCATGAAGAAATGAAAAAAAAGTAGTCGTATAATCAACAAAGCATTTCCTGATACTATGTTTTTTCTAGGCCATTATATGTTACATGTGATATTGTTTATTAAAATCACTATATCACGACATGAAAACTTAATTTTCAGACTTATGCATATTTTCACTGCTTAACATTTATAACAATTTTAGAGAAAATATTGGCAGCCAACATCTACAGCTTTCAATTTTCAAGTTAATTTTTTGTTATTTTAACGAAAGGGAAATGTTGTTGTGAAACGAAAGAGAATTATTTAATTTTAATATAATTATTTTCACATTATTAAAAGTTTATATTGTAATCAATTTTAAAATTTATGTTCTGAAATCAATTTAAAAAAAATATTTAATTCTGCACGTTAAGTTTTTGATTTTAGGAAGATAATTTTGTCTTTTAGAATTAAGCTAATATGATTTTATAACATGTCTATTTTTAATTCTAATTATCTATTAGGGTCCAGTGTTCATAGTTTTAGAATAAAGTTGATATTGTTATTTTGATTATTTCAAGTGGTTTTATTTTATTAAAACATTGTCTCTTTTAAAGTAGAAATAATGTACATTTCTGTTTTTGTAAAATTATTATTATACTGCATAGATTGATGTTTATACAATAAAGCAAATTAATACATAATAAATACAATACTGTATACCAATTATTTGTTTAAACAATAAAAATGTTAATACAGTAGGCTATATTTTTATTTCAATTAATATGTATAAAAAGATTGAAATTTAAAAAACACGAATGCCAGGAAAATCTGTAGTTGTAACATTTAAACTGTTTATCAGCCGCAGACGATTGTTTAATTTGTAGGATAATTACCAGGCAGTAGTAACATAATAGTTGAAGTACTAAATAAAAAGAAAAACACGGTCTATTTATCTAGATTTGATTAGGAATAATTTAATGAACAGATTTTATTTTTAATCGGCCGTTAATATAAAGAGTAGCAAAAAATGTAACAAAAACAATAAAAACGTAAACATGCGGAAATGAGAAATAACATTATTATTTGTGGATAAGTCGCAGTAATCTTGCTTTGAAAGAGAGCCTAACCTATATTTGAAAATACTTTTTTGCCTCTCGTCCAACACTTCATATGTTATTCGAGATCCCTAGAGGACATGTCAACTTATCAGCTGGAACTTTTTAGTGCCATATGTGTCTCTATTTTTGTGTTATTCCCGAATGAACAATATATTTATGTATTCATATTTATATTCAATACTTATGTATTCAAAGTTTTAAAGTAAGATTGAGTGATCTGAAAATAATTAATACTTTATTCAAAAAATGTACAATTATAACAACAAATACAAAGATAACTATACAGAAGTAGTACATTTTGGATATTCACCTCTGAGCGAAAGCTGTGTTGAGGTTGCCATCACTGACAATTGTACAGTGGCCGTGTCAGACACTTTAATAAAGTGCAAACAAACATTAAAGGTTAATTGATGTTTATATAATACTTAGAAAATTATTTTTATAATACATTAGTGCCTAAAATAAAAAAATTCAAACAACTGATTCATCAATCTTATTATATAACAGTTAAAATAGACATTACACTTAGAGAGTAAATAAGACATACTGTATACATAAAATAAATATATTCATTAACCAAAACAGGAAAAATAATAACAAATTAAAAACAATTATAATAATACTGTAATAACTAATTACTTACTTAATAAGAACTTAAAATCAAATTCTCAAATTAATAGTAATATTTTATACTAGGACTCGTAGGTATTAATTTCCAATATTTTTGACCATCGTTTAGTAGTATGTTTAGTAGTATAGTAGTACTGTCAAACACATATGTTTGACAGTAATTGAGTTAGGAACAGAGAGTTAAGAAAAATATTAAAATATCGTATAAAAAAGAACTAAAGTGTCTGAAATTTTAACTGATAGAAATATTTTTAGTTAATGATATGACTGTTACTCGTAGATTTAAATATTAAGGACGGTGACAGCATCAACTTAAAGTTTTTTTTTTTCAAAACAGTAGAAGGTACTTTATTTGAGTTTAGAAATATCTTACATACAATTAACATTAAATGTTGAAATATGGATAAACATTTTACATGTTCTCTAAAGCTATTTTGAAGCTGATGGAATTGACACTCTTTCGCTATATTTACAGTAGGCACCGAACGGTTCTTGGATAGTTGATTAGGATTTATCAGCTTTTTCTTTCACAGAAATGTCCTAATGTAACATTTATATTTAGATTATAATGTAAAAATTAAAACTTTAGTTAATGATATAAAAATGAATTAATCATTTTAGAATGAATATATATAAATAATATGATTTTATAACATATAATATGGTTTATATTTGTTATTAAATAATTAAAAACGTTTTTGGAGTTAAATTAGTCTTAAAGTTATTTATAGTTGGTATTGCATGATAAATGATTCAAAAACATTTTTTTTTAATTTAAAATAAAAATTATGAGTTTAAATAAAACTGGTCAAATGATTTACAGAAGTTATTTTCAGAAGTTACAGAAGTAAGTTTATTTATTTATTTGTTGGTGGGAAGGATATGTGGTTTAAGAGTCTTTTAAACGGGAGTTCCACAGGGCTGGGTTCTCGGGCCATTTCTATTTTTAATTTCAATTAATTAATTTATGTCTATAGAACGTAATAATGTACCTTAAAAGAATACACACACACACACACACACACACACACACACACACATATATATATATATATATATATATATATATATATATATATAATAATAGTATATATAATATAGTATAACAAATATAAGAGTAAAATGAGATACAACTCTAGCAATTTCTAAATGATAATAATTTAATAAAATTAATAAATTAGAAACTAAAAAATGACCATAAATTTAATACTAGATATCTATCCATTAATTTACATATCCAATTTTATCATATGAGTATTTTTTTAAACCATCTATTTTACATGAGGTTGTAAAATTTTTAATTCCTTACCAAACAAGATAATAGATGATTCCTTAAATTAAATGAATACCTAAATTACAAAAAATAACCAGAAAACTAAGAAAGTCAATTTTTTGTTTTTATAATTGGTGGGTATTTATAAAATAAATTAAATGTAATATTTTATTGTTTTAAGGGCATTATTTTTTAAATTTAGTATCAGAATAATATATAGAAAAAACTAGTCTATTATTTTATTTCACAACATTGCTTTATGATAACATGTTTAAAAAATATAGAATTTTCATTTTATTTGTTATTTATGATTTACGTATGATATTGTGTATTTTTATATAAAAATCCAAAAGTTGGTTCCTTTAGTGTTTCCCAATGCTAATATCTCTTCGCATAACTAAGGGAAGTGAAAATTTCTCAAGTCAGTAAAACTTCTCCGTATCTCCTTAATTCAATTTAAGTCCATTGTGCTGGCGATCATAAACTCATTTACTATTGTATTCCATACAATATTATGTTTGAAATAGATTATCGTCTGAAAACTTTCCATGTTCAAGCAAATGCAGAAACAACAAAAACCACTATTTCGTGCATAATTTATAAGAAAATTATTTATAGGATTGAGCATTCTTTTTTAACTACCCACATTGGTAAAAATATATTTTTATTCAGATATGCGTTCGTTCATAAGATCTTAAGCCAAATATATATATTATATTATCCTACTAGGTAAAAATTGTTTTCCTGCCAAATAAATTTGCATGCTTTATTTTTTATAATCATGCGCTAGAGATTTACATACTACCGGAAATGGTTTTAACATATACTATGCTTGAAATGGCGAATTACTTGTAATTTGACCAATCTACTCAAAGAAAAATTTAAGTGTCAGAGGAAAATAATTTAAACACTATACTCTAAATTTGTATTTATTTACTAATATGTAGAAATAAATACAAATTAAAAAAAAATTCCTTCATTAAAATAAATGCAAATTTATAGTAATAAACCACTTATTAAAAAAAACAAATAATAAAAAAATACGTTTAAAATAACACACTGTGGGTTTAAAACTATTTACATAGATGATTATTTTGCAGGTCTTTTGCAGTATCTCCGCGTGTTGATATTGTTTCAAAAGTTATTTTCTGTAGCAACTATTTATTTATTCATTTTATTTTAAGTTGTTCCAAAAGCTCTCTACACTCATGCAATCTTTTGTGCTGGAAGTGATAATATTCTTTGCAACGAACGCAGATAAAGTATCGTAAAGCTCCCCTTACAGACAGCATTTTACTTTCACATTCACGGATAACTCAAACATCATATTTACCTCATTCTCTTTCCAGTAATTTGCATACCTACTATTCTTTTTTGCATTTTATAGATTTATGGTAAATAAGTATTTAAAATAGAAATAATCGTACTTATTATAGCAAACATTTTTTTGGAGTTAATGCAAATTTAATATGTGAAAGCATTTTACAGCAGAATCTGTAAGTGAAAAATACAAGGGCCTAAAAGAGTTCAAGTCCGGTGGTTCAAAAGCTTTCACGCACATAAACTACTTTAACTTAGTTACTCTTATTAGTGGCAATATCTCAAATGCTTGACTTAACCATCAGAAGATGGCAATGCTCTAATTATAGGATTAACTCCAAAGGTCAAATTAGGAAATCCTCTTTTACAGAATTGACTTTTTGTAAATTACCATATGGATAAAAAAAGTATTAAAATAAATAGCTTTAAGTAAATTTTGTCATACGATATTACGATATATATCATACAGCCAAAGGATATTATTCAAAATGTTTTATATTGTCTAACGTATTTAAAATGTTATTTCCTTTCTCTTTGATTTTATGGAACCTGAAGGATTAAAGCATATTTATCATAAATAAAACATAAAAATGTGGATTCGATAATCATGTTCGTGAAATGGGTGTTTTAGGTTTGAGCCACTAGTATTTGCAGTATGTTTCCGTTATTCGTATCTCTTGTGGTCTTATGATTAATGAATCTCGGTTATCTACTTAACTGCGAATCCCGTGACACACTCATTTGTTGTGTGTTGATGGTGGACAAATAAATATTGTTGTATGGTTAGAGCGTTAGCTTTATATCATGATAAAATTAGGATAACTTCCTTTCTTTCCTAAGAGTCGTTCATTTGTATAGTAATGACTGTTGTATGGTAGTGATAGTTAAATCGAAATATAAAACATATGGATACACAAATAAAATTCAATAAATTAAGTAGACTATTAATATTTTACCCCAAAAAGGTGATGATGTATAACATTGGATGGGTGTTACTGATACGAATCATCAGAAGACCTATTGCCACTGTCGTTTTATATTTGATTTAGCCAAACTAAAATGCAATTACACCTCAAATGAAAGTATTACTACTGGTCAACACTTGAATAAGAATATATTGCTCGTGGACCTTAAAAGACTATGAAATTCTTGATTTAATTAGCTTCGATCTATATGGCTGAATAATTACCGGTAGGAAACCCTTCATCATTGTTTCTTTGAACCTAAGTCACTCTTCCATACCAGGAATCCCTTCTAATTCTTGAAATACAAAACAAGGAAACCAAGCCCATCACAACTGGTAAATCTTTTACACGTTTTGTGGTGTACAATTTGGTGGTGTGTGATTGTGGTTGTGTTTTTTATTTATTTATTTAAAACGTTACTTTACCTCAATAGTAAAAAAACCCATATTTTAAAATAACGGACCTACTTTATATGTCGGCTACATTTTCAGTTTATACCGGGTGTCACAGATCACCCGTGAACCCCTTTTAAAATCTACGGAATTAATTCGTTACTAACACTAATTGTGCTACTTTAGGTAAACCGGTAACGCTATATCGATTGACAAAAATTCAATATACCGGTTGTAAAAGAACTAACCTTTTCAGACCGAAAGTCACAAATTATAAATACAAACACCATTTTTTTTTCATTTATGAATTCAACACGTAAGTTCAAGACGATCTTACAAATTCAGTTTGCACCCCTAATCCTTAATTTAAAAATCCCGTCTCTTTATATTTATGAAGTTGTATGCAAAATGTACAAATCATACCAACTACCCAACCACACAAGAACTAGAAACAATACCAGAACTAGAAACAATATAAACTCAGTACACCATAACCTTAAAATACGTAAATGCAAACCTATCTTTGTGGGGCCAGAATTCTTTTCTAAATTATCGCTAGAAATTAAATTTAAAAAAATGTTCAGTCTGTGAAGGTTTTTACAGTATTGCGGAATTTCTGGAACCATAGTTCTTCCCCTCAGCCTAGACTAACTACAGTTGGTTGCACGAAACGTGAGACACCCCTCCATGATTTGTGATACACTTTGGCAGTTTAAAAGCCTGAATTTTAAATGAAGACCTCAGTAATGATTTTACTGAATATCATTACAATGATTAATCCTCGCCATGTTGCACAAGATAGAGCCAACTTGCCATATGTAGCTGAAATTCTGGGGGCAGTCTCACGTCTCGTGCAACCCTGACCCCTATTCCACTTAATCTCATCGATGAAAGTCATTGACGGATCCCAACCAACGGGCTCTGTTCTACGGGAGGACCGGGATGTCTGTATTTCTAGTCAATGTTCTATTATGAAAATCAGTAAAAAAGAATTTTACTTAGCTAATATAAGTTAAATAAAAAAACTGATGTCTTATGACAGGACTGTTTTAAATGCACTGAAACCAGATAGAAATCTAAGAAAACTTAGAACTCTTCCTGGAATATTCGGCATAATAAAAACAAAAGGATAATCAACACATCAAAATTAAGGAGTGTCAGCTTTATTTCCTCGGGCGTGCGATTTTTCTGCTCTCATATTTCGCAATATCTTTCTGCTCGAGAGTTTTCTGAGAAAAACCACCCAATTGTGAAAGCAAACACCTACAAAATTAACTTGTAAAGTAAGGGTGAAATACTTTTTATGAAAAGTGTTAAGCCAAATGGAATTTGGTTTTCAAAGGAAGGCTACAGCATATTGTTTTAAAATATTGTTTGTTTAACACAATACAACTCTTGTCGTTGCAGAAGAAAATTAAACTCAAATTATTAAATAACCACATTGATAAAGTTTTTCGTCACTTTATTTTCTATTTTTTCATTGATAGATGTGCTGTGTTTAGGAATAAAATTAGTATTATTCTATTTCAGTAAATAAAAGTAATTATAGTGAATGTTTTCTATTTACTTTTTCTACATATATAATGTACACTGGATTATATTTATTTAATCACCTGATTGTACATATTTTATTATTATTTATATAGGGTGTGCATTTGTGGATATTACTGTTAATATTTATTTTTGTTAGTATTTTTTTTAAATTTGTGTTATTGTTAAATTATGCACTGCAACCCATATCTACTCTAAAAAATGAGCATAATGCACACTAAATATACAATAGTATAAAGAAAATAAGAAATAAAATGAAAAAAGAAATGTTTGCAAAAATAATAAAAAGATGAAAAATACAATAAAAATAATAATAATAAAATTGGGTAGGTCGCAGAAATAATTACAGAAACCATGTAACCCACTTAGTATCCATTATTTAGCAGCCATTAACCAGTAACCATTGTCTGATATATTGGGGTTTTCCCCGTTGAAATAAATAATGAATAAATAAATAATAGAAAGATTACGGCCAAAAAGCACCATTACAATAGATTTATAAATAAGATTTTGAAATTTATATTTTATGTAAAAATATTATTTACCATAACTGGAATATGATTAGGTTATTGATTGATTGATGTGATTGTTAAGTACATCGATATAGTTTTGATCGTTTGTCACAACTATTTTTTTAACAAACCAATGCTTGGTTCCTTAATAGTATTATTATAAGAAATTTTTTTTTGTTGGAACCGTTGGAAAGCTGTAAACTAATCTGTATTTTTTACTTATAATTTAAAAAAAAGTATTACGTTTTACATATTCTATCAGTAACGATTTGCAATAAAATTGTATTCATATTTTAATTTGTACTTAAAATCTAGTCTCAATTATATAACGGGATCTAGGAATTGAATTTATGAGTAAGCAGCTCGCAGGTAGAAATTGTCCGATAGAGGACATAAACTATCATCAATTGACCTGGTTCTAACGTCTTTATGGACATGACAAGTCTTTTAAAAACATAATAAGTTTATTGGTAAACCAGGGATTGATATACCGGGAGTGCTTAGAAGAGGTCACTATTTTAAATTATTATGCCAGACGTCTCGAACATGCTACAACAAGAAAACTCCACTGTGGTAATAATAAATCGAGGAAAATATACCCTCTAATTTATTTTAAATCTTACATTTTTCGATCCATTTAATTGTAGTTTTCAGTTTATAGCGTGTTCAAAACGTATGGCATAATAATTAAAAAAATTTTTATTATTAAAAGTTAAATATGCTACTTAATATGTGCTTATATGTTATTAATCTTTTTTTATGTGATTACTATAAAACAAGTTTTCACAACCGAAAAGAATCATATGCTTACACGAGTTGCAGATAAAAAGGGTAGCCATTATAAATGGGAGATATTTCACATTTTATAAATTGAAATAAATATTATCATGTTGCAATAAGACTTCATTGATTGTTTTCCTCACAGTCAAGGGTCATATATTATAGCGCCAGCCTGGAGACATCAATCAGAGTGCCTTGACTGATGTTGAGGTTGTCGACGCATTGCCCGTTACAATCTGTCGGAATGTCGAGCATAGCACACCGACACCCTTCCTAAACCAATAACACCTTACGGTAATCTGGTGATGGGCTAATTGTTTGGGGAGAGGCAGGAAAAATGCAATTACGCACACAGGTAGCCAGCCTGTAGTGTAGAACTCCCCTAAAAAGCAGGGGTAACCACTAAAAACCTCCTCTACTCTTTAGGATTCTAACATGGAATTGTTTATCATATTACGTCAGGCTAGACCTAAATTTGCCTTGTCCCCGTGTTGCTCGCTCCTTATCTAACGCTTAGTCAAGGGATCTGGGCCGCTTCACGGTCCATATCGGGTTTCTTTTCCAGGAAGATGCCCCGGACGAACTGGGATGAACAATCCCAGTTTCCCTTATCGTCCATAATCTTTTCATATACCGTATCCACCGAAAAAACCCAAGTCTCCTTGTGGCCTCCCGGCCGGGCTTTTCCCAACGGGGACTGCAGAAGAAGGTGTTGGGCTGGTAGAATAACCTAAAGTAAGCTCATAAAACATTCATATGTATAATATGTATCTCTTAATTTGTATTATTCGGTATTGCCTAATCTTGTAATATTTTAATCCCTCTAAAATCATCAGTGAAATACTTGCATAATTGATCAGAATACTTGTGATTTTACAACTTGAATTCTATTGTATTTTGTTGAATATTTATGAAATGCTAGATACAAGAAATGAAAAGTAAAATCCAATCAGGTAAATGAATGCTATTTAGTAATTAACAACACATAATTAGTGTTATGTTTGCTTGTAAAACCAAAGGTGCATTGCCTGCGGCTTTCAAAAATATCCTTTTATACATAACGGTTTATTTACGAAAATTAAAACAAAGTTTTGTTATTTGGGAGCGTTGTTGGTATTTATTTACTACCGATGTTTCAGTGGTTATTTATTGAAACAGTAATTTAATGAGTTTAGTTCACTATCATTGCAAAAAACTAAAAAAATGGTTTTTAATTATGTATAACACTGTATAGCACTCTAGCGTATACAGACTGTCCGGAACTCCCTGTAACCTTTTTTTGTATATTCATTCCTTGAGTCGAATAAACATATTTTATAATATAACCTTGGGTCTCCAGTGCCTAGTTATCTGTCTGTCCGTCCGTTTGCAATTTTTGCTTGGTTCATTGTATTTTCAAAATCTCTTGAGGATTAAAACTTGGCATGATTGTTATGTACGTCAATACTGTTTTACTAGTGCGTTTTGGGATTTCTATTTTTTTCCGTTTCAAAATAGTGTTCATTTTTAATTTTCAAAAATAAATATAAAATATTATAAAAATAGTATAAAGAACTTAAAACGTGTAACATTAAGCTATCTAATCATAGATACCAAAATTGAAAAAAAAAAAAATACCAATCAAACAGAGAAATTGAGAAACTTTATAAAAGACACTTTTTGTAGGAAAAATACTACATATAAAAATCTCAATTTTCTCAATTATTGATGGTAGCATTGGTTAAATCTGGTATTTATGATTAGTAAATTAAATTTAAGCATTTCAAGTACTTCGTCTCATTTTTATAACATTTAACTTTTTTCTGATTTTTTAAAGTTAAAAACTACCTCTAATTATGAAATGAAAAATAGTAGACATGTAAAATTTCATAAGTGAAACAACCTTATCGTATATAATAGCACAGAGGAAAGAACCTTTAAGGTCCACTGTTACTGAGGAACTTGACGTTGATCGCAGCTCACATAATTTTTATACAACTTTAAACAATATCATTGAGTCATCAACAAAATTATGTTTTAAAATTCCGGCTAAAAGAAAACAAATTAAACCCTGGATAACTTTTGGCCTTCTTACATCAATTAGAGAAAGGCTTAGTAAATTGTTAAAAAAACAACCATTTAACCAAGTTCTCAAAAATAATTTTAAAACATATAGAAATAGACTAAATCAGTTAATTAAAACTTCAAAGATAAATTATTACAAAGAAAAAAATTGTTCAGTTCGAAAGATCTCCAAAACATTTTTGGAAAACAGTGAATGAAATAGCTGGGAAAGAATCTAAAAAAGAATCATTTCCGATACATAAATTCTTGGGAAATCAAAATGTTGAAATAAATAACACTCTGTGTCATTCAGTTGCAAATGAGTTTAACGATTTCTTTTCAAATGTGGGAGCTGATTTAGCGGCCAATATTGACAGTAGTGAGAACCAATTCTTGACGACAGGGACTATGAGACAAACACTGATTTTGTCATGCACACAGTGACCGAGACAGACATACTGCACTATATTATCAGTTTACGAGGTGGCTCTGCGCCAGGGTGTGACGGTATCGGCGCCTCCCTTCTAAAAGACAATGCTCAATCATTTTTTATTCCATTACATCACATTTTTAACGCTAGTATAATAAATGGAATATTTCCTGAGGTTTTCAAAGTTGCAAAAGTAATTCCGTTAAGTCCAATAACATACAGAACAAAACAAATTTCAGACCAATATCTATGCTCAGCGTCTTTTCCAAAATACAAGAAAAAATAGTTAAAGATCAGTTTACTAAATATTTGTTAGACAATAATATTTTAACTGACTCTCAATTTGGATTTAGACAAGTTAAAAATATCACTGATGCTTTATTTTTTATAAATAAATCTTTAAACTCCTCCATTAATAACAACAATAAATCCCTGATTTCATTCTTAGATCTCGCCAAAGCGTTTGATTCAGTCAACAGAAATAAGTTAATAAAAAAAAAATGGAATTGATTGGTTGTAGAGGGATTTCTCTTTCCTGGTTCCAGAGCTTTTTGTCCAAAAGAAAACAAGTAGTTTCAATTTGTGGGGTCAATAGCACTGAAAATAATATAAACTACGGGGTTATCCAAGGAAGTACAATGGGGTCAGTTCTTTTATTAGTTTATATTAACAACATAACTAAATTAGATATATCAGGAGAAATATTTCTTTTTGCTGATGATGCAGCTATTGTATTTGAGGGTAGAAACTGGCAAGAAGTCCAAAATAAAGCCACAAGGGGGTTGTCTGTAGTAAAACAATGGTTTGATCAAAATACACTTTCATTAAATATTTCTAAAACAAAATTTATGCCAATCTCTTTATCACCAAGATCAGATCCGCAATTAAACCATACCATCATTCATTCATGTAAAAACCATATGAATAATGTCTGTGATTGTGATAAAATAGAAAGTGTTGAAACATATAAATATTTAGGTGTTATGTTTGACGAGCGGTTGAAATGGTCTGCTCATGTAGAATACTTAAAAAGTAAAGTTAGGAAATTAATTTTTGCTTTCAGGAAACTTGGGGAGATTTTGAATTTATCTGAATTAAAACAAGCCTACTTCGCTTACTGTCTGTCATTATTTTTAGCGGGAATTATAGCTTGGGGTGGAGGGCTAAAATCAACTTTAGAACCTTTGCATATAATCCAAAAGACAATCCTTAAAGTTGCTCTGGGCCAAGGAAGGCGGTTTCCTACTGCGGAACTGTTCAATATTTTTAACGTTTTAAACATCAGACAGTTATATGTAAAAACTCTTTTAATTTTTGTACACAAACATTCAAATTCCAATTTCAGCATTCCCACTCACAGTCACTTTACTCGTCATTCAAGAAATATTGGTATTCAAGCAATTAATCTTTACAAATCTTTTTCTATTACAAAGCTCATATCTTGTACAGGAATATTCCTTCACACATTAGGGATTTTCAAGGTTCCATAAGTAAATACAAACAATGTTTAAATATGTGGTTGTCTGAAATTGGAAGGGAAGGTGCTGAGAATGTCATAACTTCTGGTTACAGAGTTGCTAGACTATGACCCTACTATTTTCTGTATCTTAACATCCTGCCTTGGTTTGTCTCCCATCCCTCCCCCAATCTATAAATTCTATTTCCTTTTCAGAGTTAGTTTTTTTTCATCATATAAATCTACCTAAATACTCCACACACTCACTTTCAGTTATAATATTAAATCTCCATGTTTTTCTCTTTTTCAAATTGTTGTTAAAAATGCATAGTGACTCGTACCCACACACAGGCATTGGCCCATGTGGGTACATTTCCATGTATTTTAATTGTACTACATTGTAGTGTATTATTTTTTGGAAATAAAATATATTTTGATTTGATTTGATTTGATTTTTTCCTTACTCTGTGATAATAGTCATGCACAATTTCAAATGAATATCTCAAGTGGTTTAAATATCTCATGAATTAAGCAAAAATTACATACGAATGGACAGATAAATTACATAGTTAGACACTGGAGACCCTTGGATATATTGTAAAATATGATTATCTTGATGCAAGGAACAATTACAAAAGAGATTCAGAGAGTTCCACCCTGTAAAATAGGACACCATGTATATATTTGGTGTGTGTTAATCTATTAATGTTTATTATTATTAATTTATCTAATTAATAATAGTAATAATGAGTACATTTTTTTAATAATCTGTTACTTGCTTAGTTTATTTCACCAGTACTATTTCATCAATCTCATACATGTTGGAGGCTCAATAATCAATCGAGTGAGCAGATTTTTTGTCATACTTTCAATTCTAAAATAATACATCACTCTCAGTGCTACAAGCACTACTTCCGGTATAACTTTAATAATGGCAAGAATCACAAGTAGAGCAGGAAAAATTCTCAACTGAATTTATCACTCTAAAGAAGGAAAAAGTTATTTCCACGCTTGAAGCAGGTGTTGAAACAGTGATGAAAAATATTGCTTATAACTTGAATTGAAAGTGTTACCCCGTGCCTCGATCGAAGTTGCCGCGATCGTTGTACTTCCACCTCAGTGATGAAATGTACTAGATATTGTTATGATATTGTCTGCTAGAGGTCTGAACCAGAAAATAACTGTAGTTGTGCTTTATATCACGTATTAAAATTTAATATATCGAATGCCTTCTTAGAAATCAAAATGATTTAAAACAATAAATATTTTTTTAATTTATATATTTTTGTGTCGTACTTTTTACAGACATAGTGGATTTAGATACAGTTAGACATTATTACATCTTAAAATTTGTTTGTCAGAAAATTCGGTTTGTCTTCTTTACTTTATTGAAATACATTGTGAGTAAATTATCATACAAAAATGAATAATTTAAACGATTAATCACTAAAGAAAATATCCAGGTTCTCACATTGAATAGATGTTTTTGTTTTGTTGAATAGTATTTTTATTTTACTAATCACATAATGATTTAACTGAAATTTGGTGTACTGGGCATGAATGAATGGAGGTGAACATTTGTTTTTGTATCTCATTAAAACTTTTACTTTAAGTTTGGATTTGGCTTCATTTGAAATAGGAATATAATGCAGGAAAGTTTTAACTTAGATTAAAAAAAAAACTCACGATGATTTTTTTTTGTATCAGCAGTCACTAAAATTTATTAATTTTATTTTAATAAACCTGAAATTCACGAATTAAACTTTTTTTAACTTTATCATGTTAATATTAGTAAGTTAACAAAATAACACAAAAATGGCTTTTTCACTTTTTATCTCTTATTTTATTTGATTAGTTATTAAAATATATTAAATGTAAAATGTCGGTAGTTTTTATTAGAAAATCTCTTAAGAACATTTAAATTATTAAGTCAGTTAACAACGTAAATTATCTGTCAAAATAATTCTACTCGGATTATTTGTAAGTTTATTATGAATGCACAGTGGGGTTTTTATTTTAAGTTGTTAAAGTTATTTGCATTAAAAATTAAGCACAGTTTCATCGGTGATTCCTGTAAGTTCTAATGTAGTGTAGTAAAATTAAGCCAAAATATGGCTGGAAAGTGAAAACATTTTTGACAGCCAATTTTCGCTGAAATGTGTTCTATGTCATTCCCTGACCTCCCTCAGAAAAGTCCCCTGAAATCTCCAGTGGGCAACATGTGTCGAATCAGAAATAAATATCTCGCCAACCAATAGGTTTATGTATATCAAATGAAAGCTTTTAAAAATTAAAATTTTATGCCGCAAACCTCGTCTCAAAAAGTTGCCTGAGTCGAACATGGCAGCCAGTCAAACTTTGAATAAAAATCAAATTTTAACCTAAACGCTTAAAAATGTAACTAGAACGTTTTCGTCTTACGCCGTTAGGCGCGCACGTATCGCCTATATTAGGGTATGAGAGCACTCGGGGCCTCAGTGGCTATCCAGCCGTGACACTAGGAGCATCGTCGCGCTGCTAGTTTTCTTTATTTTTAAATTCAAAATGCCCACTCCCGTAAAAAATACCGCCAGTTGCGAAGTGCGATCGGGAACACGGTTTTTGTTGGCAAAAAATTTCAAACCGATAGAGATTTATCGATTTTTATTCTTTCAATTTCAACACAGCAAAGTCCGGTAAACTTGAGGGAAAGATAACGAAAGCTCCGTTATGGAGGAGCAGCGGGTTTCACGGATCTTCTCGTCAACTTTAGTGACCAGTTCGTCAGTCACAATGCTCGGTCGTCCACTCTACTGCTCATCAAGTACCTCGCACACTTTTCGATAAATCTTTATCGATTTTTAAGGTTTTTGCCAACAAAAACCGTGTTACCGATTGCACTTTGCAACTGGCGGCATTTTTTACGGGAGCGGCCATTTTGAATTTAAAAATAAAGAAAACTAGCAGCCCTATGTTCCTAGTGTAACGGCTGGATAGTCACTGAGGCCCCGAGTGCTCTCATACCCTAATATAGGCGATGAGTGCGCGCCTAACGGCGTAAGACGAAAACGTTCCGTACTTTCTGAATAGCCCTCTTATATTCTAAATAATTAACCTTTCAAAGTGCGGTTTGATGCAAAAGTTGGCTGTTACAATTACCTTTGAAAATGCGGATAGCTTCACATATGCTTTTCATGTTGCCCTTGAACCACCCTGTACATGGACGGTAAAGAGGAAGTTCTGAAAAAATTTGCTTAGTCCATAGCTATGCTATACATAATTTTAAAGGTCTTAGTAAGGAGAGTTCATAGCCTAAAATCAGACGTCAAAAAGTCAAAAATTGTCGGAAGTTATTGCATTTCAAAGTTTTGAGAATATTATGTTATTCTAAATTTGGAACGTCTGCCATTTATCTCCCGACCGTCATATTGAAGTCGAGTTTACAGCATTGTATTCTACATTTTAAGACCTTTAATCTGACATCCATAAACCTTCTAAAACGTATTTAAATTTAGTATACATAATATACAATTTTACTTTAACTCCTTATGTTCCAACCCCTCATTTTTTGGCATGATCCCTACATCGTATTACAGGGGACTTTTCGGAGGAAGGTCAGGGGATGCCATAGAACACATTTCAAAAGAAATCGGCTTTCCAAAAATTACTCAATTTTTCTCGACTAATTTTACTACACTAACGAACATAAAGCTCATATTTATCTCTTTCACGTTGTACAGTTATTGAGTTTGATATTCACTAGCGTAACTAGCGTCAAATAGTGACATTTATCTTCATTTATCAGAGTAAAATCAAATATTTATGAAATTATCCAATTAATGTACAATGTAACATAATTTTTCCAGACTATAGTTTTTCCATAGTAGTGTATTGTTATTAATTTAATTTAAATTTATCTACGGTAATAAATATACAACGTTTTAGGTTTTGCAATGTATCTATGGCGAACATTGTTAGTTATCTATCCATGAATCCCCGTAGCAATTCATTGACTCGTACACTGACTGCATACATCTACGCTGCGTTTAGGTTTGCTGATGTTATACCGTCAATTTATCTCTGTAAGCAGGTTTCTCCGACAGGATGAGATATTACAATAATGGATCACAGAATATAGGCCAACTTGATTAAACGAGACCACGCTAGTTAGATCTGTTCAACCTATCAGTGTGGCGTCAGTTAAACAGCTTATTATAACGTGTTGAAAACGTTTGACCTGAAATTTACAACTATGCATGACATGACAGAGGCTAAAGATACCTTTTTTCAATTTTTTTATTTTTTATCAATTAGTTTATATGAAAAAGAAAATGTTGCAATTAAAACAATTAATTTATAGGAAGCTAGCAACAGAGTTCTTTGTGCCCTCTAGAAAATAGTACATACAGTATATGCTTTATTTCCTGTGAAATACGTAAAAATTAATTTAATTTATTTTCAAGTCATAAATTATAAAAAATAACTTTCTAAAACAACAAGATTACTTCAAATGAGTTTTTTAAACAATCTCTCTTGATCTTTGCTAGGAATAATTTTAATTGCAATGTAAAACTATTAATTTTGCAATAACTGATATCATTGACTTTGTACACTAGTGTACATAGTCAATGCTGATATTATGCATTTTTTGTAAAATTCTGATTAAATGCAGCCCAACAATATGTAATACTTGCCAACAAATATAATGGCAAATAATATATACAATACAGCCTTTCCAAAAAAACATTTTTAATGTATTTCACATAAAAAACATGTGTTTTTACTTTTGCACCATAAATCTTTAAAAAAAACTTTCATAATTATTTTCACATAATTGTAGATGAAGCTTAGATGTTAGTTTAATAAAAAATATCACTATTTCAGTATTTTCTCACCATTATAAATTCTGAGATTGCTTAGCTCTTTTGCAAATAACTTTTAAATGGTGAATATATAGACTGAAGTGGATGGTGATGTTCTGAAAGAGGATAAAATTTCCTACTTACCACTGTTGGGCATTTGAAAAATACTCAAAAATTTTAGCCAAAATTAGTCTCTAAATAAGAAGTGTGAAAAGCCTTGTTTTCAATGTTTTTCTTATTAGAAACATAATTTCTTCTTTTCCACCGTAAATCCTAACAAAAACTAAGTTCCCTCATTATTATTTGCACATCATTTGGGAGAACGCTTTCCAACAACACATTAATTAATAAAATCGGTCCAGTAGAACTCTAGATTTGAGTTTCTGAAGATTTTCAAACTGAATTAATTATAAATGGATAAATAGATAGAGAGATAACACCCTTTTAATTTCAATTGTTAATACAAATTAAAATAAAATGAACAGGTCGAAAATCCTTTTTTATTGTCAATTCAGAAAGTAGGGTTAGAGAAAAATGAGAGAGAGGGCATTTCAAACAGAAAGCTGACAACAATGTTCAACAAAAGACTCTTGATATTTAAAAAATGTTCTTTCAACGTGAAAGATAAATTATTTGTAAAAGACAACACACTTTGTTTTAGAGTGGTCAAAGATTGTTTATTTTTACAGAATAATTTTCTACGGTTTTCATTGTCAGTCATGTATAGCAAGTTGAGTTGTTGAGCTCATTTGTTATTTTGTACGCAATCTGCGTGAAAACGATTATTGGTAATATAATTATCATTCTCTAAGTTTTAACCTTAAAACTTACTGTCAAGAAATTTTCTCCGAAGCAGTTATTCACTTACATTTTATAGTGACTGTCTCGTACAACGCTGGCCAGTAATGTGAGTTTTAAAAGTCTATAAATGCAAGATAGTGATGGCTCCTGCAAAAGAGACGATTTAGATTTTTTCAGTTATTCTTGTCCCCAAAATTAGCTTGAAAAAATAAAAAAATTCCCTCAACATTTATGAAAATTTAATTTACTATTTATGAACCATAAAATACTTATTTGTGCTTCTCGGGACTAAAGTACTTTAGTCCCTTGATGCACGCAAAATTTTTTCTCCACCTACACGAATAAAATTTAGGCCTAATAGGCCTACCGTAGATAATTTAACTTTACCTTCATATGATCCCTTGCTCCGTCAAGCTGGATCAGTCACATCAACATAAAAAACACACAAGGTAGGACATATCATTTTTAAAGAACACAAAAAAACAAAATATAATTTAAGTCTAGTCAAAAGTTTTACACTTATGTTTTGGACTTCTTAGAATACCCTACCCAAGCGAAATGTAAACAAACACCTACACTGCCACGACCATCTCTAATACTAGAAATGCTGCTATTAGTCAACAATGAGTAACGAAACAAATACAAGTAACAGCTGACTGTGGATCATGTTCTTTTTAATCTCTCTTTTAATGTTATCCTTACCTAACTAACTTTAGCCCCGTGGTACGAAAAAACTTGAGTTTTCCCTAGGTAGAAAAATTAAGTATTCAAGTCACATGGGATAGAAATTAGTACTTTACTACTCTATTCCAAGGAGTAAAATACGGCTTTAGATAGTAGATGGAGGAAACTATATAGTTCTTAAACTATATTTAAGAAATTAATTTAAGACGGGTTAGCACGGGTTAACAAAGTTATTGTTAAACCTCAACAGCAATTCGACCTCTTTGAAGGTCAATATTGTGAATTGTCAGCTTAATTTTTGTGTGCAACATGACTATCTTTTCTCATTTAAATATGGTCTTGTTTCTAGCTTATACTATTTAACAGTGAAACATAAATTCTGGTAATTTCAACTGCAAAAAAGTGCTGGGGGAAAAAGATTAGACATTTTAGCATTTTAACTTGTGCTTAAAAATGCATCCTAAGTAGTAATTATTTAAAGGGAAACTATAATTTGGTCCGGCAGTTTTGTTTGATAAATAGTTTTTTTTTGCTATTGATAAAAGATGTCTATTGTTAATTCCTGATCTATTATAGGCTTGAAGTGTGGTAAGATCAATTGAGTCTACAAAATATATTTTTAGGGGAAAGAATAACTTGGTCAACTTATGAAAAATACTTATTTAATATCTTTGGAAAGCTGTAACTCTAGACGTAGATTTCATTTACATGAATACAAAAGCCTTTAACAAATTATATTTAGATTTCGACTTGTTTGTAGTCACTACAAAAATTACACGTACACAATAAGCACAGTATCCATTGATGTGAAATTGGGAGTTTCGTATAGAGTAAAAAATTCTATCGTGGAATATATTGTTAAACCATTACTTAAGCAATGCCATTACTTTTAAACCATTACTTCCTTGTATTCTGTTGCATAGCAAAGAAATCACAATTTATGTGATAGATTGAATTCTTTTGAATGGTTTAAAACATGTATATATTTTTACAACAGTTATTTATTCCATAACCTTCTTTATCGTATTCAACACTTATAAAACCTTACAAAACTAAATTTACCGTCTTCTTTCTGTTTTTCAAACAAAAAAAGTAAAGCATATTTAAGAGGATTTTCTTATAGTAAACAAAAAATAATCTTACTAAAGAAATAATACTATACCGCCCTCAATAATTGAGGATAGTAAATTATTTCTACCCATTTTTTGTAAGTATGATGAGTTCAGTCTACGACTAAATTGCACATCAGTATGCGATTGGTAGATAATTATCTTATATTCTATGCTGATTGAGGGATCAACTTAATCCACTTATAAGGAATAAATTGTCTGGGTTGTAACTTGAAATTATCCTGATTGAAACGTTTTAAAATTAGAATGGAACACTTACTTTGTACTCCTAAATCAATTTAGTAAAACTTATGGTTTAAAGGTAGCCTAGCTAAAATCACCGTTCTATTCTTGTACAATCTAACAAGATAAATAGGCAGAAAACTTGTTCAACAATTAAAAACTTCTTCGGGTCCATTAAGTATATTACACTTGGTATAAGTTTCAAAATTAAAACTTAAGAAAAAATACGAAGCAATAATTTTTACAAATGTGATTATTAATATACGATAATTGATTTCATTAAATTTTAAATTGACAGTTTTACATCACCTACAATAGTATATATTTTAATGGTTTTTTTATTGCTTAGTACTTAAGCAATGAATAGTTTATTTATGAGAATATTATAATATTATGAGAATAGCCAACGGAACTGGGTATTAATTAAAATATGGGTGTTAATAAACTAGTGCCTTAAAATACGCACCACAGAGTGCGTCGGTGTTTCAGATAAAGTATCTTAAGTATCTAAGATACAAATTTTCCGCCACAGCAGTCCAAACTTGGTTCAATGTGGATGACCCGGATTTCGACCCTGTTTTGTCTAATCATATCTTATTATTCAGAGACTATTTAAATTGGTAGGTCATTATGACTTAATCAGATTTAAAAAAATCGCATAGCACAGGACAAAACGCACACACATTCAGGCCTAGAGACACACGACCCGTGACTCTGCACTGCACTGACAGTTACTGAACTCCTCGTCTTTGGTAGATGGACTCCTTGTTGATAATTTGTTTCCTAGTCCTACTGCCTTTGCACATTTTTCAAATCTGGTTATGCTGACGAAATGGGCGTTAGAGTTGAAATTTAGTTGTTCGTTCAGCATTTCATGTTGATTGATTTTTAGAGCTCTGAAAATATAAAAATTCTTCGAGTGTATCCATTTTTTTATATTTTTTGGACAAACTTTAAGGATCTCAAAACTATTTTATCTGTGAAGTGGCATTCATCTAATAGATGCTGAGCAAAGCTGAATTTTTGAACTGTCTCATTAATTTGAACTTTGGTGTACAAATTTTCTAAATCAAAGGAGGTGAACGATTAGTGCATTTTAACATTGGTACTTTAAGTTCTATTAATAAAATCATATTGGACCAGTTCGGTCCACATTGTGCCGGGTTTAGACTCCTATGACGGAAAATTGGTATGTGAACGTATTTTAATCAATGGAGCGTATTCTATCCCATTTTCGACGATAAAAATAAATACATAGGTACCAAATCTATAAATAGTGTAAATAATGTATTTACAGTGTATTTAATGCCACTACTAAGTACACATGTTTATTCTAGGTATGCTCTATAGACGGAGAATATGAGAAGTTGTTATAAAACGTAAGTGAAAAGTATTTTTATGTTTGAATTATTAAATAATTGTAGGAAAAAGAAGTCTTTTACTTTGTGAAGAAATTGGTGGTAGTTACTTAATATTCAAAAGTGAAAAATACGAATTTTACTTTAAGGTAATGTTTTATTGAGGAGAAATAAAATATTTTTGATGGATTATAAAGAATAATATTTGTAGAGTTCGGTGCCCATAACTAATAGCTTTGTAATATCGTCCTTTGATGAACATCAGGCGGACGGGGCAGTAATCAAGGGGAACTTGAAGATTCATCTTCACCGTGTAGAATCTGCTGTTATTAACTCCTCAAGGGTCGTCATCTAATGTACACAGTATTTTCAGTTTTTTTCGAATTACCACCAAGAAATATAATTCACAATATTCAAAAATTTTGAAATTCTAAAATTAAAACAAATGCTTAATAAAAAACGTTGTATTCATTTTTTAATACAGAATATTTAAAGACAGTGATTTACACAAAAATTAATTATATAATTAATAATGAAGCAATTTTGAACGACTCTTTCAATGTTAAAATTGAGGTAATATTTTATTATTTACCGTTTTCCAAATAAATTTGGTTTGAATTACCAAATGGTTTGAATTACCTTTAGTATTACAATGTCTAAAATTATCTTTATGTTTCGGATATAATATAACAATTATTTAAACTAAAAAAAATAATGTACAGTAATTATTATATTATACAGGATTCCAAAATAACGGTTTTGTCCAATCACTCCCATGAATGTAACACAATGTATTTAAATCTAAATTTAAAAATATAGAAGCCAAAATCTTTTTAGTTAATGTTTTTAAACTTTACTGAATTTATAATATAATGGTGTATTTTTTACATTTAATATTTAAAACTCTTCTTTAGAAACATGAATTAATTTTAAATTATTTTAAACTGAAGCAAAATTAAAAGAATGTTTATTCTGCTGAATGTTTATATTGACCTGACTGAAACTAATTAATCCAAGTAAAATTACCTCAATCACGAACTAAACCCCTGGCGTAAACGTTTTTATAACTGCTTTAATTTGTAAACATTTGCTCCGACATTAAGGTTTTTTTTCAATTGCTACAACGAATCTTTGTTTAGTCCTTGTTTGAAAACTATATAGTGTAAAATAAAGTTACCAGGTAAAATTTTGAAATACAGTAAATTAAAAGTTTTCTACAGTAAAAAAGTATTAAAAACAAGGCAATATATGTCAATGAAAAGGGTAAAAAAGTTGTACGTTCAACAAAAGTAAAACTTTTCAAAACCCAGACCTGGCCCGACCTGCTAGCATGTCCTCTTCCATGATTAATCATTTCAATTTTCATCCCAGCCCCAATGTTTTCCCTTCTTTGTATTTTAACCATCAATAGTAGTTTCCATATACCGTATATTTAATATGAATACAAATTTTTTAAATTACATATCCGCAGTGCATTATTTAAACATTAACTACGTTCAATTTATTAAGTAAATAATAAATTCGGTTCAAACACGTTTTAAAACAAAAATAACAATAATATGTATGATTATTTTATTTCAGGAACATTAAAAAAATATAATTCATTCAGTTTTATAACATATTTATTTACAATTTATAATAGTTCAATATCATTCTAATTTCAATAAAAATGTGTTATTGATATAATTAAAAGTAATTATAAAAAATTGCATTGGGCAAAATAAAAGCAATATTAAACAAATTTAAACTACGGAATACTTCATAGACTTTAAGAGAGGGTTGTAAATGTAATTATAGCTATAAAGAGAACAGCAGCGGTTTACATTGTTGTTTTGTGTTCGGAAGTAATTCGGGTCGTTGGTTGGGAAAAATATAAAAGTTTTTATAATGTGTTTTTTTATAACAAGAGCAGTATCGTATACATACATTTCCATATGAGCATAAAACTTTTATGTTTTTAAATTAAGAATAGTAAAATGTGTATAAATATTTCATATTTCATTTATCGTCAATACATATATATTTAGGGCGGAAAATGAACTTTTATGGTACGTTCAACTTTGCTTATTATTATAGGATTACATTGAAACTAAATATGTTAAATTTCTTTATGGGTTATTTTCGGATGTTACATAAATTGAAATGTTTGTTTCATTCAGAAACATCCCACGGAAATATAAATGTATGAAAATTTTCCAAAGGTAACTGTTATGATTGTGTAATAAAGTTGTATTTCTTGAATTTTCTGGAAAACATTCATTAAATTCATTGAGTCGGAGTCTACTACCGGCCAGCCATTCAAATCTACATGAACCGTGCACGTCTCTGTGTGTGTTGTAATGTTAAATTATTTATTTATTTTTTAAACTTTGACAATATCAGAATATTTAATGAACGACATATTTAAATAAACTGTGATGATGGAACCCAGTGTTCCGAATCATATGTAGGATGTTTTCTACTGGTTTGAACTGTTGACCGAATGTATGTACACCTATTTATATTGATTAGTAAAAAACAATTCATTACAGGGTGGGCCCATGAAAAAAAAGACTAAACCATCAGACTTAAATTGCGTTGGGAGGAGGATGAATTAAGCTCGACGGTGTTGTGTGTTGTTATTATGTGTTGTGTCACATAGAATGCATTAAGAATACATTAAGGAAGCTAACCCAAGGGAAGTCCCCTCCAGGTTTAAAAGTAGACCTAAACCTATTGTAATGCAGTCTTACAACACACTTCACTGGTGTCTCTAGAGAAAAAAGTCGTCCAGCTGTTATGATTGGACGTGAAATGCGATGTCAATTGGGCTGAGTACCTCCAAGAAATACAGTTGGAGGAAGAGAGGATACAGAGAAGGAGATAAAGCAAGATTAAAAACAATTTACTGTGAATCAAACATTTTATTGGTCAATTTTGAGAAACGGTAAAATCGTATCAAAAAAGGGCAAATAAAAAATGTGTACAAAATGTTAAAAAATATAAAAAAATGATGCAGACCATCTTAGACTGAGTATGTATCAAACTCGATTTTGGCATGATGTATAATGTTGAGCAGAAAGATGTTGAGCAATTTCAATCAGGCTTTTCATCAAAATTTTGTCTTGTTTTGGAAATTGTTTTTATCTTGTTATAATTTGGTAATAAAATTATATATCTTATATTTTCTGGAAATACTTCAGTAACCAAAATTATTTTATGTGTCCAAAATAATATTTTGATTTTTTCGTTATTAGAATTTTTGGTAATTTTTATTGAAAATTACCTTTATTTATTTATGTTACAAAATGAAAAAGAAAAATAAGTTCATTGAGTTACCATGCTAATAGGCCTATCTATATCTTTACTTAACTAAGAGAAGGAAAAGTTTCACAAGAAAGTAAAAGCTCTCCATCTCTTTATTAGTCCAATGTAAGCTTATTTTAATGTTTGCGCTAATCATAGAAGATGAAACGAAATTTCAAACTACAGTACAGTTTTAAACTCGATAATACGTTTTGTTTTGTGAAGTTATCCTAAAAGATTATCGTTACATTATTAACAAGAATTTTTTGAAATGCTTCTTAAATAGCACAAAACAATACCAGTCGTTAAGTCAAGTTTTTGGGGGGAAAAACTTTATCGGCCTATATCATATTATATATGAATTTTAGAAATTTCCATTCTGTGCAATTCGATCCACACCCCACCAAAAAAATTCCAATGGTATATTGGAAGTTTTTGCATTTTTTATTTTCTTCAACATGATTTTAATGAAAAGTTTATCACCGGCCATTTTTGACTAGGCCGGTTTTGAAGGTCAGTTTTGTGGAATTTATATCTACTAATAGAGTCATTTAATTTGATGTAGATACTGACATGAAACTGACATATGTTTATTTAAAATTTCATTCTTACTCCCTATGGGCCGCCCCCCCTGTATACAGGGTGTTTCAGAACTCCCTGACAATATTTTAGGGCATTGTTTCTGGGTTAGAAACATATCTAAATATCATATTTAAATTGTCCGGAAGTCTTTAATTACTCACACAGCCGCCATTTTGTTTTTTCACATAATAATTTTTACTTTCTCCCTCTATACCATAGTATATGGAGAAAGTATTGTTTTCGTCAAAATTTTCGAATTTGAGTTGTTGGTGGATTTATCCATTTTGGTTCCCCCTGAGCCCAAAAAAGTGGTTTTCGGAGTGATGTCTGTCTGTGTGTGTGTGTGTGTGTGTGTGTGTGTGTGTGTGTGTGTGTGTGTGTGTGTGTCAGGATGTAAACAGAGCTAGAGAATGCCCTAATGGTCCGATTTTAATTAAATTTGGTACATAGGTCCAAATCCACGATAATTCCAGGCGTTTTTTTCAGTTTTTTGAATTTTTTATTTTTAAGGGTATTTTACCCCCAAAAACCCTCAAAAATCATCAAAAATCAAAATTTCTCAAAAACGGCTCTAACGATTTTGATTAAAATTTTGTGGTTTATTAAGCTTAAAATGGTGAATAAAATGACACCACCCGCATCTCCGGGAAAACTCGCGTTCAAAAGTTATAGAGTAAAAAGTGTTTCAAAAATCAATTTTTTGGATTTTCAAAATAGCTGTTGTCTTGAAATAAATTTTACTTATCACCATTAAATCAAGCTCAAAAAACTAAATAATCCAGTATTTTAAATTATTGCTCTACGTCAAGTGGTTGCGGAGAAAATTCAATTTTTCGTTTAGCGGTAAACGCAGTACGTTGTTAAAAGTCACATACGCGCGTAGGGTCAAACGAGCGCTGCTCAGCCGGTAGCTATCCGACGGAGTCATCAAGACATTAATGTTTGAAGCTTTTAACATCTTTTTTACATTGTTGGGAGAAAGTATGTGTCAGTTAACTGATACCGTTTATTATTTCCGTAACGGATGGTTGTATTAAATTCTTATTTGGCATGAATCTTTATTATACCAATGTACATTTCCGAGAAAAATATTAATTTTTTCCGCTGTATATTTTCAAAATGGCGGCCATTTTAAATTTTCAAACGCAAATATCTCAAAATCGGAAAATTTTAAGAAAATTTTACAAGACACAAAAAAGTTGACATATTAAATTATCTAACCAATGGTACGAAGTTTGTAAGTATATTACAATTAGTAACGGAGTAATTGCGATTTTTCTTCATGAAAACATTGATTTGGCATTATTAATGCAAATTAAAGCCATTTAACAGCAATTGTCGTTTGAAATGACAAATATACAAAGTTTCATTGCTCTTCCCTTCACAACATATTGTTTATAAAACTTTAAGCTGCAGAAGACGATAATAATTTTACTTATATTGTATGATTTTTTATTTTTTATTCACCACTATTAACCATTATTCACTAATTATACTCCTGTTACCCACATCTCTTATGATTAATGATTCTAAATTTTTTTCTTGGCAGCGAATCCCGTGACACCTTCATTTGTTGAGTCATTTTATGATGACACACCTCATTCTAAGACCATTTTGCTTACAATTAATCATTTAATACGTAATATATTAAAACAGAATGTAAAAATTGTATCATAACAAAAGCAATATTAGATATACCGCTATGTATCATGTTGAACCTTACCAATCAGTTCAATGGTGTTGAAATTACAATCTTTTCATCTATTTACATTTTTACGGTCATTATTTCAATATTTGAAACATGTATTACACTAGGAAAGCAGGATTACTGATTCAATCTCAACATTATTAACGTTATTACGCTAAAAAAGTTTCAGTTTAGGTGCAACAGTTGAGTTAACGACTTGTTAATTCTATTTTTTTCCTGTTATAAGTATGCTACGGCCAATGTTTTAATCAGCTTTGAAGTTACAAGGCTATACTGTATAGATAACTGCAAGAAAAGTGTCAAATCAAGAGGTTATTTTATGCCTAAGCCACGCCTCTTTACTAAGAGTACCTTACAATTACTAATAATTCCTTAAATTACAAAATAAAACAATAAAATCAGGCCCACCTCTTTTGTTAACTTTTTACATTTCCAATACTAATGTTGGAGTTTTTATAAAACTTTTCATATCTTATAACCCATTATGAGTAGTCAGTTTTTTTAATGCAAGTAAATCATTTTATACAACAATTCGTCTAAAACACTAACATCAAAGATTTAATGATTGATCGTTAGTGTTGACACCAAACAGGAATTTTAAAATGTTAATGTAACTTTAAAATCGATTAAATTAATACTAGGACTTGTTTTAAGAAGGCCGTCTTGAATAAATGTAGAGGTTTCCTAAGGTTTTTATAAAAAGAAAGAGTGGAATAAAATAAAAGGGTAATCAACACTTTAAAATTAAAGAGTGTCAGCTTTATTTCCTTGTTCCAACTCAGGCGTGCAATTTGGCTGTTCTCATATTTCTCAATTTTGTTCTTCAAAAGAAACTTCTAAGAACAACTGTCCAAAATGAGAGGAAACTCCTTGAAAATTAACAGGCAAAGTATATTCGCAATACTTTTCTTTTCTAAAACGATTTATGTATAACAATGGAATTTTTGTTTGTTTTAGAATAATGTATCTATTATATTATCAACCGTATTTTCTTTGACTGTAATATTTTTTATAGTTCTAATTCAAACAAAATTAATATGGTTATAGTTTATTTTGTAAACTTATCGTTGGTTATAAATGATTGTAAAAAGGTGCAATGCCTGCATCTTTCAAATATTCTTTTAGTTACAAAAGTAGATTTATAGAAAACAAAATATTGATTTTGCTAAAGAGTTGTTAGTTTTAAGCTTTGCCATACTTATTTAGTAACCTTAGTTTTGTGGCTTTATTATTTAAGTGTACACTCGTAGGCAAATTAATAGAAATACTTTGATAGTATAATTATTTATAACTCTATATTACATATCTTGACTCGGTGTTAAAAGCTTAGTGTTAAATTCGTACAGAAATTGATGTACACTTACAAGTATTGAATTTAAACCAACAGGATCTTTGACATTTATCATCATATGGAAAAGTCTCATAGCATCAAAAATTGCTGTTTTGAAACTTACTCCGTCTATAAGGGGAGGTAGTGTTATGAATCGCTGTAACGAACTATTCACTTGATGTCATTGAGAATTGCATGTAACTACAGTAATGGGATATATGTTACGCTTTATTGCTAAAATATTATTACTGTATGTAAAATTTATTATTCTATATGATGATATTATCATCATTGGGCCAAATCATTAAATATAGTAAACAATATTTAAAAAATTAATATAGATTAAAATAAAATGTGATGAAATATTGAGTTTTACTAGCTTGTTCATTTGTAATTTGTTGGAAGTATTAAGATTGGGAGTATAAAGATCATAATATTGAATTGTGAAAAAATAAAACCAAATAGGTATTGTTGAAAATAAAAAAAATATATATATATATTTTTTAGCAATATTATTAGCAATAATATTAGCAATAATATTACCATAATATTAGCAATAATATTACCAATATTATTAGCAATAAGGTGTTAAAGTTAGTAAAATTTTACTTTAAATGGAATATAGATATAGAAATGTTAATGATTTTGAAGGTAAAATGTTACTTGTTAAAGACAAAGCCTAAAAAATTCAAAATTTGTTACTTAAATTTATTTATATCAAACTATTAACTTAAATAGGATTTAAAAAAATAAATAAATAGCTTTCTCCATTTTGATTTCGACAAATAAATTAATGACTATTTTTTGGGGAAATGGATTACATTTCCCCTAAAAATAGTCATGTCTTATATACAGATCAAAAAAAGGAACATAATTATTAATTAATGCTTTTTAAAATTAAAACTATTAAAACATGTAGATTGAAACAGAACAGTTGGTGTGACTGTATCAGTCAGCTAGATGAGGATCCTCCCCATTACTAGTCTGACGTCGCATTGTAGAGCAGTTGCGGTACTAAGCCTGAACAAAAAGTCAATAGTTTTCAGATTGTTTTTTTCATATCATAATTATGGAAATCACAGTAACTAATGTATTTGGAAAACTCACACGTTTTATCCTCTTAAAAATTTTCCCTTATTTCAATTATTTATTTTAATAAGGGACATTCACTTAATTCAAACTAAAAATACCACTCTTTACCAGTTTACATTATGCAAATCATTACCACTAAGCAAAATGGTTTTTATTTTTGTTTATTATATGAGACTTTAAATAAATAAATATGTAAGCCCTACCTTTGTATTTTATCTTGTCAAATTTAACCTCGATTGGGTCTATGACAGTAAAATATGAATTAGTGTTTTATATCCAACACTCAATAAAAAATATATATATAAGTAATTTATCACGTAATAAGTAACTAGTAAAAAATGCTGAGTCGTTGAAGATTGGATAGTCTTATAAGCTCTTACTTTTACATTGAATATCAATGAAATGCCACTATTCAATACATAAATACTACTGGGTGTTCAAAAAGTATGGAGACGGATTTATCAACTTTTGTTTACAATGATAAACCAACGAATCCTGGTGTATAGTTCTAGGACATAAAAATCTATTTTAACACACTTTCAGTGATTTTATATCTTCCCTAAGGAACAGCACATTAGGAGTCGGAAGAATATCTCAAATTAAAGCATTGGTGATATGACCAATAAAATTAAAGGTTTATATTAGTAGAAAACGAGATAATCCCGACCTAAAATGGATTAAAAAATCCATTTTGGGTCAAAAGATGGCAGTTAGACACCTGCCATTTTTTTTTTTTTTTTACCAGTTATTCATTTGGGTTAATGTTCACGACGTTTTTTCTGTATTTATTAAATCTTTTAATTAATTTAATGTTCATGTCCACCCATGATTAAATTAAAGATTTTTACTGACTGCTGGTTGGCGACACTCATATAACATCACACTGGGTTTATCACTGAAAGTGTGTTAAAATATATTTTTATGTCCTAGAACTATATTCCAGGTTTTTATGGTGTATCTTCATTTAACTAAATTATGAAGCCATTTCCGACTTTTGAACTCCCGATAGAATTGTTTTATAAAAAGTTTTAAACGAATTATCACGTGACAATGATCACAATGTTACAAATGATAACGTTGTAAAGGACATTTTTACATTTTTTACCATGCAGTAGTTTCGAATATCGTGTTACTCTTAAAATTATAAAGTGAATATAAACTGGTAAACATATTTTTTACAATACTAGTTTAGTTATGTCGTTATTAGCGTCATGATAAGGTATCGTGGAACATAAATCACGCTCTCTATTGGCTGGGCTCGTAATGAACCGTTAATCAAACATACTTCATTACTTTCCCACTTGTAACACAATGTACAGTGTAAGCATTTTGCACACCGCTTCATGCCGTTGGATGGTTCTACATAGAAGCTGAAAAACCTGAGTTTCTATGATAGACGGTTTTAGTTTACGTATACAAATTTTTATTGAGACCATGCTTTTTAATGTTTTTTTCAATTACATTTCAACCACTGGTGATACATAACGCAAAAATATAAAGAAATTTATAATCCATATTTTAGCCAATGAGCAGTGGGACTAATTATTATGCTGGTCTACTTATATAAATTGTCATACAGCTAACATATTTTTTTGGGCCTCAGATTATGTTTTGACGGTAGCAAGTCATCCTCAGCTGTCAGAATGTAGAGAAGTTCAATCAAAAGAAGGCTTGATCATAACGATTAAAATCGCAAAAAAATAAACGCAACTTTCACAACTACATGATAAGAATAAATAACATTTTACAAAACCCAGATCTGTGTTTGACTTTACCCGATCTCATCACAAGAGGGCAGACGGGAGTTTGTTGTATCATCCCGGAACGTATCCAGGCTATCAGCAGAACAAGGAGCTGATCTCTGCTGATCTCGGAGAGATAGTACGGGAGAGTATAGGTCGACTCTTTGCATTGCTAAAGCAGAGAAGCAGGACGCGACCATAAAACTTGAGCCTGGCCGAGTCACTATTTCCTCTGCATTGCCCTTAGCCTCATCAGTCGAACATGTTGCTGGTTGTGGGTCGTGCCGATTTTTTCAGGCTGGCCTGGAAAAATTCTAAACAATACGAACGGCAAACACTGGAAAAACGAGGGCCAACAAGAATAAGACTAGTAAATAGCCTTGTTTACAAGAACCGCTAAGTCGCAACCCAGGTGATCTAAAACAAGAGGAAGTTAGACAAACTATGTTTGGTGGGGAGGGGTTCGGCTATGTGGAAAGGGCTATTAAAACCAGGAAAAGTTGCGGTTTCAGTGAGTATCGCTCAGGCGAAACTCAGGCAACTTATGTTATCAAAATGCCCATCTGCTCCTAAAAAATCTTACAGGGTCTCCAATGTTTTTCATTTTCTGAAGAAATGTAATATACCAAGGCTGTTATTTATATAACTAATATACAGTATATTAGTATAGTGGTTATGAAATTAATTTTGAACTTTTTGTTTTTTTTAACGAACCTTCTAATAATGAACAATATCTTTAATACTTTTTACTTTCAATCTAGAAATATTCACAATTAGTGTAGACCTGTTTTTGAAATGATGCATAGATTAATAAAATCAAGTTTTATCTGTTAAACCAGTTAATTATAGGTAAAATAAAAAATTTATTTTTAACCATAATAACTTTTTTTAAATTAAAATAAGTAGATGGATTTTGCTGGTCCTGGCACAGGTCAAGGTCAGCGTTTGTAACTGGCAGGTGTGTGTTGTTGATTTGGGGGTGTTTTTGGGGGTTTGGGGAGGGGTTGGTAAGTGTGTCAAGGTCATCTGGAGGGGGTTTTAAAAAAGGTGGGGAGTCTGGGGATGAGTGGCGGGCGGGAGTGCGGCGGGAGCGGATGGGAGGCTCTGGGAAATAAATTTATTTATTCATCAAAGCCCACCAGTGATCGTAGGATCGCTTCTACATCGTTTGCAGCCGTACTGTTGATCTCATTGCTCTGCACGGGTCGGGAGTCGGTGGTGGTAGTGTATGTAGGCAAATTTTGTGTGGGAACACCACTATTGTTATCATTAGTAGTGGATGTCACTATTGGAGATTGTATGGGTGCACCCTGCCGCGTGTCCATAACTTGAAGAAATGAGAGCTGCTAGATGGTTATATTGTAAGTTGATAGAGTAGAATGAGAGATGTGTGTGATGAAGAACGGTTATATAAACCCGGTAATATAGTGAATAAGAATAACCGGATAACATCATCAATAGGTGTGACAAGATTGTAATGTTGATATTTCAGCATATCAGTTAAGACTGTTTGTAAAATAGTGTCAGTAGAATAACTGTCGCGAAGGTTGGATCTTGTAAAATACAAGGGGTGAAAGCTGAACTGTTTCTTAAGTTTAGCGAATGTATTACGAGGTCTTGAAACTGTGTAGTTAGACTGTTTTTGTAAAATATGTTTGGTGCGTAAAAGTTTCAGTTGCAAATTGTGGGAAGCCATTATAATAGTGGTGAGTAAATGTACACTGTGTAAAAACCGACTGATAAATGGTTAGTGTTTGTAAATGTGTTTAAATATATATAGAGAGTGATTAGCATATTAACCGCGAACACATGTTTTAGAGTAAGAAAAATGTAAGTTAGAAAATTGTTAGAAAAGTAAAGACCGAAGTTTACTCTACGGAACCCGGCGAATAAATGAGACGCGGGCGGTACCGACCCCGTATTTAAGCAATTTGTGAGTCACGAACAACCCCTCCTCTAACCTCCCCCTAAGCCGATGGGATAAAAGGGTGGGATTGCGGTCACCCCGGTTATTTGTTCGGTAGCGTTGCGATAGTTTGTATTAATAGGAGAGGCAGACACTTTAAAAACTATTTTGTTAAAAATATTAAGATAATATTCTAGTTGAAAAAAGGAATTTGTTACTCTGTATAAATTGGCTATGAGCTGCACAAGTGCAAACAATACTCTGTTAATAAGTTGATGAGGTAAGAGCTAGTATTTGTACAAATATTATATAGTTTAGCAATAATTATATGTGTTATTAATGTGAAAAATGGTAAGTTAAGACCATGGATAAGACTAATAGTAATGTAAAACTATAAATGTTTAAAAGGTGTAAATATAATTAAGAGTTTGATAAAAAAAAATAGATATGAATATAAATATTAAGTAACAACAAAAATAATGTTGATGCGAGGTTAATTTATGCAGTAATAAAAAAATGGTAATGGGAGAGTAATATGTGTTTATAGTAAATAAAAAAGAAATAGTTGAAAACTACGTTATAAATGTGGTGTTAAAAAGAAGTAGACCTAATTGGAGTAAGTTAAAAAAGTATATATAATATTATTAGAAGGTAGCGACTTACCGAGGTGTTGTGTCAGCTGTGGGTTCCGCGAGTAGAAAGAGGCGCAGCTGCTTGTGTAAGGGTATTTATAACGGCAGGTGGTAATTATTATGAACTTGACCCCCCCCCAATAGGTAATTAACCCCCCCCCCTTCACTTTTACTTTATGTTGAAATAGTACTAGTAGTTAAGCTTGTGTAATACTAATTTGGTGTTACCAAACGGTAACTATTGTGGTTAAGATAATACAACCTATACTTAAGATAAATTAAACTGATAGAGTAACGGTAATTTAGGTCTGCTGTTGGCAATAGATAATAACTATAGTTGAGCGGCGAAAGGGAACACATAACTTCCTACTGTTATTAAAATAATAGCAGTGAACAACTATGGTGTAATGCTATAAAGAAAATTGTGGTTGGATTAGGTAGAGAATATAATTAGATGTTGGCCAACATTATTGAAAGCCGCAACACAACACTTAAATTATTGACGACCTACTTGTAATAATCGCTGCTACGTGTATGAAATAGTGTTGCTTGGGAATTTCCTACTGAAGTTGTACTTTGAACGTTGTAAGCCCCTCAAACCCCTACAATTTCCCCCCACCATCTTCGAAGTTTACGAGTATTCTGTCGAGAATTTTAGAATCAGTTCGTACCGAAACTCCGGACGCGAAGCTTCGGGACGAACTCAAAGGGTAACTTAAATATATAGGTGGCCAATATATATTTGAGTTATTCTTGCTGTTAGGGTTCTAATATTAATATTTGTTGTGTGTGTGTGTGTGTGTGTAAAATGTTATTTATTTTTTAGTTTTAAGTTGTGTTATTTTTAAGTTTTAATTTGCGCATTGCGATGTTAGCATTAAGGTGTGTTATATTATTGCTAATGTTTAAAAAATGTGTTTATGCATTTAATGTTGAGTGTTGATGTAATTATTCTGTATTTGTGTGTGTGTGTGTGTATGTGTGTGTGTACTAATAACCTTTCACAGCTAGCTGTTAGGAGGGTAGATTAAATTTAAATTTAAATTATAGAAGTTCTGTTGAACTTCATTAAATATGGGTGGGACATGCGTGTTGTGCCATAGGCAGCGCATATTTTTATTTTTTTAAATGTTTAATTTTTTGTTAGGAAATAATTATATTTGGGTGGGTTTAGATTAAGGGTGGGAGGTTAGAGTTGCGTCTTGTATTAATTGTTCCAGACTCCCTATTATAATTGGATGGTCAAGCCCAGTGCCTTCGGGCCCGAGACTGAACCGCCCGTATCACAGCTCACCAAACTGGATCGCCACGTGCGTGCGGGCAAAAAATTGGGATCCCTTGCAAGACGTAACTAGAGGGTTGGGATTGGGAGTGTTTGAGGAATACAGAGTGGTGGAGACGGCCGTGGCCGCCTCCATCACTTTGGATCATTATTATTTTTTGGTGACCTTGACCTAAATTAATGTAATTAGCCCCCCCCCCAAATTACAATTAGCCCCCACCCCCCGAGGTCACTTTCACTTAGCATCACTATATATAAGCGGGGCTAGCTAACATGTCTGTTTATTCTGATTCCAGCCGCTAACGCTGCCACTTCAGAACCATGTCTTCATCAACAACTTCTGCTACTACTATCACTATGCCTGCTGCTCCTGCTGCTACTTCTGTGCCTGCTCCTACTATCACTACGCCTGCTGCTCCTGCTGCCACTTCTGTGCCTGCTCCTACTATAAATACACCAGCTGCTAACAAGAAACCGGTGAAGAGACTGAAGTTGAAGAACGTTCCGGAGTCGATGCTGCGGCAGATGAATACACCACCATCTACATCTGCTCAGGGAAATATTCTTCTCCAAGCCATGGCGGTTCTTGGAAGTATTTTTTCTCCACCTCCATCACCAACACACCCTACGGCAACTCCACCACTACAACCACAACCTACACCTACAACATCACCGCAGATGGAGCTTCCTGTTCGTCCTGATACTCCTTCAATTCTAGAATCTATTCATGATTTCACCTCATTACCACCACTAATAACACCAATTCCTGAACCAAAGTCCATTAATCCTATCATTCCTAGTTCTAAAGTTAAAAAGTCAGTTTTCAAAATTGCTCCTTCAGAGCGCTTTAAATTATTAAATGAAGAGCGTCGCAGGGCATTTAAAAATTTTCGAAAATGCTCTGAGAAGCTCCGTAAGGGTGCTAAAAAAGGATCGGTTTGTGGTAGGAAATGTGTGTTAAATGAAAAGTATTGCCGTGTACATCTCATAAACCATCTTTCTGAGCCACAACCGACTGTAATCTCCAGTAAGTCCTACCCTCCTACTAAATTAAATAGACTGAAGGAAGGTTTGAGGTACTTTTTTGTAAGTAAAACAGACAAGCACAACAAAATTGTAATTGGGGTGTAACGGCTTCAAATGGGTAATACAGCTGTCTGTACCTCTGAGAAAACAAAAAGTGATCAATAGACTTGATGCGAGAGACTATTTAATAAGAGGTGAGGATGGTTGGACTAAGTGGGGACGTAGTAAATGTTAAAATCAGTTAGCTTTTTTTCAAAATTTTGGTAGAAAAATAATGGGAGAGAAACCAGCGCTATATAATAGTGCGCTGAGTTTCTCTCCCATTATTTTTTGGTCACTCTAAGTTCTGTGACCTACTTTTACATGACCTTAAACTTGAACTTGACCCCCCCCCCCCCCGCCAACTTTCTCTTGTCTTATATAAGTAGCCGCTATGCAACTGGGTATGGAACATTGGCCGCTTACCTGGTGTACAGTGAACATGGCTCCGCTGGACGGTTCAAACTTTTACAACAGGCGATCTGAGCTAGAGGAAATGGCAGAAGTGGAGGAAGATGAATCTGAGCTAGAGGAAATAGAAGAAGTTGAGGAAGATGAATCTGAGCTAGAGGAAATAGAAGAAGTTGAGGAAGATGAACGATTAATATTTGAATATTTGCGTTGTGTAACTTTGGACCTGGAAGAAAGTCTTGACCCATACATGTGGGAAGCATTGGACTGGCTGCAGTTGGGCAGAACAATAGTAATCATATCACCAGTGTTGTTTCTCGGTAGCCCAATTTTGTATGTGACTGCAGACAATGCCGAATACATCTGGCAATGGGCAGAGTTGTTTGAGGATTTCAGGGGAAATGAGGAGTATAATAACTGGTTTAATATCTGTTTAAGATAAGCAGGGTTTTTTAAACCCAAAAAGGCTATGTAAGAGTTAATGGTAATTGGTTACTATATAAGTTAAAGTTTGTTGACCTTGAACTTGATCCCCCCCCCATACATCTTTTGTTAGTTTGCATTATAAAAGCCCGCAGCTTATATGTTTGCTTAGAATTTAACCAGTTGCTATATAGTGAACATGTCTAAAAGATTGGATTCATTCTTTGCTAAACATACAGAACTTTGGCCACTATTATATGGATTACATAGAAAGATTGAAGAAACAATTTTGAAAGATATGGGTGTAGGGGTTAAAGTGCTTATATATCGTAGAGGTGATTATAAATTATTGTGTTCATGCACAGTCAGAATTGAAAATTTAAATAATTTATTTCCTTGGATGGTGCAATTACGTAATTTTGTAGAAGAAATGGAGTTTGAGTTGCAAGTAGCTGCAATGTATTACAAGCTTGACAAAGAAGAGTAATCATACTATGTTACAAATGTTTAACTATATGAAATATAGTGGGGGAAAATAGAATATATATAAGGCAGCAACTTCATACTCAGTATCACTTTGTCATAAGATATTACTTTGGTGTGAAGAGAAAAGGTTAATAATGGTTTTTAAGGATACACCTTTTTTAAATTATTTTGAAGTAAAAAATCAGTTTAATACAACTGAAAATATAACTTGGATGGAAGAGACAAATGAAGGTTCGGAAGAAGAATTGAATAATAGTATGGATGATTCTATATTGGAAGAAGAAATTTCATCCTTTGAACAAGAAATATTTGAAGAGCTAATAAATGATAGTGATGAAGAAATTGTTAAAGAAGCAATTGAAACATTCATTTTAGATTCGTCAACTGATACATTGATATCCCCTATACAATCTTCAGACTCTGAATTGGACTAATGATATGTCGGTGTTTTTCTTAATGATCCCCCCCCTCCTTTCCCCCTCTTTTCCCCTTCTCTATATTTGCTATAAAAGCAAGAGTTGATCAGGTTTTTTATTCATTATATGCTGTGTTGTTAGTAAAGCCATACACTTTATTAAACTATGTCTCCAAGAGCTACTACCTTTATATACATTACTGAAATTATTACACATCGTCAGATAGAAGAACAAGAAGAACTAGAACAAGAGATGAATGTTACATTTGGAGAGTTAATAGAAGAAATAGTAGAAGAATTTATAAATTTAAACCAAGAAACAACTAATGAAACTGGGAATATATCAATGATGCATCAACCGGAAGAGTTAACCGAATCTGAAGAAGAAGAATCTGGATAAAATGGTAGGGGGTTAAGTTATTTAAGCAGGAAAGAAAACAGTTTAAAAATCATTTCATAATGGAGGACCGAGAAGCAATGTTTAAAGCTTTTTGTAAGGAAGAACCCTGGGTTCCACCGGTAAATTCTTTTACATATTATTTCCCACTTTTAGACATGGAGGATTGTAAAAAAATTCCAGACATTGGTTTTAAATTTCAAAAACAAGGAATGTTAATTGGTGTCACCGAAAAATATCACAATGAATATTCGGAAAGATTAGCATTTAACTTTATGATGGACAATATGAATATTAAACCCAGTGAGTATCCATATTTTCTTTATAAATTTTTAGTTGAAAATGGTGCCAGTGTAACTATTGAAATATGTATTCAACATTTTTGGCCTACTCAGGATAGTAGTGGGGGAAAGTAGATAAATGTGTTGTTGAACCGGATAGTTTCTCACTCTTGTAAAATCATTCACCAACAATGTATCGTCCAATTTTGTCTGACTTGGTTGCCTCACATGAAGAAGCCGAAGCTAGAAGGAAGAAAAGCGAACGAGCAAGACAAATTCAGTCTAATGTCAATATGGAGTATTATAGGCTACAAATCCAAATCCCAGGCATGCATCTTGGAGAAAACAGAGTAAAGACTGTACATGCGGCTGGTAGTTATATTAAGTATTTGAAATTATTATTGGAAGATAGAGAGTCTAAAATTACAAAATTAGAAGATGAAATGAAGAAATTGAAAAATGAACTATTGCTTTTGAAAAATGGAAATAATGAAGTTGTAGTTGAAGAGGGTGCAGAAGAAGGAAATGAAATATTGGGAATCTGAAGAAAGAAGTTTAAACATCTGTATAAACTTATAAAAAACAAAAATAATAAAAAAATAATAAAATAAAAAAAAAAAAAATACTAAAAATTAGATATAGAATAGAGAGCGGGGAATAGATCACTTTGTGGCAATGGATTAACATGTCACTTAGTGCTCTATTCCCCGTTCTCGCATTAATATAATTTGACCTTGACATATATAAAATATGGTGGGGATAAAGTATTTAAGACGGATGTAACATGTGTAAACACTTCAGTTGAAATATTAATCTCTTTTATAAAACATGGTGGATACTCTATTTGAACTTTGCTTGAGGAAAATTATATGTGATTGTTTTTTATTTAACCATATAATAAGATCAGAAGAATGTGTTATTCCAAACAGCATTAGAGAAGCTATTCATGAATACCGAAGACAAAATTACGGGTTTGGCATTATTGTTGCTTATAAATTTGTGGATGGGACGACTCTTTGTCAAGATTGTGCACGAGCAGCTATAGATGATTGGGATGAATTTGATCTTGAAGGAGGATATGTAGACCATCGTGTTAAGGCACCACTAATAAGGTTTGAAATCATGAACGAAAAATGTACAATCTGTGCACAACTGTTATTTAGATTTATCAGGTGTAGATCATATTAAAAAAACTGTTTAATGTTACACTATGGTGGGGAAATTTATTGAATGGTGGGGGAAAATAGAAGTGGGGGTATTGGTTATATATATGTTGCTCGATGTACATTGATTTCTTTAGTCTTGTAATATTGTTTGAAAAAGTAACTTGTAATTTGGTAAAAAATGAATTTTGAACAAGAAGTGACAAGCTTTAAAATAGTTGAAGAGGAGTGGACAACGGTTTCAAATTTTATTCATTCAAAACAAGATAATGGAACTTTAATGAAGGTATTTTGTTACATTTTAGAGGAAGGGGATGAAGAAATAGTAAGAAACTATTTAAGAAATAGAGATATGTCAACTTCTAGCTCGGACTTTGTTAAATTTTTAAAAGACAACAATGTTAACGCGGAATTAGAAGTTTGGTTTTATGTTTAAAGAACTTGGTAGAGGGAGAATAAAAATGGTGGGGGAACAAGGTGTATAAAACAAGATTTATACGCAGCAGGAGTTATTCGCTTACTACCATTTAAAAGAAGAACATCATAGAAAAATGGCTGAATCTTGGGACTATTCAACTCCTTCAACAAGTGAAAGAAAACCATTAAATTTGTCGAAGAAGACTGTAAATTTGTCAAGAAAAGGTAAACCTATAACACATCCAGAATTGAGCACTTTAGCTAAGGAACGTCATATAAAAGAAAAAAACTGAATTGTATCAAATGCAGCTTTTAGTACCTTCATTGGATGTAGGCTGTACAAGAGCACATACATTGAGGACTGCAAACAAGTACATAATAGAACTGTTGGGTAAAATTGAAGTATTGGAAAATAAACTAAAGGCGTTACAAACTCTAAATGTATGGAATCCGGCAAATGAACTCCCTGTTCTGCAGATGGAGCCAAACGATCTTCCTGCTACTTATGCATGGAATGCATTTAATGATATTAATGGAGACTCTCCTGTGAAGTACCAACCTCCTGCTGTGTAAAAGATGATGGGTAAAAAAAAAATACAAAAAAAAATAATAAAATATAAAAGTAAAAAAAATTAGTTGTAGAATAGAGAGCGGGGAATAGATCACTCTGTGACAATGGAATAACATGTCACTTAGTGCTCTATTCCCCGTTCTCGCATTAATTATGTTTGACCTTGACCTATATAAACATGGTGGGGGAAGGTAATTGAGTGGGGGAAACTAGATAAAAGAAGTCCAACGCGCGGTTGGAGTCATTCTTATCCTAAACTGGCGTTTACTAACATAATAAGAAAAGACAACATGAATAGTGAAAACATCATTTTGGATCTTTCATTAAGTGAAAAGAATAAAAAACAATATGAGGACTCTCGAAAAATGAAGATGAAAGAAATGGCAAAGGCAAGAGAAACAAGAATAAAACTAAAATATTATAAACTACAGAGGCTAATACCAGGAGTGAAATTGGGAGAAGTAAGAACCAGAACAATCGACATGGCTGCTGACTACATCAACCAACTACTTATAGAGTTCACTATAAAAAATGAAAGAATACGTCAATTGGAATATGAATGTAAACAATTGTTTCACCAAGAAAAAGAAGAACCTATTAACTGTGTGATTAAAGACAATCAATAAAGAAAAGTTAAACAAAGGAAACTGCAAAATTACTAAAAATATTGAATATAAATTGGTTATTAATTGGACTTGCATTAGAGAGTGGGGAATAGATCACTTTGTGGTAATGGACTAACATACCACTTAGTGCTCTATTCCCCATTCTCGCTTTAAGCGTTATTGACCTTGACCTATTAAAATAATTTATATAAAAGCAGCTACAAGAAAGGAGCTCTTTCATTTAATCGCCATGGCTCCTGTAGATAACACCGACTATCCAAGTAAACCTATTGTAGAAATATTGTGTAAAATTCTACAAGAGGAGTTTGGCATAGAAGATGTGGATAATGACAGTTCAGAAACAGATAGTGTTAACAGTATGGAAGAAGAATCAATAGATGAAGTGAGTGAAGATGTAGAAATAGAGTTAACAGATAATAAATACACACCGTTATTGGAATTTGAATATATTCATAATGAAACTCCAACATCCAGTCACGATCCAGATTTGGAATCAATACGTGGAAGATTAATTTTTTGTGCGAGACAATTATTTCCATATGAAGAAGAAGAAGATGAAGAAGAAGATTAAAAATAGTGGTGGGGGTAAAAAGTGGTGGGGTAATACAGCATAAAAAGGAGGTATGAAAAAGATGCATTTCATTTATATGCCGAATTTCATAGAATAAACATCGCTAAAATGCATCGTTGTGATATATGTTTAGAAACTTATGAAGATGAAATATTGCTAGACATTCATAAGGAGTTATATCATAATATAAATGAAAATTTAACACAAAATAAAAATGCATCTGCAGAAGAAGAAGAAACAGCGGGACCATCTAATGCACTACCTAATTTAAGTATTCATGCATTGCCCGGAAGAGTAGTAACACACCACAAAATCCAAAATGAAAATTTAGAATTAGACAAATTTCTTGCCGAAGCAAAAACCATTGTAGTTAAACTTTTAAAAGAAGAATTAAAACGATTGAATTTTATTAAATTTGGCTTGTTATTGGATGCTATGTTTATAAACGTTGAAGAAGAATTGTCACCAAGAGGATTTATAACTAAAAACAGAACCATCATGAGTAGTTCAGATATTAATTCAATAGTAGAAGAATGTTTTGATGAGATCATCAATAAAATCCAAGAACATGAAGGACGAGGATCAGGTTGGAGTTTAGTTAGTGTAGTAAGTATGGATATTAGAATTCACAAGCATGGATATGGGGTAATGGGGAGCAATTATATAGCTCTTCCAAAAAGGATTGAAGATACAAAATCATGTATAAATGTTCAAAATCATGATACAGAATGTTTCCGATATGCAATGACATCAAAATTTATATTACGCAATGCACAAAGACCTAGTGAAGAATATGAGAACTATAGATACAGATATAACTTTCAAGGTGTGTCTTATCCGGTAGCCTTGAAGGATATTTCTAAATTTGAAAAACAAAACCCTGGAACATCTGTAAACGTATTTGGTTTGGACAGTTCTAACAAGGTGTATCCTTTGAAAGTGGTAAAAAACGAACTTGCAGACCATACGGATTTGTTATTAATTACAAAGGATGAAGTATCACACTATGTATGGATAAAATCATTTGAAAAACTTGTCAATAAACAATTATCAGGAAGTGAACATAGAAAAATAATTTGTAAAAGATGTTTTTGTTTTAAAGAACATAGAAATGGAGGACAAAATTGGTTACTGGAACACAAACAACTGTGTAATGAAAATTTTGAAGCTAAGATTATTCTACCACCATCAAATAATTCATATTTACAGTTTGAAAAAGTTTTCCATCAGTATCGCATTCCTATAGTAATATACGCCGATTTTGAATCAACACTTGTTCCAATTGAAGATGAAAACATTGAAGCAAGGAAGAGTATAAAATATCAAATGCACAAGCCTAACAGTTTTTGTTTATTGGTTAAATCCACATTGGTTGAAGTACATTTGAATGCATATGGATTGTCATCAAAACCCGTGGTGTATCGTGGTGAAGATGTTGCCATAACATTTTTAAATCATCTATATGAAATAGCTGGCCATGTTGAAAATTTGTATAATGATATAGTACCAATGATACCAATGGAGGAAGAAGAGGAAATTCAACATGAAAATGCTACCCACTGTTTTCTATGTAAAAATGAATTTACTTTAAATAACTATAAAGTTAAAGATCACGATCATCTTACAGGATATTATAGAGGTGCAGCATGTAATGCATGCAACATAAACTATAAGATTCCCAGAAGAATTCCTGTAATATTGCATAACCTTAGCGGTTATGATGGTCATTTTATAATACCAGAATTGGGGAGAGATAATGGTGCAATTGATGTTATTGCAGAAACAACTGAAAAGTTTATAACCTTTAGTAAAAAAATTGGAAATATGAAGTTGCAATTTGTAGATTCATACCGGTTTATGCCGTGCAGCTTATCAAAACTTTCTGAAAACCTTAGAAAAGAAGATTTAATAGAAACAAAGAAAATTGTAAACAATGATAAATTAGATTTGGTTCTTCGTAAAGGTGTTTTTCCTTATGATTACATTGACAATTTGGAAAAATTTGAAGAAACATCACTTCCACCTAAAGAAGCTTTTAAGAATACATTACATGAAGAGGACATCAGTGAAGAGGATTATCAACATGCTTGTAGAGTATGGAATGAATTAGAAATGAGAACCTTAGGCGAATATTCAGATTTTTATGTTAAATTAGATGTGACTTTACTCTGCGACATAATGGAAGAATTTAGAAACACCTGTTTTACAGCATATGGATTAGACCCACTTCATTCGTACACAGCTCCCGGATTGGCATGGCAGGCTATGTTAAAAGAAACAAAATGCAAACTTCAACTATTAACTGACATAGACATGGTGTTGATGATTGAATCCGGTATCCGAGGAGGATTAACCCAAAGTGTAACTAGATATGTAAAAGCAAACAATAAATATCTTCCAAATTACGATGCATCACAACCTAGCACATTTATTGGTTATTTTGATGCAAATAATCTGTACGGATGGGCCATGTCGAACCCTCTTCCATATGACAATTTTAAATGGGTTGATCCAAATTCAATCAATAACATCGCTGATATCCCTAAATATGGGGATATTGGCTACATCTTTGACATTGATTTTGAGTACCCGGAACATCTCCACGACCATCATTATGATCTACCACTATTAGCAAAAACAGAAATATCTCCCACTGGTAGATGGCCAAAATTAATGATGACACTTAACAATAAGACTAGGTATGTAGCTCATTATTGGACAGTACAGCAAGCGCTAGAGATGGGATTGAAAATTACGAAAATTAATAAAGTACTGCAATTTTCACAATCCTGTTGGTTAAAATCTTATATAGATAACAATACAAGAAGAAGAACTGCAGCAACATCCAATTTTCAAAAAGATTTCTTTAAATTAATGAACAATGCAATATTCGGTAAAACATTAGAAAACAAAAGAAATCACAAAGACTTGAGATTGGTTGTTGATCCAACAAAATTACAGAAATTGGTGCAAAAACCAAACTTTGCATCTTCTATAATTATTAATGAAAACCTTGTAGCCGTTTCTATGAATAAAATTTCAATTAAGATGGATCGACCCATATATGTTGGAATGTCCATTCTAGACATATCAAAAACTCACATGTATGATTTTCATTATAATAAAATGGTAAAATTTTATGGTAGAGAGAATATTGGAATAGCATACATGGATACCGATGCATTCATCTATTGGATTATAACCAATGATATGTACAAAGATTTACGCACATTTGTTTATAAAAATGACTTTGATTTTTCTGACTATCCACAACATCACCCTAATTATGACAATGGAATAAACAAGAAAGTTTTAGGAAAATTCAAAGATGAGACAAATGGTGCGCCTATGGAAGAAATTGTAGCATTAATGTCCAAACTGTATTCTTTTCAATTGTACATTAGTGAAAAAGAAGAACATCAAGTTGTAAAGAAGGCAAAAGGTATAAAAACATCATATTTAAAGAAGAATGTACAGTTTGAACATTTTAAAAGATGTTTATTTGAAAGCATGGAAACAACTGCAACTTTTAATACGATAAGAAGCTTTAACCATCAAGTCTACAGTGTCAAGCAAACTAAGTGGGGACTCAGCTACAAGGATGATAAGAGACATATCCAGGAAGACAATATACACACTCTACCTTTTGGACATTATTCTTTAACTCCTATCGACCAATAAAACCTATTCTTCGTCCTTACACCTGTTTCCTTTTCCTTTCCGTAAAAAAGAGGGAGCATGGCAAGTTCAATGCCATGTTCCCTCTTTTTTACACAAATATAATATGGCCTTGACCCATATTTGTTAATAATATAAAAGGTGATAAGCCATTTTGAGGATTAGTATTTTCTCAAGCGGTGTACAAACAACATCTGAAGATGGAAGGATTAAAGGATAAAATTGTAAACGAACTTCATAAGCCGGCAAGAAGAAAGTTTCCAAGAAGAAATACAATTATTAAAGGAAGGAACGATCTTTACCAAGCCGATCTCATTGAGATGATACCGCATAGTAAATTGAATAAGGGATTTAAATATATATTGGCAATTATAGATTGTTTTAGTAAGCTTGCTGACGCTATACCACTCAAGGATAAGACTGGGAAAAGTGTAACAAAAGCTATGGAAGCAGCTATAAAGAAAAATAAATTTGTCATAAAACATTTACAAACTGATGATGGAAAAGAATATTTTAACAAAGAATTTACAGCATTAATGAAAAAATATAACATAAATCATTATTCTACAAATTCGGAAGTTAAAGCTTCCATAATTGAACGATTCAACAGAACATTAAAAGGAGCAATGTATAAAACATTTTCTAAACGAGGATCGTACGTGTGGTACGATATATTACCAAAGCTTATAAAAGAATACAATAACAAGTTTCATCGCACTATTGGTATGAAACTTATTGAAGTAAATAGCAATAATGCTAAGCTTGTTTTGGAGCGTATTAAGAAAAATACTACTCCTAAAATTGAAAAATTAAAACCTAAAAAGTTTAAAATTAACGACAAAGTACGTATAAGTAAATATAAAGGAGTTTTTAGTAAAAGATATTTACCAAATTGGACTAACGAAATATTTACAATCTACAAAGTGCAGCCGACAATACCAGAAACCTACATTTTAAAGGATAACAAAGGTGAACTACTTCAAGGCGGATTCTATGGTCATGAATTATTAAAATCGACAGTAGGTGATGTATATCTTGTTGAAAAAGTTTTACAAAGAAAAAAGGATAAAGTTAAAGTCCGTTGGTTGGGATTTGATAGGAGTGAAGATTCTTGGATTCCTACAAAAGACTTGGTGTAATACTTTAATAACTCATTATGTATTTAACCTTTAAACAAGATGGATATTATACAGCAAAAAGAACGATTTAATATTAATAATATAGATGAATTGACAGTGGATAATAACAATTTAAACCATGGTAAACATGGTGAATTATTACCAAACTCTATAAGATGTTTAATAACTGGCCCTTCTAATTGTGGAAAAACAAATGTTGTATTTAACCTTATAACTAATCCAAAAGGGCTACGTTTTAATAACATATACATTTTCTCAAAATCTTTGCAACAACCTAAATACCAGTTGTTAGATAAGATATTAGCAAGTGTGCCCGAAGTAAATTTCTACAAGTTTAATGCTAGTGAAACTATTATGCAACCAAATGAAGCTAAACCATTTTCTATATTTATATTTGACGATGTGTCATGTGAGAATCATGATACAATAAGAAGTTATTTTGCAATGGGGAGACATCATAATATTGACAGTATTTATATTGGTCAAACCTATAGTAAAATTCCAAAACAACTTATAAGAGATAATGCAAATTTGTTGATAATATTCAAGCAAGATGAAACAAATTTGAAACATATATATAACGATCATGTAAATGCCGACATGACATTTGATAAATTTAAAGAGATGTGTGGTAAAGCATTGGCTGAAAAGTATGGATTTCTTGTTATTATGAAAGATGAAGCTATAAAAGATGGAAGGTATCGAATAGGGTTAGATAAATTTGTATTAATCCATTAAATGAATAGCAGTATGTCTAGTAATGAATGAGACTTCATAGTGTAAACATGGTAAATCAAGAAAAACTATTGAAAGAAATAAAATCACTCAGTGATTCTATTAGGATAAAAAACCGTGCATTAAGGATGGGTATAAGCGAAAGAGAAGAATTTTTAGAGACTACATTTAAACCTATTACAGAACCTTTAAAACAGATATCAGAAACCATTAGTAAACCTCGTTATGAAGGGGATGTTTTACTACCAGTTTCTAAACAAGAAGTACAAGCATTAAAAAAAGAAGACAATGATGATTCATATACAAGCGCTAGTGACCAAGAAGAAACAAAAGAAGAAGAACCTATTGTTGAAAAGGAAGAAGAACAGCCAATACCTGAAGCAGAACAATCTATTCCAAATTTAACTCAATTGAGTAGCGATATATTACAACACGGACCTCTGGGAAGAAAATATATATTGAAAATGCTACATGATATAAAATCAAACCCTAATTTAAGTAAATCACACATATACGGAGCAAGAATTGATGGAAATGAATTAAAAATAGGTGATTCAAAACTTAAAATAACTGAAGACGATTATATCATTATTGGTGAGCATAAATATAAGGGAACAAAAGGATTATATGAATTAATTTTTAAAAACATACCATTGAGATATTCCACCAAAGATTTAAATACTTTTAAGGAAATTTTACAAAATACTAATGCACATAAAAGGAATTACTCAAAAGATGCAATAATTAATCGTTCACGCGCAACAAAATATAACATTGTTATAAAAAAGTTGTTTCCCCCACGAAAACTACCAACATTACGTACCGCACCAGCAGTGAAACAACCGCTAAAAAGAAAATCTTTATCACTTATGGATTTATCACTTCTTGAACAACATGGTAAAAAGAGTAAAGGAGATACTTCAACATCTGGCAAAGGACTGATGAAAAATCTGTACAATACCAATGTAATTTTTTATAAAGACATTAATAAATTAGTTGACAGAATGAGATTATTACATGAAGCTATGGAAGCCGGTCATACAGGTTTAAATAATGAATGGGTGGCTCTAGTTGATGAACTCAGAAGTCGAGGTGTTGTCGTATAATTGTCCGCAGATATAAAAGAACGGCAAGCATATAATGTATCATTTTTAACATGAGCGTCGACAAGTTTGGACGGTACTCCGCGTTAGGAGTGCAAGTTGGAGAAGAGAGAAAAAGAAGTGGATTGCCGCAAACACCTGAAGGTGACTATAACATAAGTAATAAACGTTTAAAACTAGTTAAAGATCCAGAAGAAGATACTGATGGAGCAAATTTAAAGACAGTAAAAGAAGCTACTTCAACATCATTAAAATTACTTAAGGATACTTACGATGTTAAATCACATAGAATAATTAATGTTGGTAAACCAACTGACAGTTCTGATGCAATTACTAAAGAGTATTTATCATCTGAACTTTCCAACACTTTAAAATTGCAGTGGGGTAACAATTTAAAAGATGGACAAACATATGATGCTAGAAATCATAGGATAACCAATGTGGCAAATCCAAAAAAATGATAAAGATTCAGTTAATAAAGAATATTTACATTCTATAATACCGGAAAAGACTCATCGAGGATTTTCTTTTTATAAGTTTATTATAAATGACGTTGGATACCCAAAGGAAGACGGTGATGCTGTAAACCTGAAATACATCAAGGACAACTGTATTTTACAAGATGCTGATGAAATAGATTGTCATGGAAAAGCATTGTCAAATGTAAAATTTGGTTCTCAACCAAAAGACGCTGTTACTATGGAACAATTATCTAAAGAATTAAAAAGGGAAACATCAAATTTTGTAAAACATGAAGATGCTGTGCTAAGGCGAGGAAATACATTTATACATGGAAATGAAAAATTTGATTTAATGCAAGGAAGTAATGATAAATGGGATGCGGGAGGTAAAAGAATAACAAATGGAAGATTTGGTCAAAAAAGTTCGGATGTACCTTTAATGGCACAAACATTAATTGCGGGCGGTCCTTTATTAGGCACATATGAAGGTCATAATAGAAGAATAAAAAATATAATACCTGGTTATGAAGAAAATGATTGTGTTACAGTGAAACAAACAATAACTTGGGATAAACGCAATGGAACCAAATTTGATGCTAAAATGAAGAAAATAATTAATATTTCACCAGGTGAAGATTTTAATGATGCTGCTACTATTGGACAAGTTATAACAACATCAAAAAATGATTCAACCGCTTACACGTGTAATGATAAACGTACTATGCAGTTACACGATCCTCAACATCCGAAAGATGCTGTAACTTTAGATTGTTTAATAAGAATAGTGGGTAATTTACTTATTGATACCCATAATCATATAGCTAGTACAACGAGTCATGTGATGATTCAACCCGATGAACGAGAAGCGTGGATTAAAAATAGAATCATAAATCAGTATATAATTAATTTGAATAATTAATTATTTAAATATAAAAATTATGCATAAGTTATTCATTTATGTGAAGCATCTCGTTGAGTAAACACGCCGGTTATATATAAAACAACATAATGAAGATCGCACAGCTCAGTCGTCGTCAAGTCAGCGGCAAGAAAGGACGTGGTATAACATCGGCTGCATTATCCCTTCTCAAACGAATTCCTGTTGGTGCTGTTGTAAATCGGGCAATAGACGCTCTACCATACGAATTTCATCTGCCCGGAGGTTATCAATATTGCGGACCCGGAACTAAATTGGCAAAACGTTTAGCAAGAGGGGATCCTGGAATTAATAAATTGGATCAAGCTTGCAAAGAACACGATATAGCGTATTCCAAGTTTGCTGATTCAACAAATAGATCAATAGCAGATAGAGCGCTAGCAGAAAAAGCTTGGCAAAGAGTTAAATCAAGTGACGCGAGTATTGCAGAAAAAGCAGCCGCTTGGGCAGTAACTACAGCTATGAAGGCGAAAACAAAATTTGGCGGCGGAAAACGTCGAAGAGGAAGACCTGCAAAGAAAAGAGCTCCTAAAAGAGGTGGAAACATTAAAAAGAGACGTCGTAGAACTCGTAAAACAAAGACAAAGAAGACTTCCGTTTGGTCAATGGTAAAAAACGGAGCAGGTCTATACCTAAGACCGTACCGTGTGTAGTAAATAAGAAAAATCAATTGATAATTCCAAATAAAGCCTTAACAAATTATCAATTATCAAATTATGTAAAATGTTTGAAGATACCATTTTTTAGGGGAGTTTTTATGAAAGACGCATTACCAAAAAACATATGGAAAAATGAAACTGGAATAGTAAATTTAGATTCCTCCTATGGTCCAGGAACTCATTGGGTATGCTATAAAAAACTCGGACAAAGCGTTTATTATTTTGACAGTTTTGGCAATCTACCACCACCTAAAGAACTTCAACACTATTTTAAAAACTCTAAGAATATATTTTACAATTATAAAAGAGAACAACCTAACAATACAGAAATATGCGGACATTTATGTTTGGAGTTTTTAGCAAAAAGTGTCAGTCAGCTTTAAGATGTCATCGTACACAGTGTCACTGAGCGGAAATTCATCTACATTAAAAAGTACTCTTTTCCCAGCATTGCGTCTATCTAAAGATAGATTATGGGAAGCGGCATTATTAGATTTTACTACGTACAATTCAATTCCCAACATTACAGAAGGTAAAAACAATTTACTACATTATTATGAAAGTAAAGATGAAAAAGGAAATTATTCAGAATTAAAAATAATCACCTTGTCTACAGGAGCATATGAAATAGATGATATAAACCAGTTATTACAGAAGCAGCTAGGAGAAGAAAATATCTGTATAAAAGGAAACAACAATACTTTAAAAGCGGAAATTACCTCAAAATATTATATAGATTTAAGTTTAGAAAATTCAATCGGTAGTTTACTCGGATTTTCAGATAAGAAAAGAAAAATCTTAGATCCCGGAACTACTCATACGGGTGATACCACAGTAACAATATTAAAGGTTAATAGTATTGATATAACATGCAATATTATACACGGATCGTATAGAGATGGGGTAAACCAACACATTTTACATACATTTTATCCAACAGTAGCTCCTGGTTTTAAAATAGTTGAGAAGCCACAAAACCTTATACCTACCATTAAACACCAGTTTTATTTCAGACATCGTACTGAACATATCGGATCAGGACGGTAATAGTGTTGACTTTAGAAAAGAAACAATTACAATACGGTTACACATAAAAGCAGTAACTTAAGTATAACATGGGATTAACATTTAAACCACAACGGAAAAGCCGGGAGCTCAGTAGCTCTTCAACATTGGACGAGTTAACACCGGACAACATACATTTCCTACAAAAAATTGGGTTAAAACTAAATTACGATGGACATTCTGGATATATCTCAAGGACCGACGTTCGACGAAACCCTATGGGAGAAGGAATATCACACGCACAACCCTTACACTTCATCAAAATTAAACAATAATGATGAAATAAGGATTCCCATTCAACAACAAGATATTTACACATTACCCTGTGAAAGTTATTTATATATTGAGGGACAAGTATTGAAATTGGATGGAAAAACCGGTTCGTCTGTTCCTTTTATAAATAACCCAATGGCATATCTTTTTGACGAAATAAGATATGAAATATCAGGAGTGACAGTTGATTCAACAAAAAAGGTTGGTATAACAACAACACTAAAAGGATTAACATCATTAACACCGCATGAGAAGAATTCAATAGTCACCGCCGGATGGGTTGCCCCTGATAAAGACACTATAACACCAGATTCCAACGGTCACTTTGATTTTCATGTACCTTTACGATTGCTTTTGGGATTCGCTGAAGATTACAAAAGAATAATAATAAATGTCAAACAAGAATTGGTATTACTCAGATCTTCAACTAACAAGGACTTGATACTAGCAGCAAGTGGCACTGAAGAAAGTAAACTAGAATGGCAGCTACAATTAAATAAAGTTGTGTGGAGAGTACCTCATGTAAGATTAGCCGATGAACATAGAATCGTATTGTTAAGGAAGTTAAAATCTGACCGTGATATTGTAATGCCGTTTAGAAGTTGGGAATTCCATGAATACCCCATATTACCTCAAACAGAACGACAAACATGGACTGTTAAAACATCTACTTATTTGGAACGAGCAAGGTACATAATACTCGGTTTTCAAACCAATCGAAAAGATGTTATAACCGCACACGCAGGTCAATTTGACCATTGCAATATAAAGAATTGCAAAGTTTTTCTAAACTCTCAATTCTTTCCTTATGACAATTTAAATGTCATGTTTAGCAAAAAACGTTATTCCATCTTATACGATATGTATGCAAGATTTCAATCGTCATATTATGGAAAAGCTAATACACCACTGTTATCACCTGAACAGTATTATTCAAAAGCTCCAATAATCGTTATCGATTGCTCAAAGCAAAATGAATCAGTTAAATCGTCAAGTGTAGATATAAAAATCGAAATGGAATTTGAAGATAAAATACCGGAAGGTACTTCGGCATATTGTCTAATTTTACATGACAAAATAGTAACATACACCCCACTAACTGGAATAGTTAAAAATGTGTTATAAAAAACAGTTTTTAGGTGGGGGGCGATTGTTATAAAAGGGGGAAAAAGAAGTGAAAATTTCATTATTTGTTTGACCATCATATGGGAAACATCGCTTGCAAAATGAGTTCACTTAATACAAATACTAACGAAGAAGAAACTACACCACTTATAGCCGACAACAGTTCCGATATAGAAAAACAAATTGAACAAGAAATGGATGAGTTCCTCAAGTTTAAGCATAAGAAAAAAGAAGAGGAAGTTGAAAAAGGAATTAAAAAAAGAAAAGTCGATGACATTATTTCCACCAATATTTTAGCAGAGGTATTTCTTAGAATCTACTATCCCATCTCATCATGTATGACAAAAAGCATATCTGCCGGAGTAATAAAATCATTGGAGTATTCACCAACTATTATTTTGAATCATGGATCTAAAATGGTGTTTTTCTCTGAAATTTCCTGGGAATCGTTTATGAAGCATCTACATCTTTTAGAATGTTATTTGAGTAACAATACATATGGAAGAAGAACAAAATTAAGTTTGCTAGAATCAAATATTGAAATCGATATAGTAAAACATCGAGGAGGACAAATTGTTCGTTTTAGAGATTTAACTAAACATGACATAAAAATACACCTTACAAAAGATGAATTCTACACCCTCAGCTGTGCTACAGGTCCTATCACAAGATATTTAAAACAACTAATATTTTCAAGCGCGATCATAAAAGAATATTTAACCGATACATTGGATAGACAACCGTATGTACCAATCCTATACGGTCCCGTAGATACTTCCATTTTCAATAGAATACCTCACGAAGTTGATATGTGGAGACAGTTGCACAACTATCAGACTAACTTCGGTATAGATGAAGAAGCACAACAAATGAATGAAGAAGCATCTTGCAGCAACCAACCCGCAGTATAAAAAGACGCCCTCCATAATTTTACAAACAGTCCGATACCGACCTTTGTCATGAATAAACAAGTTTCATTTTCAAACCAATACCAAATAATGGAGGTGAAACGAGGTATAATTGAATTTCAAGCGTTTCGCGGTAACGACGGACATTTTATTATTAAAGAGTTAGTTATTCTAGACATGAACACATCTGTGGTTTATCACTATTTATTCCAACCTCCTATACCGTTCAACAGATTAACTACTAAAGCAAGAGTGACAAACAAATGGTTAATGAAACATTTTCACAACTTGAGATGGGATGAAGGTTTTATCCACTACAGTATGGTGCCGCACATTATGAATCATTACTGTAAGGAATTTAAAATTATCTACACAAAGGGATTGGAAAAAACCGCTTGGATACAAGCATTTACAAACCATGAAGTGATAAATGTGCAAGTAGATAGAGATTTTCAGTGTCATTTTGCCAACATTTGTATCTCTACCAGAAACTTTAAACATCGGCAGTCCCAATGCGCTTTAAAGAACGCTTATCGTTTGAATGCGTATCTACAACAGAATGGTGGGGGGTGGGAAGGATATAAAAGCGACAACGCAACCATGACCCAGCATGAGTATTACTCTAGCCTCCGAACAGTCAACACCTCCTACACAGATTCGCAAGACTAAGAATAATATCAACAATAAATAAGAAGAAGAAAAAGTAAAGATGACGTCACAAACATTTTTACAATCTCTTGTCGATCAATTTAACAAACATTCAAAATCTACCGTCTTACCGACTAAAAGATGTTCAGAATTAAAAGAAGAAAAACATTATGTTATCCACACCATTAAGAAGATGGAAACTAGTGTTGGGGACGCCATCAACGTTACACTGAGTGAAGCGCCCTACACGCCCGGTGATGAACCTAAATTTCAAACATTTCTTCCCAAGCGCTTCGTGCACCTCCTGCAAAACGAAGATCTACGCCTTATCCACCCCGGCTCTCTGTACTTGGCATCCCACGGTCCAAGCGGAAGCAATTCAACGGAACTTACACTTCACGTCATGCCTACTGCCAACAACTAATTTATTATTTGCAATACTTTTGTACACCTTTGTGAATTATTTTAAAAATAAATAAAGATATAAAAAAAAATAAAAAATAAAAAGCAATATATCACTATGTGTTTTTGCACATGGTGATATATTGCTTTTTAAAAAAAATAATTTTAGATGACCTTGACCTAATTACAAAAACTATATAAAGGGAATAATTTTCAAGGGGATTTCCTCAGTCTACAATTGACTTCCGTGCTGTACACATCTCCCTTGGTTGTCCAATTATTTTAGACGACAACATGTCTCTAAAAATCAAATGCGCATCATACGATACCTCCACCATCACAACTTTTGAACAACTCGACAATTTCACTAATGAATTGCGAGTACTTCTCGCAGGCGGTTATCACTTAAATGCCGATGTTTATGTTACAAATAAGAAGATGTTTTCAAAACAAAACTACTGCGATGATGAAGTGTACTTTTCCACACAAACAGCAACAACATCCAGCCCTTGTACTCAAAATAATGTTAAATTCCACAAATACTACTAATGTTAAATTACAATAACAATACTCCATCAACTTGAGGCTTCGCTATAAAAAGGCTGTTCAACCCAGACTAAATCATCATTTACTTTTTGACAACCGCAGCGATAACAACTACAACTACTATGCTGTACCGAATGATGATTGAATTTAATGGTAAAATATTTGGAAAGGACTATCAAACGGTAGAAGAGATGAGCTCCGATCTTGATGTATTAACTAAAGAAGGCTTCCAACCAAAGTTAATTCTAAAATTTCCAGAAGTACATCCACTATCCACTGAAGATCTCGTCGCAATGGCTAGAGCAAAAAAACAAGAACATGAAGTAAATATTAAAAAGGAGAAAGAAGAAAAGAAAGACGAACCTATATCTTAAGTACACAACTATTTAATATTTGTACCCCATTCTTTTTTAAAACTCCATTTGGTTGACCTTGAAATTACCCCCACCACTTTTTTCTTTTAATAAAACTCTCTATTCTATACTATACACCTTCATTTCCCAACTCCACTTAGAACCGTCAACATGGAAAAGAAAAAAGAAGACTACAAACCACGCTACTGTTGTGAACAAAAATGTACCGATATAGGAAGATGGATGGTAGACGGATTAGCTTGTAGAAAATGTGAATTCTTCGGTTCCTGTTACTGCAAATGCAAAACAAAACAACTACCACCACCAGAATTGCAAACCTTCAAAATTTATAAATCAAGATACTTCCACACTTGCTGTCCCCAAAGGTGTTTCAAATTTCACCCAGAAAGACTTTTTAATTGCCGAAAGTGTGATGCATATTATAAAGACGACTTTTGTACATGCATTAAAAATTTGTGCAAATATAGATCAGATTGGTCTTCTGATCCTATTCAAGCTTCAGATGTATAGCTGTAGTCACTGACTGCAGCTCTTTTTTAAAATTTCATTTGGTTGACCTTGAGATTATCCCCACCACTTATTTTACAATATATATTCTATATACCCTTTAACACACTTCTCATTTACACTACATTGCTTGGACTAACACCAACATGGGTGACAGATTTATTTCTTTTGAACATTTAATTACCGAAAGAGATGAGATGGAAACTCTATTTCACAACTTACTCACACTTATGGATAGGTATCCTTTAAAATGGATCAACATCAAAGTAAAATATGTGGATCCTACCAGAATATTTTCATCATCCTCATCATCTTCCAACAGTGCAGGGGAAGAAGAAGAACCAACTTATGGTATTACAATTATTGAATTAAACAGCGAAGAACAAGACAATCAAATTCAAATTATAAATAAACTTACTATTTAGTTTACAAAAGTGGTTAGTATTTCTATTCTATATTAGAACTATTATTGTTATTTTATTTCTATACACTTCCCACAACCTACCCGTATGGTGTTTCGCGGCGAACTGCGGTAACCACAGTTTTCTCACTTCTCGTTTTCGATTACCCCCACTCTTTTTCTTCCCCCCACCACTATTCCCCGATTCCATATAAGCGACCGCCTTACCGTCGCTCACCATTTGTTTGCCTACCGCCGAACGATGAGCCAGCCTCAATTAGCAAAGAATACTACTACTTTTGCAGTAACATCGCAACAAGATTTACGGGATATTTTTCAAACTTTAACCGATGTTGTAAACACGCCAAACAACACAGTTGCTATTACTGTTGAAATTACCTACAATTGTCCAGAGTGTGAAAGGATGGAAAGCGAGAATATTGAAGAAGAATTAGAAATGCCAAACAACAGTCCTTCATCCGCACACGATTCAACACCAGATGATGAAAGCTAGTCCTACACAAATATTCTTTTTCAATCCCCCCACCACTTTACATTAAATATATATCCTCCCCTTATTTGCTCTCCTCATTTCATCGCCTACTTTTATACTATCTACACCGCTCCTCTCTAACCTATACACAAACATGATGGACGGCTTTTCAATCACATCACAATTGGAAGACGATAAATTAAAACTCGAAATTAACAGAATACAATTGGAAGCACAAAATCAGGAAGAAATGATCCGGCTGTTAAAGCTCTTCAAATGCGTACTATGGTTGGTATGCCTCTATCTGCTTATCGCCATCACCATCGGCATTTACCAGACCGTCACCGCCAAACATCGCTTGGACACCACTTCAAATAAAAATTCTACTTGGCTTTCCTAAAATAAATTATTAATTCCCACAGCCCCACACACACACACCCCATCCGCTCCCGCCGCACTCCCGCCCGCCACTCATCCCCAGACTCCCCACCTTTTTTAAAACCCCCTCCAGATGACCTTGACACACTTACCAACCCCTCCCCAAACCCCCAAAAACACCCCCAAATCAACAACACACACCTGCCAGTTACAAACGCTGACCTTGACCTGTGCCAGGACCGGCAAAATCCATCTACTAAAATAACTTATTGAGTGAAAACGTATAGATATTGAAATTTATTAAAGGGTCACGTTAAAACTTTACTGGGGCTCAGTGTTGGTTTAATTAAGAATATATATGTACATATAACGAACTCCGCGTTAGATTTATCAAAAGGGCTAGTGCATTTTAATTTATATACCAAACTAACAGTGTTTTAAAAATTACATATTATTATTATGTAATAATAATAATATGTTTTTCACTTAAATAAGTTAAAACTATTGAAGAGATCGATATTAAAAAAAAAAAAAAAAAAAAAAAAAAAAAAACAACAAATAAATACAGAGAACAAAGTTACCACGAATATCGGGTTACAAATAAAATACTTGTTAAATGTCCATTTATATGCAACGTTCATTTTACATTCTCTTTGTAAGTTTCACAGCCTTTTAGCTTATCCTCTTTCACAGTTTTATTGCGCTTAAAATTGGTAGCAATTTTTCAAATAAAACTTTAACTGAGCCTCTCTTTTACTATAAACTGTATTTTCTCTTATTTATTTTTAACTTTCTAATTTAAATCAAATTTGGTCAAATTGATATTTAAAATGATTTTTGTTTTTGATCCCAGTACCTGGGAGCTGTTAAGCATAAAACGTGATATATAGATACCGTCGAAAACTCCAATTAAAGCTGACATATTGAATTTGTGAAAAGATTTATTAATTCCTTTAATGAAGTACCCACACACCCCGTGCGAAGAAGGGTACACAGCTTCTATAAGATAAAAAAAGAAAAGCTCGAACGTTCTTTTTTTATAATGGCATCTATAAGGCAGGTAATTTATAAAACTGAAGAGAGTATACTTTTAATGCAAAGGTGATATCAAAGAGGTGTAAAATGTTTGACACAAAAGTGTCTCCCCCTAATGTGTGTTACCCTTAATGCTTCTCCCAACCTGAAAGGTCGATGCATTTAGTAAGGCTACCTTATACGTGGCGCTTCCATTATTTTGGCAAGAAAAATTACGCCTCTTGCTGAGTGGCTTTGTACTTGTATTTTATACCGGCTGTCTCGCACAGAGCAGGGCAGTAATGTGTGTTTGACAAGTCTATAAATGCTTTAACACGATTCTGCTGGTTTCAACACACAACCGACAACCCTTGGTTGTAGCCACATGCATATTATTGTCCCAAAATCAGCTACTAAATACAATACAACACATGATTGCACGTTTATTTTATGAATGAAACTTTCAAGATCGTGCTTTCTATTATTTACATCCTAATAGGCAATTAATTGTTTAGTTATTTATTCCCACCCTAAAATAGTTTAATTTTATCGCTTAGTGATTTTAAAATAGAATAATTAATGTAACAGTAACATTTTGCGATGTATTATATAATAAGAAGTCTTTTAATGTTACGTAATTTAAATGACAACCAATTTCAAGAAATAGATCTCTAATATCGTTTTTAATATATTTTTATTTTGTAGAACGCACATTTTTGTTAGGTTGTTAGGTTTGTGAGCTATCAAATATAGAAAATTATCAAAATGTAGAAAATTATGTGAAGTAGAACTACTCGACCATTGGTGTGTAAAATGGGAGTAATGGTTTAGCTTAGTACTAAGTAGTGTGAATACTGTTGAGTGATGCTTCATTACTAAATACAACAATGGAGCAAACATATTATCTCTGTCTATGTGAATTGTGTAATATGATATTTTTATAAAGTAGCTAATAAAATCTAATCAAGGAAGTTATGTTGCCAAAATCTTTTGACTTATTTGATCTATTGAAAATAGGAATTAGTTTTATGACTGAAATTATTTTAATTTGTATTACAATCAATGATTTCATTTCGATTGGTTTAGCTATTGAAAATATAAATATAATATTAAAAAAAATTTACAGTTTCTTAAAGTGACATAATCATAAAGTTCGACGAACAATAAATAAAATACTGTTTTAGTAATATCAAAAATTATTAAACTATGATAATAAAGATACCACCAAGTCTGATGGCCGGGCGTAAAATACTTCATAGCCAAGCCGGTGATAAAATGCAGTAGGCAGGATGGCCGATATATGGCTAGGGCGGTAAACTGGTAGTATAGTCCATGTGCCAGGTCACAAAAATGTATAATTTTGTGAAAACGAGTGCTTAAAAAACAAGCAGTTCAAAATTCCGCATTTAAAATCATAAAAAAAACAATAAGCTGGATAAAAAGTGGATGAATAACACAAACTAAATATTTACTGTTCAAACGCCGTGATAAAGTTTTATAACAAAATAATAAGGCTTTCCCGTAAAAGAGTTCCCAAAAAATTAAAATAAAATAATTAAAAAAATTTTATAAGTTCTAGGAAGAGAATAACGAGTGTTTATATTTTCATTTATGGAAATTAATTAAATTCGCTCATTTGAATGTAGCATATTATAATTACAATCCAAAATATATTAAAATAAATTGAATAAGCTTCCAGGAATTATTTTTCAAAATTTGATGCACAAAGAGAAGAAAGAGTTTGAATTGATTTATTTGCAAATTGAACGAATAATCGCACCCACATGCAAGTTATTTTTAGAACTTACCGTACTTCCTTTTTGATGAAACTAGAGCATCCATAGGTATTCATTAGTTAGTTCAACAAAAGGGGGATAAAATATGAAGTTTAATTGGCCAATTTGTAATTCGGGTGAAGTGACTACGATTTGACTTTCCGTGCATTTTTACTACATTTCTAAATACTACTGGATTTCACCACGGAGAAAAAATCCATTCTGCAATAACTTCTAACCATTTTAAAATGTCTAATTTTCCAGTTTTAGAATTTTTATGAACACTATTCATTTTTGTTATTTATTGAGTTTCTAATTTTGAGCAATTGGAAACATTTAGAATAACTCGAACCGTAAAAATCAAGTCGAGCAAAGAAAACAGTTCATTGAATTGAGGGTAAGAGGCGTAAAACAATGAAATTCCTCAGACTTTTAAAATTTCATTTCAAAACTTTAAATTACCGATAACTCTGCATTTGTTATAATTTTAAAAACACCTTCTAGAAATGTTCTTATCAAATGTACACAAGTTTTACTGCATTTTCAAAAAGTATTATAGTTTTTTTCTTTTTTTGCGAGACATTTAAATATCTTTATTGCTATGACACTTTTTCCTTTAGGCCCTAAACCCAACTACAGACATATATGGTATATATAAATAAGTTGTACAACATATTTAACATGGTAGTAGGAAAGAATTCCTTCGACAATATGAATACAATAAAAATAAATAACAAAAAATACAATCAACCATCGTTTAATTTGGCTGACAATTAAGTTGCATTAGCCTATATATCATAAACTTATGAAACTACTTCCATCGAATAAATAACGTACTTGGAAATAATATAGTTTCTCAATGTTTTCTTAAAGGCCATTAGGTCTGATTTTAAATTTTGAATTCCAGTATGAAGGTTACTGTAAATTTTGGAATAGTTATATTTACTATGATAACAAAATCTTGTTCTGAGATAAATGGCTGAAATTTGATTAGATTTTCTTACGTTCATGTTGGTGTGTTTAGTTTTTTATTGTATGAATTTTGTGATTGTTCCTCATAAAAAATAATATGACGTATACGTATAAATTATAAAAAAGTCGTTAATTGGTATTGTCTGGAGATTCAGCTTTATGACTAGCCTCTTCTGAGTTTGAAAATAGCTGATATAATGTTATACTGCTTTTTGTAATATAAAGACTTTTTTAACATGGGAGTTAGCCATTCATCATGTTGGCAGTCTAGATATCAATGGGAAAACAAAGTTAGGGTGATAAATAAACTGCAATAAAAATTTATTTCTCACAAAATTGGGACAAAATTGTTATAATGAATAAAATACGAGAGTAAAAAGCTCGTAAATAGCTTCTTGTACAAAATCTCCAAGAAAACTTATCATAATAGCTTTTTTATTATTTAATTTTCATAATTATGTTAAATATTTTATCATAAGGAATTATGCAAAAAATATAAATTTAGTTTTTGTTGTGTTTATAGTCAGATAGATATCCGAAAACCATTCTTTTAATTTATTCGATTCTAAAAAAATCCCCAATATCCAAATCTTCTTAATTTTCATTTGATAGAGATAATGATGTGTCACAGCAAAAAGTAATATTTGACAATTAATTTAAATTTAGAATTTTTCTTATAGTTATTTATGTACATAATACATAGGATTGGACCAAGAACTGAGCCTTGAGGCACTCCTGAATAGATGGCGAGTGGTTTTGATTTAAAGTTTTAATTAACATTTTCTTTGGTCTTGAGGGGAATTAGAGCAATTTGTTGTTGAAACTAATACAAGTTCAATCTAAATTTAGTAAAAAAATATGTATATATTTTTTTACATTTTTACTATAACATCAATTATCTGTTTCACAGGTGCGGTATAAAAACAAGTTTAAGTGCAAAAGGGAAGGTAAGTGACTTATTAAAACTAACAAAATATAGATTAAATGGAACTAATGAAACCCTTTTCTTTTGTGTTATCTCTATCATTTGTAATTTTGATAAGCTTATAAAATTCCGAGTTATACTTTGTACAATCTAGTACTATTGAGTCTTTAAAAATAGGAAAAAAAACTGCATTGGAATCCATCAAATAGTCGGAAGTCTCTAGTTGGGTTTAGGGCCTAAAGGAAAAAGTGTCATAGCAATAAAGATATTTAAATGTCTCGCAAAAAAAGCTATTATGGTTTCATTGTGTCGTGTTTGGTCGATTAATTGTAAAAGAAATTAAATAATTCAAAAATATATGAACATCAACAATTTTTTAATAAAAAATACGATTGGATTTTACCATTCAGGTTGGTTAAAATCAATAATATTGGTTAAAAGCCTATATAAATATAAAATCCAGTTAACTTTATGAACTTCAACATATTAATAGCCATGCGTCTTGTAATGTTATCATATATTTTATAAGCTTTAGATAATTATTCTTCTCATTGTGTAATACCACTTTTAAGGACTATTCGTAGCTATTTAAACATTTATTTGAAAGTATCGTGAACTTTTGAGAATTTATTTTAGTTTTCATTATGTACAAGGTCAAGGTCTGTTTACTTTACGTAGCTGTTGTTTTGGGTCAATCAAGCTAAATCTATTTGTGTCGTTGTTACATTCAGTCCATTTACCAGCACTATAATAGAGAGGTCTTCGTAATGAATTTGATTATCCAAGTAATCATATGTAGATTGATTTTATGGTAACATAACATTTAAATTTGAATTCTTAAATAGTCTAGCTAAAAAAAAACATTTATAAACTAAATAAACATGGTTCAAACCTATTTCAAAGAAAATTTTATGTTTAAAAAAATCATTACTTATTTTTGTTAGTAATTTATTTTTAATCTTATTATTTTGGTCATTTTTTTAATAATTCACTATTATTTTTCCATTGTTATTTTCTCCTTATGTTTGTTTCAATACTAAGAGAGTGAATTCTGACTTGGTATACTTCAGTGAAGCAAATCTTTTGTTTGTTTTGGCGCAAGAGTAAGAATTTTATAACAGGAATTCTTGGATTTATTATTTTGATTTTATCTCACCACTTCTTCTTCTAGTTATATTTCTATGTGATGTACTTTCTACATTATTAATATATATATATATATATATATATATATATATATATATATATGTATATATATATAGGTATGACTAAAATATATATAGGTAAAAAATATATATAGGTAAGTTTATATAGCCTTCATATATATATATATATATATATATATATATATATATATATATAAATATATTAAATATATCTAATATATGAATTTAATCCGATGTAACAACTAAAATAAAAGAGTATTTGTGCTATTCTGGGTGGATTAATTTTATGATAAACCCTTCATTTACAATTTAACACGCTTACCTGCAATTTTTACTCATCGGAATAATAGTACTTAATTCAAAGCCTTCTTAGAGTAAATATAATGTATTAAAATATAAAATTTTGCAAAAATATTTTTACAAAGTGCTTATAAATTCTACATAGTCTTAAAAACAGAATTATAACAGTTTTAAAATTAAAAATAACGGACAGTTTCCCTATTTGTTATGTTTTATAGAATAATATCATGACATAATAATATAATTATTATATCATTATGATATCATAATAATGGCATTAAATAATTTTCCTTTTAATGTTAAATAATTACATAGACATAATTTATATTAGTCCTCTTTAGAAGAAATAGTATTTTATTTCCAGTGATAATTTGATTTCATATACAATTGTCCATCTTATGCATGGTATCAAGTAGTTAATTCAAAGAGTTCGTTTAAGATCTAGAGGTACAAAAAAAAAAAAAAAAAAAAAAAAAATTGGGTATGCAAACTTTTGCTTCACATTTTGCCAGTTAGTTACACTATTATTTTTTTAAGAGTACTTTAATAAAGTAAATATTATTATCAGTGATTCCCTCCCACCTATCCTGTAGCGGTTCCCCACTTTACTTGGTGATACGTTTCTCTTACTGATCCCTAGTCTATATTGATTATGCAGAGTGAAATCAAATTTAAATGTAATTAACTAATTTTAAGTTGAATTTTAACCAACAATATAGCATAAAAATAAAGCTTTAATCTTTTTTAATTTCTAAAAAGCAAGCTGTTATATCATATGGTATTATTTTTATAATATGGTATTCTATACATAGTAGTCTAAGAACGTTATTAAAATAATTACATATAGTTGTGTGACAATGATTCGAAAGTAAATAAAAGGGCAAAAGGGAAATGAACCAATTGCAGTGGGATGGTAAAAGTAAAAACTCAAAACACACAGCACAGGCAGCGTCATGTTGCTCTGATACTCCATCACCAATAGCCTAAACAACGGAACTAAACACCCGATTGTAGAAATGGATTACCTAATTAATTCAACACCGATCGAACGGTATTCCAACTGACTATCTATCACAAAAATACACTGAATGATTAGTATGACAGTTTCATCAGCCCAATGTGTTTGAGAGGACATATTTTGTTCTTTTTAACGGTTGTTAGTTTTGTTGTTGCCTACAAAATATTCTGGTAAAGGACTATGTAAGAGTTATAAATTCTTACATTTTCATAGTTGAATATTATACTTAACCCAATTGTTAAAAGTTAAAATATGGCTTTAAATCAAGTAAATATTACATTATAGACACCCTTTTGCAATTTACAAAACAATCCGAATATTTTTAACTTCAATCTAATAAGGTAGGCCTAACACGTAAATTTCCATTTTGAACGGTTTTTAAGACATTTGTGCTGAACTAAACTACAAACTAAACTGGCCATTACGATCGTGAAAGCAGTTAAAACACAGAGGAGGTGATTTGTAAAGCTAAGCAGCAGCCTTTTATCACGACCCAATGATTAAATCTTCATTATTTACCGTTCTTTTGTATTTACATTAAAACCTACAAAATTTGATGTGGTTTTAATTGATAAAGGTACGTTACTAAACGGTTTTTAATATACAGTTTTAATATGGATAAAACATTAAACTTCAACCAATTTTGGTTCTTAGGATTTCCTACAAGGTACAGTCCGTTGATTTGTTGGTACTTCATACAGATTTTTTTTTAAATTTCCACTTGTTTATTAGAGCTAATATTACACATATGTGGGAACATATAATATCCGCTTTGTCAAAGTACCGTGCATAATTTAACGCAGAAGGAAGAGGTGGTTAACCATTTTACGATAGCCAATATGTTTTAAGGTTGGTATGTAGTGTACTCCGCTACCTACTAAAACTTAAGGTATGTTTGCAAATGGACTAATATTTACGATCAAAAACTCCAAATTTCAATAACACATGGTGAGTTAAAAATATTAGTTTAGAAATTACGAACATCCCACTTCAGATCATTTTTAGTAACGATTAAGGTTTTAGTTGCTTTTTATCTAACCTCAAAAGATTATGGTCATATGTGAATGAGAACAATGATTTGGTCAATGATTTTAGATAAGACTTCTCTGTGGCTACGTTTTGAATGGTTTGCCTTCCATAACCAATAGTTTTCGACAGGTTCATCAAAGTAATCTACCAAATTTAAGTTGGTCCTAGAAAAAGAAGTGTATGCAACGATTGTATTCGCCTTTAAGCCACTCGTGAGATATTTAGAAACTTTATTTGTGTTCTAACTTACATCTCACACGTGCCTTAAATGCTTTCATAATACAATAGATTCATACACTAATTTATATAAGACCACTGAAATTTAGTGAATTTCTGGAATGAACATGTCGAAAATTCATAGGTTATGGACGCCAATCATCCATAACTTAGCCACATAAAAGTCACTTGACCAAATCGTTGTTCTCCTTCACATATGACCACAAGCTTTTGAGGTTTTACGCATAAAGCAACTAAAACCTGAGTCATAATTAAATAATTAGCAAATGTGTGAATAGCGCAATTTCTATTACAACATTACTTTTGTCAAATTCCGAGCTCCCATTGGTCTAGAACCGGAAATTGTAAAGAGAAACTTGAATATTTAAGACCTCATTAAGCTTCGGGTTTGAATTTGGTATGATAATTTACTTATGATGTTACTTGTAATATCTTTATTTATGCTTATTACAATGGTCTTAGATAAATAAAGTTTGAAAATAGAACTGGACATTTAAAAAGCACGGTATATACGTAATTTCCAATGAACATAGTAAAACTAGTTTTATTAAGAAAAAAATAAACTGAACAATCTAAAATAGGGGATTTCAAAGTGTGCAATGCGGGCCGAACGGTAGGCCTATAGCCAAATTCTTTACATGGATGTCAGTCTGATTATGTTATAAATAATTATTTGACTTACTCATAAACAATTCTCTTATTGGAATCAAAACAGCGCAAAAAAGAGATAAAGAGAGGTTTGAAGTCATTACTCTTGAATACGCCTGGTCAGAACTTGGCTGTAGAATAAATTGATTTCTGCTGTTTGACCCGTGGTGGACATTTATAGCTTGTAGGATATAACTTTGTAATGATCTCTTTCGAATGGTAATATTTTTTGTAACTCACATAACTTTCTTTACTCTTCTAAAATTAAAGTGTACACTTATTTATTTATTTTCTTTTTATTGCTCAATATGTTCCAATGAGGAAACCACTAGCTTTCTATGGCATTCCTTGTTCTAAAAACTGTTTAAAGTATTATATTGTGTATAGTCATCGAAAGCTACACAACTGTTTAACCTATTGATTAGGCCTTACTTTAATACTTAAAGAACTAAAACGTCTTTATAGATGAAGTGAAATATGTTTCTTGCCAGTTTTGGCAAATAGCAATGGTAGATCCATGCCTTGATAAAGTTCTTTCAACAATAAAGATATATATTACACATTACATAAGAAATATATTTTTTTTGGTGCGCATTTATTTATCTAAAAATCATAAAACATAAAGCTTGCATTCTGCCTACTCATATAAATTGTTAATCCTAAAATAAATGAAAATAAAAATAAATACCTAAAATAAATTTTCAAATTTATATTTTGTCAAACTATAAAGTATGAATTAAGCATGTGTGTAAATGTTTTCATCGGTACATTATATTGATCTGCATTACCGATCCACTAAAAACGTTATATAGGGTGAGTTTCCTAAAGTGATCCAATACCCAACTTTTTATACTATATCTCAGAGTATAATTCTTATGAGGGACTCCCTTTGCTTTTTTATGTTGCTTTCAGGTATGTATTTCACTTTTCAAAATTTCCCACCCTTTTTCCAGTATGGCAGCCAACTTGAAAATTTCGTATATGACACCCTACATTTTATGGTATTTTTGAAAATTTAATGTAGTTTAAAAACTTTTTATACTATGAAATTTTTATGTAATTCTAAACGTTTAAATTTCTCATTGAACATCCTAAATATTTTGATGTTTTTTTTAAATTTTGTTGTAATTTTAAAGACTTATTTATTCTTTGAAAATTTTCTCTAAACCTAACGGTTAGGGAGCTAGGGGTAATTAAGGTTTATTTTTAGTTCCATAAGAATAACATGGGTCAAACTTTATCTGCCCATATCTCCAAAACCATTCAGTTAAATAAAAAATACTCAATAATAAAAATTTCTTAGAATTATGGTTTGAGAACTTTTTACTCATAAAAATTTTATTTACGTATAAATTAACTTATTTCCAATATGGCGGGAAGAAAATGAAATTTTGGAAAATTGATCTTATTATGAAAAAAATGTTCTTAAAACATGAATTTAAGACATTTTTATTCTTGAGTACTTTTTATTTTCGTTTTTTTTTTTTTTTTATATCGTTCCGAGATATGGGCAGAAAAGTTTGGCCCATGTTATTCTTATGGAACTAAAATAAAATTTAATTGCCTCTAGCCCCCTAACCGTTAGGTTTAGTGAAAATTTTCAAAAGTCTTAAAATTACAAAAAATTTTAAAAACACCAAAATCTTTAGGGTGTTCCATGAGAAATTTTAAAGGTGGCCACCATGTTGGAAAAACGGAAAAATTTTGCAAAGTGAAATACATACCTGAAAGCAAAAAAGAAAAAAAAAGTAAAGGGGGTTCCTCATAAGAAGTATAATATAAAGAAGTTAGCTATTGGATCACTTTAGGCAACTCACCCGGTATAAATGCACTCCGTTTATAAGTAGGGTTTGGAAGACACTGGTTCATGGATCAGCAGGTCATAAAACACAACGGACTTAGCTGTCATAAAATATGAAAGTGTAGGCTGATCATAAAAAACTACAGAGAAAACCTGTCATAAAACTGAGAATAAGGATTGGCCATTCCTTTTGAGATTTTCAAAAACATGTCCAGAGCAAAACGTTTCGTATGTTTTAAGCTTCAATAAACCAACCATCTGTTTGTGTCAGCACAGAATCGTGTACAGAAATAAGATGTACTTTAACAAAATTTATAAAAATGTCCATTTTTGCTGTCATAAGTAAGTGAATATTTTTTCACATTGTTTACATAAGAATACAGTGAGTATACTATGCTTTAGGCGATCCTTGTTACAGACCTGATTTTCAAGATGAATAATAATATGTTGTAACACTTAAATAGAAAAATTAACGTGACTGTATGTGTATACAGTACATACTGTATCTTTTTACACCTTTAATACAGTAATTTATACTAAATATATTTCATAATCTGTTAAAAATGTTCTTTATAAAATTAGTTTAAAAACATTATTCACTGAATTGGAAAGTGGTCGTTATGGAATCACTCAACTAACCTTATCATAAATAACGCAATTTAACTTATTTATCGTATCCTGTATATCATTGAATCACCATTCTAGAAAGTTATTCTTTTGTTTAGCTAGATAGGTTAACGCATTTTATGCCGGCTAGGAAAGACTATTTAGCTAAAGTTATTATATATGTTTCCATTTTCATAATATAAAATAGTAAATATATAAAGTATATTATCCGATCCGAATAAGCCAATACTGTTGGGAGTTTGAATTTTTTACCTTGTTTCACATTGGTCTCGAATTAATCAGTAAATAGCCGGAAGTACTCAATTTATTTTTTTAACTAGCACTAATTTATCAATAAAACATGCAGTGCTTGCGATTTATTTTTGTTAATTATGTAAGCCATGCTCTCTTTCACTTTACAGTTGATCTTGATTTTTAAGAAGTAAACTTAAACAAGACAAAAATATTTCATTAGCATTTCAAACCATATAAATTACACTAAAGCTAAGGAAATTGAGTGAACTGTTTACCCAATGAATCGGACTTAATGTGCGCTTGGCCCGTGGGCAGAGATGACAGGTAGCAGCGGTAGCGACGCAGAGTACGTTATCGGCTGCCAGTATCGGCGCGGCGCGGCGTGGCGATCTCTTTACTACAGTCACACACACGCAACCTCCCACACACCACTATCCACTCCATTAGCCCAGGGTAAACTGTATATAAAGCGTAATGATCAAACGTTGAACTCAATGTATTTGCAAATGCTTCTATTTGCATTGTAGGTAAACTAATTGTGGAAATATCTAATTTCTCAAGGCTAACTGAGTTTGAAAATACGGTAGTAAATTTAATAATAGTTGTTTTCCAAGTTTGTATGAAACTCAAATTAGTTTTAATTGTGACTGTTCAAGCCTGGGTTTGATTTAAAAACAAAAACAAAAATTGAGTTAAAATATTTATTAGTACATGTCTTTCATTAGTAAACTTAAAATTGATTACATATTTCTCTTTGTTTTTTATGTTTAAAAACCATATTATCACTTGTTATTTTCTACAACAATATTGCTAACGTATTTTAAAACCGTATATTAAAATAATATTCATATGAAGTTGAATGGTTTGAAATCAACTATTAATTTAACAAATAAATTAAATACCCCCATTGCAGCAGACCTGCGTACTCAGAGAATTGCCAATGGAATTTCAGATTATTTACTTTCCCCATAAAAACACCATAGGATCGAGTATGTAGGTTTGCTACCATTAGGTGTTGTTAGAAAATCTAAGCTAATCAATAATTTGTGAACATAAACACAAAATTGTATCGAACTCTGGCAATTTTTTATTTTCCCCAAAAACCTTATGGGGGTGAGTATGAAGGTTTAACGCCATATGGGTTTTGTAAGCAAGTATAAGTTAAACCTTATATAGATAATGTACATACCAAATTTGATTAAGTTATGGCAATAAATAAGCAAGATCTAGGGTTTTCTTGATTTCCCATAAGAATAACATGGAAAACACATTTTTGGATTTCCCCGTAACCAGTTATGCTATGATAAAAATTTCCAAATTGTTTTTTTTTAAGCTCTTTTAAATGGGCTCAGTTAAAATTGATGAGTTTTAAAAATTAAGGTCCAAAAATACCAAAAACCGATTTTTTACCCCTTTGAAAAACCATAAAACCCCGTTCCCATAACCCGACAATGCTGGTTCGCGAACTCATAAAAATAGACTTGGTCTTACACCTCCATACCAAATTTCATCAAAATCGGAGGTCCCCTTCAAAAGTCATCAGTACCACGGACACACATATGTATATAGTTCTTCTCTCACACACACACACACACACACACATATATATATACATATATATACATATATGTGTGTGTGTGTGTGTGTGTGTGTGTGTGTGTGTGTGTGTGTGTGTGTGTGTGTGTGTGTGTGTGTGTGTGTGTGTGTGTGTGTGTGTGTGTAAATATATAGGAAAATGAACGAATGGTGTTTTTGGCTTCTGGGGACCTCTAAATAAAAAGTAAAGTGGTCCCGTCCTTAGGTCTTACCATTGCTACTACCGTAATAGCGTATTCCCTATATAGTGTAGTAAATTAAGCCAAAATATGGCTGCTAAGAAAAGTCCCTGACCTCCCTAAGAAAAGTCCCCTGAAATCCCCAGTGGGCAATATGCCTAAAAATGATGAGATGGCCCACGTGGAGTCAGAAATAAATCTTTCTTCGACCAATGGGTTTATGTACATCAAATTAAAGCTCTTAAGTAGTTGAATTTAATGCCGCAAACCCCATCTCTAAAGGTTGCCTGAGTCGGAAAAGGCATCCTGTCAAACTTTGAATAAAAATCAAATTTTAACCTAAACGCTTAAAAATGTAATAATTTTCGAAATACTTGACCTTTCGAGGTGCTGTTTGAGGCAAACGGTTGCTTTTACAATTACCTTTGAAAATGCGGATAGCTAGTCATATGCTTATCATACTACCTATGAACCACCCTCCACATGGACGTCCCAAAGAGGGAAGTTTAAAAAAAATTCTTAGTCCATAGCCATGTTATACATAATTTTAAAGATCTTAGTAAGGAGAGTACATAGCCGAAAACCAGACCTCAAATGGTCAAATATGTTGGAAGTTATGTATTTCAAAGTTTTGATAATATTATTTTATATTAAGCTTTGAACGCCTTCCATTTCACTCCCGACAGTTATATTGAGGTCGGGTTTAGCATTGTATTCTAAATTTTAAGACCTTTAATTTGATATATATAAACCTTCTGGAATGTATTTAAATTTAGTATGCTAAGTATCAAATTTTAATGTAACTCCTTATGGGCCAACCCCTCATTTTTAAGAGTGACCCCCATATGGGATTTCTGGGGACTTTTCGGAGGAAGGTCAGAGGACGCCTTAGAACACACTTCAAAAGAAATTGGCTTTCCAAAAATTATTTCATTTTTCCCGACTAATTTTACTACACTAATAGGGAAATTCGCTAAAAATAAATAATATATCAAAATTAATTTATTGGAAATTAATTTATTTTTATACATTGAATCGTGGTTTTGTATCCAAAAATGGTTTCAATAAAAAATGTTATTGTTTATCATCTTGATTTGTAAACAGAAAATGTACAAATACCATAGAATTAACTTACACAAAAATTAATGTGTAATGATATTTTTAATTGTAATATGGTAAAACTTGTATAGCTAAAAAGTGACCATACAGCCTACTAAATAATGTTTTAATGCTGTTTATACAATATACACAATAGAATAAATAGTGATCAATTATTTTTATTTTTATTATTTTTATTTTTGTTGTTAAATGATGTGTCCAGGGCACATGAGAAGTAGTAAAGTAAGAATTAAAACATTCTTACTTAAATGTGAAATGTAAAGGAAACTTTTTCCATTTCTCCCATTGTAGCGTTCTATTTTGAGACAAACGGCCCGAAATCTCCTCCTATGTCCTGCATAGTTTATGTTTTATGAAATATTTCCGTCTCCTGATATACGCCTCGTGCCGGCTTCAACAACACTATCCTGTTTTGAGACCATTTATTGGAAAATGTATTCGTCATAACTTTGTGAACATGATTTTTCTTTTATATTTTTGGAACGAAGTTATGGAATTGGTTATGTAGGTTGTACTAAACATTATTGTATTCTTTGGAAATTCAAATAAAGTGTAATTTTCCCATTATGTTGCAAATATTCCAAGTTTGGAAAATTTAGGAAGGGCATCGTTTAATAAATCACAATTGACACAACAAGCATTCATTGAATAAATTAATGGTAAGGACTGGCGTCGATTGGGTATTAGTTTTAGGGATGCATGTAAGTGCAATAAATGAATTAGGAATCTGTAGATGAATTTATAAATAATTATAAATGAATTCAAATTTTTAATTTATGTCTTAAACGTACTCTCCTAATTGATTGCCTTTTAGTAAACGGTTTTTATTCACACTATTCAAACCATGTATATCAAAGGGTTGCTAAAACATCCAATCACAATGATGCTTTCTCATTGTGATAGTCTGGCACTCCGCTCCATAGTCGCATGACTGGTCTTCTGTCATTCCCCATTTGTATTTCCAATAATTACATCTTCCCACTCCAGTGCGGAATCGATTGAGAACAGTCTACTGCTTCTGAGGAAGATCCATACCACTTACTGCTAAGGTTGGGTCAGTAATCAAAAAGTGATTCCGACCTTGGAAAGAGTCCCAGGAGGAAGTCCAGTTGGTATGGATTGAAAAGTTTGTGTCCGTCAACTGGGATGCTTTCCGCAGTGGTGGTCTTCGGGACCTCAATCTGCCCGTCTCATGGGGTAGGTAATCATGGATGGGCAGCTGTGGAGCAGATAAGATCTTAGTGTATTCCCTAATGAATGCATCCCTTCGTCTTATTTCAGGAGGAGCGATATTACACAGCACCGGGAGCCAGGGTACAGGGGTTGCCATGAGTGTACCACTAATGGCTCTCATGGTCCTGTTTAGCGGGACGTCGATCTCTCTAACGTGCACACAATTTAACCACACGGGAGCATAGTACTCAGCAGTTGAATATACCAATGACAGAGCAGTGGTTCGCAGAACTTGTGCGTTAGCTCCCCATGTGGAGCCAGCAAGGTGATGGACAATGTTAGTCCTGGTTCTCACCTTAGCTGCCGTTTTTTATAATTGGCTTTTAAACGTGAGAGACCGATCTGAAGTGGCTCCAAGATAAACAAAGTTAATATAAACACACCAAGTGAACCTGGAGAAGTTCATAACGAAACCTGAAAACAAAAAAGGCAGTCACGAAAATTAAATAAAACATGAAAATGCACAAAGCGAGAACAGGAAATGCGAGAGCAGTTAAACAAAGCACAAAAATGAAAATGAAAGAAATACACTTTATCCATAAGGAGATAGCACACGGTAACATATTTCGATGTATTTTTGAACTTTTTACAATTATTGATCATTAAATCATAACTGTTCAAGTTTTTCGCCGACAGTTTTATTAAAGTTGCAGAACTTCATAAAGACCGAAAAGCCATTGACAAACTTTCTTGGTTGTTATTGCAGTTAATGCAAGTAAATTTTTTCAACAATAATAATACTATTTTCTCATTTGAGAATGGTTCAAGCTTTTAACACCAAAAGTCCAAAAATTATCCTCATAAAATGAAACTTCTGATGAATTGTAATTAAAATAAACCTGTTTTCAATAAAAAGCAACATTGACATCCACTTGCTCTCAGCAACACAATTTGTAGAGGTTTAATTAAAACGTTATTAGTTTGACAGATAACATTCATTTAATATTCTTTTGAAAGATCTTTTACAGCAATAATGACTTTAAATGTAATGTCTTAACACACCCAAATAAATTTGTAAATAATGTATTAAACTTATGGGGACGGGGAGACTTCCTATCCCAATTGATCACTTATAATAACAAAGAATAAGTCAAGCATAAATTGATTTTATGACCAGTGTGGTTGACCAACTATGTTGCTATCCAATGTTGTGGCAATTGTTTCCACTAGTGGTCAGTCTTTGCCATAAAAGAAAATTATGGATCTTTAGATTTCATGATTAGTGTGGACCCAAGAGATGACCGTATTCCACTCCTAGCACTTATCTTTTTAATTTCATAATTTGATTGAATTCCTTTTAACATAGTTAATTTTTAATCATTAATGGTTCTTGTTCATTAATAATTCTTGTTATTAGATTACGTCAGACTTTGGTGATTTCATGTTTAATATATTGCAACTCCAATATAATACAATAAAAACAATACAATACAATAATACTATACAAAAATAGTGTCCCAATGGTATGAATTTTGTGTGTGGTGAGTATCAGTCACAACTTCATCAATATATTGTAAAAGTAGACATTAAAAGAACATTTCTGAAAATATCTTTAGCACCATTATTATTTGACCTATGAATGTTAAATATATGGTATAAAAGTGAACAAAATCCTTTTTAATGGGGTTTTATGTAACGTAAGCTATCAGCGCATCCCAAGCGAATGACCTCAGATGTATGACAGGATGCAGGTAACCTGACACATACTCCTTTGTGGTTCCTAAGAGCGTTCTTTGTTGGTAGATTAGATCCATCCATTAGGACAAAATGGCTTTTTCGTGAGGTCTATAACCTAAATATATACTAAAATCAATGAACATATTAAGTGCTTCTATGTAGATTTTGTTAATTTCATAATTTTGATCATAAAAATTAATTTTTGACTATATTTTAAACAACATTAATGTACATTCCGCAAAAAAATCTATTTATATTTTTTAATTCCAGTGCTGTTTACTAAATAATTTATAAAGTCTAGCCTCGTTGTTTGATGGATACATTTAATCCTGCAATGTTCATGGGCGGATTTGCAGGTGGTAAGAGCCAACCCAACTTACACAGATTATGTTTTAACTAGTATACGTGTTGCCCGAAATCGAGCAATTTATTATAATACAATACAAATGTTACTTTTAGCTATAAATCAATGACATCCGACCAATACAATATTGTGAATCTCTTTAATCACCACTACACACGTATTTACAGCTGATTATTAACAGATGTTTAAATGCTTTATTCAATCCCAATGTTATTGAAATGGGAAATTTTGAGATTTCAATGGTGAATAGCGCCTTTATTTTCAGTTAGATTATCATCAATTTTTGGCGGAAACAACTACAGACCAAGTCCTATCCAACGACACCAAAAACTTGAAAATCGGTTGAAAATTTTAGGAGGAGTTCTCAAGACAAAAAAAACTTTAGCGTATTAAATAAGTATAGATAAGCTTTTATTATAATTGAAGTATTTATACCACCGTATACACTTTCAGAACTTGACCTTAGTTTGATCAAGACATTAATAAAATAAAATGCAACGTCAGAATGATAGCTAAAAGTAAATAATATTTAGACAGTTTCCGTGAGGTTCATAGTTTCTCCTACAAAGCCATGTGTTGTGGATGATGAGCTACTGAGAATGACGAAGCATGTGGCGACCGCGCCGCGCCACACAGCTGTCTGGGAGTAGGCAGTGCCATCGGGAATCACTGTTAACAAACGTAACATCATATCTCGCTATTTAGAGGTGGTAATTTCAGGCAATACTGTCATCATAACAGAATTTAAACCCCGCGGAGGATGCACCTACGTCAAATGTCAAATTTGATTTGTGCGTTACGTCCTAGAACTACTTAATTGCCACTACTACTGTGATGCAAGCACTAACTATACAAAATGTATGTACCTTATAACAGCTCAACATTTTCAGAAAACCTTTATTTGTTTAGAGACAAAACAAATCAACAACAAAACGAGTTTCATATTGATCAAACACCTCATACAGCAATTTAATTAACCTCAGTAAAACAAACAAATCAAATCAATTTATTAAACGTTTTCAAATTTTGTATGTAAACTTCAACACGTGATTCAAAATTTGATTTGTTGTATCAATCCAAACCTTAAAACATTAAGGGGTTTGGACCGTTCCTCGTCAAAACGTTAAAATAAAATGCCACTGGCGTAAATACACCTAAAAAGTAATAAATATAAGTTTTTACACTCAGATCATAGCAATATTTTTACTACACGATCTTCAAACATTATAAAATAAATTAAAAGATAGCTTTATTGTATTTTTTAAGTAAAGAAGTTTCGTGTATGCCTTTCAAATCACTACACTGACGTATTTAGAGCCTCGACATTTAATGGTTTAAGGATTTCTCGTTTAATTCGTATCAAAAGATAAAATAAGACCTTATTAATGACGGTAATGTATTCTATACCAGTAGATTACAACGAATATTGTAATAACTTGACACATAAATAATGCAAAAAAATTAAAATGTCGGCATCAAGCTCACAATGGCGTCAACACTGTAAAATACAGTAAGCAACACAATAGATTACAGTTCATTGGCCAATCACAATATGCATCTTGGATGTGGTCGTGCTCTTGTTAAGAACCTCTGTCAACAGGTTGGGCTGTCAGAAGGCATTGGATTCTCCCCCACGATGTGTGTGGTGACCTCTCTTTGATGTTCTAAAGCAGCAGTTTAAAAAACACCCCCGTCTTAGCAGACCTGCGTACTCAGCAAATTTCCAAAAGAATTAAATGTTTTGTATTTTCTCCATTAACTTATTAACTTAATAGAAATGAGTGTGTAGGTTTGCTGCCACGAGATTTTGTCAACAAATGTTTTTTTTTTTTTTTTTTTTTTAGTGCATTTATTTACATTATCTTCAGTTTACAATTAACTATCTACATATTGCACACTAAAAACAATGGTCTAGGATCGTCTGTTTTGGTTGACACTCTGTAAAAAAAGTGGATCTAATTATAAAGTGTCCAATAATTCAAAATGTTTTTAAAACGTGTTTTGAGTGGAATTGAACATTTTTGACCTTGTTTGAAGTCATTTTATTACTGTCGCCGTCCCTAACTCTCTGTGCAGTGGGCTACGTAGGTGGTGTACATCAACTATTCATTATTTTATACTGACTAACAACAAAATTCCTCTTCTACCTCTTGTATGGACAACAACGTACTTTACAGAAACATCAAGTTCCAACTATACGTGTTGGACACTCTAGATGCAGTAATATAATATCAACAACTTTATCGTCTATTAAGTGGTGATGATCAGAAAAATGTATATAACAGTTGATTTTGTCAATGGAAAATTTAGTCAGTTCGATTCTACCCATCCTTCACAAGAGTTTCAAGGGGGTTCTTTAAAACATGGTTGATCTGGAAAGATTCTATGAAACACTGTTTCATCTAATTAGTGGCGATCCTCCGCTACATTTGAAGTTAACAGTCGAGATTGAAGATAGCGTTAGTAACGAGTATAATTCATCCCGACCTATTGTCTAACATTGGTAAGATAATAATTTAAAAAATTTATTATTACTTCTTTTGAGAAACCTTGAACATGTTTTGACATGTTTGAAGTCGCCGGCGAATTGGGCTATATAGGTCCTTTAAAACAGCTATTTTCGTTCAATCTCGTATTACTGTCGTCCGATAACCTATGAGTGACGTCAAACCACAACGTCACACCCGTGACGTCACACATACGTCATAACACGTCCCAAATACGTAACCACTAATTAAAAACAAATAAAACTCTTTAAAAGTCTTTCTAATTTATATTTTTCCTTTGCACATTTGAACTTAAAAAGGTTTTATCTATAAAATTATAACGATTAAAGTGAATAAACCATCCTTAAAGGGAAGACATGAACAAAACATTCTCAAGACTGTTCAACGCTTGCAACCCACGTCTCCAGTCGCAGTTATTTGAATATAGAAATGTGTAATGGTTAGAATTAAATTAAAATGATTACTGCGGTATTAATAGGGCAGAAAGTAACGAAATATTACTTAAGCTCAACGGTCTTAGGTAACGGCAAGAAATAGTTTATTTCAATAAATTAATTTTCAAACTTGCAAAAAATCTAATTTAATTTTTGTGGATTGAACGACAGTATAAGTCTTTTTTTCAACCCGGCTGGCAGTAGTATCAACTTATTATCTGCAGGGACGCCCCATTACTCCATTAAACTTAAGCATCATTGTCAAACTTTCTTGGTATCTTGTTACTGATACGTCCTAACTACTCTATGTAGCTTATCTACAAGCAAAATATTAATATAAAATAGCTTTATCTACAAGCAAAATATCTGAACCAATAAAACCTGCAGAACAATAAGTCTTAGCTAACTCAACAGGATAAAAATGATTATGTATTCTTATTAGAACCTATTCTCCACTTTTGGGGTTTGTTAACGTAAGAGTTTAAAAAATATATTTTTAAATCAAGCATCTATACTTATTTAATAATAAAGGGTTTTTGTGTTGAGAACTCCTACATTTATCAAAAAATTTTCAAGTTTTTGGTGTCGTGGGATAGGGCTTGGTCTGTAGTTCTTTCCGCCAAAAATTGATGAGATTCGAAATTGAAATAAGAGCGCTATCCACAAATTAAATTTGAAATTTCCCCATTTGAATAACATTGACATTGGTTTGAACATTGTATACCAATGTTAACGTACAGCTGTTAACGTACAGCTGTAGTTTTTGGTGACCACTGATATTCACAATATTTGAATGGTCGAATTTCATTCATCTAAAACTAAATGTAACTTTTTTATTGTATCAAAATAAATTGATCGATGCCGAGCAACAGGTGCACTAGTTTAATTCAGTTTAATTGCAGTTTTGCAATTGGCAATTAATTGTAAAAAACAATAAAAAACGGAGGTAAATCAAATCAGTTATTGTTTATATTTGTTTTATCAGATTTGTTTATTTGATTTTTTATTCCCTTTGCCTAAGCAACGACCAAGGACCACAATAATATTTCGGAAGCAATATGGTACGTGCTTGAGAGGGCGATAAACATAACCTTTATTCCGACAGAAATGGCTCGCTTGATTTATCTCCAGATATTACACTCTATATAAAAGGGAAAAAGTGTATAAATCACATTCAATAACTTCCAATCCATATTATACTCTATTTTAAGTTTGAAGTAAATCATGTGATAATACTAGTATATTTATGTGTTCTGCAATTTACACTGTGACAACTTTTGTTCAACTTTGTCAATTTGCTTAAGAAACCCATATGTCGGCAAAGAGACGTACTCGCCGCTTTGTGGTTTTTAGGGAAAATTAAAAGACTTAAAACTTAACCTTACTTAAAAAAAAAAAAAACTGGTATTTAAACTTACTAGTTTAGGTTATAAAACTTATATTTATTTACAAAACGAATTTGGTAACAAACCTACATACTCACCCCTATGGTGTTAATGGTGAAATAGAAAATCTAAGAATATTCTTTTGGAAAGTCGCTGATTACGCAGGTCTGTTGCGACAATGATATTTAATTATTTACTTAATCTCTCAAGCTACATAATATTCTGTGACCTTTACAGAATGTCATCATCATGTAATTTATATAACTTCAAATGAGGTCAGACGACGTCATCAGTGGCGTCATTGATGACGTCATCGTCACTTACGTCGTCGTGATGTAGTCATGGGTTGAATCCTGCAATTCGCCACTACTTAGTACTTTAAAGTTTATACTATACTGCCATCAGAACATAGGCAAAATTTATGAATATATTGTACATAAGGATTACTGATTCTCGTAGTCGTTAATTTTTTGAACGATTAGGAAAGAGAGATTAGTACAAGACCTGGGCGGGAACCCATTATTTCTCGGCATGACCATAAGGACTTAAAGGCCAAATTAAAGTGTCCCGTGGTTAGTAAAGGTATACTATTTTACAATAAAATGTTTATTTTCTTTAATACTGTATATAGGAAAATCAAAAAAATAAGAGCTATAGAAATAAAAATAGTGATTAGGGTATCTCTAACATATGTTTGAAATCTAAAATAAAGTGGTTAGGGAATGTATGCAAAAATATGATACACAATGTAAACTTATTCTTTAAATATCATATTTTCTTATTAACTTTAAATTGGGTTATTTATGATGTTCAAATTTTTATGTTAACTACCTAAATTCAAGCATTAACTGTTATTACTATATTAAATCACCGACTCGACTAAGTTCACATGTTAAATCAGATGTAGCTAAAGTTCAAAATAGTCAATACAGCAAATCTTGAATGGCGAGGTGGGAAACATAAATTATTTTTTATTTTGAGGATGTATATCGTAATTACAAATTAAGTTAGTCTCAATGACTTTTTTAATAACTAATCGACATTTAAATGCAACTATTCTAAATAATTAAGTATCCGAGATACCTCTATTTGTAATTTAGTTGTTGTTCTTGATGTAAGATAATTGAAACTTAAATTAATATTTATTTGTTCAGCGAAAGGAGAGAACAGGAATGTGTTGTGGGATATTATGTTTCTATAAATACGAGGGAAATTCCAATATAGAATAATTATGATTTGTATTGAAGAATGGTGAAAACGATAAAGTTATAATCATGATAGTGGCAACTCAATGAGATTTTCATCGTGTAACCAGGTTTACCCTCATTAAAAAATTTTATATTTTATTCCTTTCTTTTTTGTATGAAATTGGAAGGTTATTTTAACTTTCAATTAGTTAGTGCAGCTTTTTGATTTTTTTATACAATTTACTGTCAACTAATGAACACAAATTCTTTATCTATCATTACTATTTCTCTAAACTACATTATTTTATTTTAGAGTCCGTGGTAGGTTAGAGTAGGAGCTTTAGCCACACAAGCCAGCTGTCACCAGTTTGCTCATGGGCGACTAACTTACATGTATTAACAACAAGCGTTAGCCTCTGGCTTGCTTTTTGAGTCGTACGCTGTGTCCACAATCTCTTTACAACAAACTAATAAGTTTAGTTCTTAAAATATAATTACCTAAATTCTTTTATGTTTTTTAAAAAATTTTTTTAATTCCACGAATATCAAGTAAATAAATCAAAATAAAATTAAGTGTTGAGAATAGAAATGTGTAGTATTATATACTTACAGGCCGTTTTTACAAGTTACTTAAAGGATTTCTCATTTTTAATTGAGTTAAATTTACACACTTGAAAAACAGCCTCGTGTATTACGACCAGCAACATTCAATCCAAATACTTGAAAGTCATATGGACAAATGTGTCTACTAATTGGAGTATTTTCCCTCCAAAATATATTATAAAAGTGGTGAGAATCAATTACTATTGTCTTAAATAGAGTTTTATATACGCTAGCATTTTAAAACCCAAGATGTGAGAGTTCAGGCAAATAAAAATAAAAAAGAATAAGCAAATATTATTAGTTATTCTTCTAATAGAAAAATGTTGTATCAATTCTTGTGTATTATTTTACAAAACATGTAAAATTATATAAATCATTTACTATGTTAAATTATTGTCATGTAAATAAGTACTTATTTTTTTATAAAACACTGTTTAGTCCTAAGAATAACTAAAAACAGCCTTTTGAATATTCAATTATTTTTAAATATTAAATTTTTGAAGGATGATTTGAAATATTGGGCCTATTTTAACAGCGGCTGTGTCACATGGGGTTGTTCTAATCTTGCCTCGCCATCCTTGTCTCTCACAACAATGGTCCAGGATTATCACCCTTTGTTGCCGAATTCATAAGCTTATTACATAAACATAAAATTAAAAGGTTGGAAGACCCTTAAAATGATGTAAAGTATTGACAATTAAAAGAAACCGTAGGTATTAAAAAATTAGGTTATTTAAATGTATTATGCTAACAAATTATTATAATATTGTACTACTGTATTGTAAATGGAATTTCTTTTTGGCTTAGGAGTGAAAATGGTACAGAATCCGTAAAATTTATAGTATCATAAATTTTACTTGATCTTGCACTCTGCTAGTGTGAAGGAAGATAATATTTACAGTGTAAGAATTACTCTATAATAAAGAGTATAAAATTCCAGTTTTATTTTAATTAAAATAGAACATATTATATTAAAAAGGACCACTAATAGCAATATGGAAAAAAACGTTTTACATTTTCACCTACAATAAGATTTTATTACAATTTAAATTTACATGTGATATAACCTATTTTGTATTTAGTTTTACTGCTACATATTATTATAATATCACAATTGTAAGGTATAGATGTTATTATCAGCCAAACCCCTCCAACAATGGTGTTGGTACTGTCGGGGGTGGGAAGCTTTGCATTAATTCTGTGAACTAGTTTGTGGGACTTGGAACATGCTCAAACGATTACCGTACTGAATCTGTTAATAGTCCACACTGTTATTGTAATATGCAGCTAAACTGACTAGTACTGTCTAATTATATTATTAAGTTTTTTTTTTATAAATTATTGGACACTTTTAAGATTAAATAAATAAACAACCTAACCACTTAGGAAAATAGGAATTGTTTTGTTAAATAGCATATTAAAACAGTATTTTTACATAGTACAAAAAATACTTTTACATCAATATTTTTATAAGCTAAATGAACCATTTCCATGTATATCCATGGTTTATAGTCTAAACTGAAAATCAGACTATGTTTTTTCTGAGAATTGCTGGAATTACATGTTATTATTAATATGTTATGTTATTATTGTTATTATTATTATGTTATTTTCTGAGTATTGCTGGGAGTTATTCCAATAACTCCCTTACTCTTCTATTAAGTTCCCCAATGTCTTGAACCTTCTTTGCGAATGCGAACCCCCTGTACTTGACATAACTCCAGAGAAAGTTCAAATTTTATGTCTGGAGATCTTGGAGGCCAAGAAATTGCAATATAAGGTTTAAAATACCTTTAATTTTTTTAATGTTTTGACGAAGTTCCCATGGATAACTACTTGATATTCTCAGGTTAAAAATGCACCCATTAGAGGCTCGAAACCTTTGGTAGCAAGTAACCAAACAAGGATCACTTGACAGTGCACAGGTATTTTAAACCTTTTATTGCTATTATCAGCGATTCAGAGGCTTAGTCATCATGAAACCAAGAAATTGGACTATCAGGTTAAAGTACTTGGTAGGCTAATTAAATATATATCAATTAAAAAGGTTGTTATATAATCTCTATACCCGTAGGCTATAATTGTTTTGCCCAGTATTTGTGTATCTCAGAGGTGGTTTTTTGCCGTAGGCTGATTCTATATAAGTGTGATCGAATGTTGTATCACTACGTGTGGTGTTCGGCCGCAGCACTTTCGTGCAGGCAAATGCCGTGTAAGATGCGTGTAAAGTGTTAGGGTCGCAGCGCCAGCGGACAGCCGGGGCAGGCAAGTACGCTTGTTGGTATAATGTTTGTGGGTGTGTGTGAGTGTAAATGTAATGAAATATTGTGCCTACGCTAATAACTTACCGTTGCCCAAGGAATAAATATGCAATCAATACAATTTACTGACTTTTATTTACTCTTTTAAACAGTTAACACAACACAAATTACAATATTTATTTACAACTTAATCTCTCTTTTTTCAATCGCAGAGCAAATGGTCATAGACCCGCAGCGATTCCCGCTCGGCCGGCGCGGCGGCCGGAGAGTGAAGTGTCCAGGCTCGTTGACGGAGTAGCGATTCTCGAGACCATATCGCATCGCCCGGAGGACTCATGAGGAAAGGAGTAGGGGAATGTGTCGACAGTGTTACCAACACAGAAACTGCTACGTGTTTGTTTGTATTCTTATTTGTAACCGCCAGAAACAACTGGTTTGTAACCAATTAACAAGTTTGAAGTATTTCTAGGCCTAAATGGTTAATTTTAGTTTGTTAACTCTTAGAGATAGACGGTAAAAAGAGCATCAGAAGGTAAGAATATAGAAGATGAAAGAAAAAAAGTGTCTCAAGAAGCAACAATAGGAGAGTGGGAGATGGTTACTGGTTGCAAACAAGAAACTGCAAATAATTTTAATAACGATTTTATTTACAATTAGAAGAGGAATGTAAAATATAGCCAGAATGATGTAAAAATCGTGTTATTTTTCAATTCAATGTTATTTATTTATTTCCATTGCAAAGCCATTTCCTTAAATACAATTTATTTTAATAACGATTTATTTATTGTAACAAATTGGATGGGTAATTTGGCTATAAATAAATATGCCATTAATTATATATAAGTTACTTCGATTTAAATATTACAAATTGTTATGATAACATATTAATAAATAGGCCTACAATTTTCAAAACTAGAGTGTTAAGTGCTGATAATAATTAATTAAGTAATACATTAATGATTTACAAGGCAATTAATTATTTTTTTGCCAATAAAATTCCACTAAAAATAAACACATTATTACTCTGCCCTCGGTATCATTCGTTTATCACCGACTGTCCTTTCAAGCATGATAATAACCGGCATTGCTTGTAAGATTGACATCTGCGTCACTACATGGTTGGCAACACTGTCAACACTTTCCTCCACTCCTTTCCTCATGAGTACTCCGGGCGATGCGATATGGTCTCGAGAAGCGCTAGTCGGTCATAGATATATACTAATACACCTGGATCGATAACTGAAATGGCGGAATAGCGGTAAAAACGAGCCGGCTTCCCCCACCACTAGCCAGTATTGCCGCCGCTGCGCCGCCGCCGCGCCGCACTGAATAACAGCTGACATGATTGTTGTCGGTGCGTCAGCTGCATTCTTGTTTGTTTACATTCTTTTAAATTTTCAATTAATTATGATTATGATGATGAAAGATGGTTCTTACTGTGAAGCTTTTAGTTGTATTAGTACACATTCATAAGGCTGAAATTTATTATTTCATAGGTAAGGAAGACAAAAAAATACAGTATTACTGTAGTTTAATCAATTAATTAATTTATTTAATTAAATTACAGTACATAATTACTCACACAGGGTTGGCAACACTGACCACGAATACTGGCTAGTGCTGGGGGGAACGGCTCGTTTTCGCAACATGGAGTTATCGATCCAGGGGCCCAATTTTTGAATCGAGTGAGTCGTGAGTTACATCTCACCAGTTTGCTCCTTACCGACTGGCTCGAGATGGTAAAATTGAAGTTTATGTTAGCATCCGGTTTCAACCGTCAAAACAATAACAACATTAAATATTGCCAGTTCTATTAATTTAAAGATTCTAAATGACTTGCATTGTTATATTTAGAACATAATTGCAATCTTATTTTATTTTAAATGTTTAATCACACAATTGTAAGTATCAATATACATTTTAGGCTATTTAACTAAAGTAAACATAACCTCGACGATTTGAAAAGTATGAAAGTTGTTATTGACAGATTGAATTATTTCCTGTCGAGATCGAGATGATGAAGAAGAAATTTCAACCTCACGTGAGATTATCTCACCAAAACCACTCACCACCGATTTGTTAGGTGAGTGAAAACGGGTGAGTTGGTGAGATTTTTTGCTCAAAATACATTTTTATACATATATGCGACAATGGTGAATAAAACAATCCCTTGAAATACTGCTGAAAAATATTAATTACTGGATGCGCAAGTTTTAAAAGACCTTAAAAGTTACCTTCATTCTTATTTAATTATAAGGGTGGTTGTAAATTTTTGGCGAATAAGCCAACTCACCAACTCACTACTCACTCGATTGAAAAATTGGGCCCCTGATTAGTATATATCTATGTAGTCGGTGACGGTGCCGGTGTAGCCGGTGTAGCTCACCCGCAGTCTCCATCGTTGTCCATTGTTGCCGAAATCAGCTGACCGCTGTTGCTGCTCACCGCCGCCAGGCTGCAGTGTGTGTCGCCCAGCTGACTAGCAGTTGTCAGTTCCTTAACCTGTGAACTTAATTACACTATTTTACAATAAAGAATTTTTGTATTGCGTTCTTGCTTATTTCCAACATATATAAAATATATTATTTTGTTTCTGTAATCAATAAAACTAGGAGTACGCTTATTCCGCGCGTATGGGGATGAACGGCAACATAAGACTGATAATCCTAGTTCCTATTAAAAATAAACAAATAAAAAGTAACACATCTATCAAATTACACATATTAACTACATAGAAAGAAGTTTTAATTTTTTTTTTGGTATTAATGAAATATGATTACTAATACTTTTATTGCTCCCATGATAAAATATATCATTAAATGTCTTTAAAACAAGTAACAAACAATCTTGTATGTTAAGAAGTAAACACTTTTACAGTGCTATACCTATACGATTTTTAGTTTTCTTACACATTTAAGTGTCCTAAATTAAATTAATTACTTACCCAAAAACTTTATTATTAAATTGATTGAGATAGTGAAAATTTCTAGTAAATTTACTCTTAGAGCTGTATAGTGAAAATATCCCATCGCTGCAGACCTGCGTACTCAGCGAATTTCCAAAGGGATTTGATATTTTGTATTTTCTCCATAAACACTATAGAAATTAGTTTAAAGGTTTGCTGCCATGGGATTTCTTTTATGTTAGTTGTTAGGAAATGTAATGGTAAGGTACGGTAAGGTAAATATCAAATTGTATCCCCGTAAACCTTATGGGGATGAGTATGTAGGTTTACCGCCATGTGGGTTTTGTAACCAAATATCAGTTAAACTCTACCTTGTGAATGTACATATCAAATTTTACCAAGTTACGTCGTTATGTCAATAAATATGTGAGGCAGAGGGTTTTGTTGATTTCCCATAAGAATAACATCAAAAAACTTTTTTGGATTTTCTCCGTAGCCTGTTGAGCCAAGTTAAAAATGCAAAATACTAAATTGTTTGTTTTTTAAGTTTTTTTTTTTAAATGGTTTTAGTTAAAATTGTAGAATTTCAAAAATTGAGGTCCAAAAATGCCAAAACCCCATTTTTCACCCCTTTGAAACTTCATAAAACCCCGTTTCCATTTAATAAAAATCGGGGGTCCCCTTCAAAAGTTATTATTACCACAGACAATTTATATGCATTTACGCATTTATAGAGAAACATATATATATGAAAATGAACGAATGTTGTTTTTGGCTTCTGGGGACCAAAAAATTAGGGTTTTGGCATTTTTTGCGATTAATTAAAAAAATTCACTAACATTTTAAGATAACATTGAAAAAACCTTAACATAATAAAAGATTTAGTATTTTGAAAAAATAACTTAGCTTTACTAATTAATATCAGGTAAAATGCAAACCCAGCCTCCCATGTTATCCTCTTAGGAAATCAATAAAACCCTATATTGCTTAATTTTTTAACAATTTTCAAAACAATCTGGTACATATATTTATGAGTAACTAATATTTGGTCAAAACCAACCATGGCAACAAATCTGGGTACATATTAAATCCCATGAAACTTTAGTGGAAAATTAATATACAGTTTTGTCTAGTTGAAATGAGTACCAACTCGTGGTGCAAAAATCATTTCCATGAAGTATTTGCCATCGATTTCCTCAACTGAAAGGTACTTTTTGTTTTACTTCTGCTTCAAACTCATGGTAAATTTAAAACTCTAAATTCAGCATAACAAAGCACCAGAATTGCTCTATAAAAATGCTTCAAGGACAGCGACGAGATTAGCGACTATTGCTAAGCGACTATCGCTCCGCTGAATATTATTATTGGGATTAGGTTGCGCATTTACCATCTGTACTTAGCTGTATCCTACAGCTGTAAATAGGTTAGTTTTGGATGAATCAATCACTATTGGATTTTTCGGAGAACTATGTGCAGCATTTTTAGCAATGACACGTCATACGTAAAATTAAATTCTTTGATTTCGAGCAATAAGTGCACTAGTTAATATAAAACCGTTTCTAGAAGCTTTTCATCTTCCATTGTAGTTCCATATTCCTTAAAGGAATTACAATCAACAACTAAACATGTGAAAAACTAAGAAGAAACGCTTGCTTGCTTTGCTCATTATAAGGAGGACTTATTTCACTGAACTCATCATTTTTTAATAAATCAAAACATTTTAATAGATTTGTAGAGAATTGTGATGAAAGTATTTTTGTTGTATGGCTAAATCATTTATATATAAAATTGTGATTGAATTGTATTAAATATAAAATAACTTTATTCATGAAGCATTATACATTAAATGAAGTCATAAATGAAATTAAAACTAACACTATAGAATTGTGATTAAATAAAACAATAAAAACACGATAACTCATCAAAACTGTGAATGTTTTGCAAATCAAATATTGGTTTAGTTTCCTCTTTAACTGCAAACTCATTAAAAGTTCTCACCTTGGGCAATATAAATATTATTTCCATGCACAAGATGCTTTTTTGTTACAGTATACAATTCTAGTCTATGCAGATAATACCCATTTCATTCCTATGTCTGTTGTGATTTATTTTTGTCCCCCAACTTAGCAACCATTTCTTGTTAAAATGTTTTTGTTTGTTTGTTTTTTTTTTCTCTGGTATCGTAAGATTATGTGAAAGGTCTTGTATAAAGACTGTTTAAACTATCATAATCAACAAGAAATATTTTCACACATATTTATCCCATTTTAGGTTGAATTCTTAGTGCCATTTTTTGTTGTACAATAAATGTAAGTAAGATTGTGTGAAAGTTACTCGTATAAAGACGGTTTATATAAACTATCATAATGTCTATCACCAAGAAATATTTCCACACAGATTAACCCCATTTTAGGTTGAATATAATTCTTAGTGTCATTTTTTGCAGTACAATAATTTTGTTAACATACAACATACATGTGTTAAGCTCTACTTGTTTAACATGTTTGCAGCTAGGCCTAATCGTTTTTAAGACCCGTCCTCCCATTATGAAATTTACAAAAAATTGTAATAATCTTACTTTAGTGAGAAATGATGCTATTGGTACATTTTTGAATACTTATATTTTATTACTTATATTTGAATACTTATATGGTTTCTAGTGGTAAAAAGTGGTGCCACCTTCCATGGATACATTTGTAGCCAATTACAGCAGTGACTTTACTCTTGGGGTATTAAATATGAGATTGTTTTTCTTGGAAAGATTATTTTAGGATAACTATTGGTGTGTTTACTTTAAAGATTTACTTATGAAAAATTGTCCAACCCATGAAAAAAAATACAGATGCATTTTTGGAAGTCATACTCCGGATAATTAGTATCCGACATTTTATGCACCTGGTACCGTTACAAAAAACCCCTAACGCAAAATCCCAGCTAAAAACTACTACAATACTAAAACATGGACTAAAATAATCTAATAATTACTTGCGCATGAAAACTGATTTGCGACTGAGTCATGGTTCCAAAATCAGCAACAGAATCCAGGTGCAGCACTGTTCAGCGGGGCCCACGACAACAGGAAATAGCATGTTATATAGATATCTGACTATAGCTGTGCGGATTTTCAAAGCCCTCGCTCTAATAACATTGAAACGATGCAATTCGTAAAGCAATAGTACATGGCTACAAAATCACCCGGATTAGGATTGAAACCCAGATGGCTACAATTGAAGCCAACAAGCCACGAACGTGTGAAATTTATTTTTGCACTAATGAGATTTCTGCTTTTACCTGCTGTAGAAACAATGAAGTTACTTACATTAAATAACAGCAACAGCTCTTGATATTTTTGAAATGGTATATTTCTTCACTAGTACGGAAAGTGGTAGTTATCGGTGCAAGATCGAGTTTCAAGTACGAGGCTTCGCTGAATTAGGTCAAGCACCGGTATACCACTTTCGGACGAGTTATGAACAGTACTTTTCATCATACCACCATTAATAAAAAATATTTTGTATAAAAGTTAATAAATTTTGACCTATCTATATACCGAATTTGACGTTGTTATTGTTTATCTTGTATTTGAACTGATTTCAGCTGTTAAGTATTGACACAGACAAATATCATTAGAGGTTTGTTATTGTTTCATTTGTTTCAACAAGCAAAACAATCAGAGGTTTGAAATTAGACTTAATGGAATAAATGACTGTCAGTAGTATAGCAACGCTCTTGGAGTAAAATCTTGGATGTTTTTTCGGCCTAGTTCCAAAAACCACTGTTTTCCGTTTTCAGACGTTTTCAAAATAGGCCTATTTATTAAAAAATTAAATAAAAAAGACGCTATTTGAAAATTAAAATAAAGGAAAATAATATTTTTCTGTAAATTGAAATCTATACATTATAATATAGGCAAGCAAGTTTCATTTCCTTTTTCTCCTTTTTTAAAGGAGGAAAAGGTGCGTCATAGGAGAAGTCCGCGCATATGATTTGGAAGGTAGTGTCCTGTAGATGAGCAGAATTGCATTATAATTCGGATTGGTCCCCAGGGCTACGCCCCAAGGGCTTTCAAAGTTCCAATGTTAATCTTATGGGAGAAGGGTAATTTATTTAATTAATACCAGCATTTTGTACAGACAGCTGTTGTAATAAAAAATTTTATAAAAACAGTAAGAACAGATGTTTTAAATACAAAATATTTGTTTTTCAATTTAAATTGGGTCCAGTCCAGAGCATGTAAAATTTTGGTCGAATGTCGACCAGTAGGCGATCTCTAGTTTATATTAATGGTCCATGCTAGATATTAACTCACACAAGAATCCGTTACAAAAATAAAAATAAAAAGTAAAAAAATGGTGATTGGCAGCTAAACAAAACTTTAATTAAAAAATGGTGTAGAACATTTTTAATTATGTAAAATGCGACTATGCATAGCCAGTCTCGGATTACTATAACACTCTATAATCATCAAAATTAAATAAACAATAAAATATTATCAGATACAGTAGAGTTGATTATTTGTGCTAATTTTTTTAATAAAAAAACTTCCAAATAATGTATAGGCTACAAAAGAAGTCAAAACAAAAATAGCACACATTTCTTTAAAATTTTTGGACCCAAGCGTTATTTTTTACGTTTTGCCATAGGTTTTCCTAATACATTCACTTGGGTGGTACGCCAAAAAATTGAAAAGCCTCAGGTGGTACGCAGGCACCAAAAGGTTGGGAAACACTGTTCTACCATAAATGTGAATTTATTAAATAATTTTTCAAATAGGAAAAACCCAAGTCAAAGACTGATATTTAACTTTGGTTAAAAACACCGCTTTAAAACTATGTATTTTTGTTTGATAGCACAAATATGATTGCAAAATAGTATTTTGAGACATGTCTATAGATTCATATATAGGCTAGATACCTACAGTCAATTTCCACATTTCTCAAATATAATCTCGGAGTACAGTTAATTTTTTACTTATTAGGGCATGAATAATCAAACAAGTTTGTGATCTCCTTAGACCTTTAAAAAACTATTTATGATAACCAACAAAACAACCTTGCCCAACTTACTTGACATAATAAGCCTACTTCAAGTTTGGGAACTTTTCCGTTAATTTAAGAACTTTCCCCATTTTTACTACAACAGTAGCCGCCCTCTTAACCAGCTGCCTTTTCACTGGTCTCCGGTTTAACCGGCCTACCCTGGCAAAAACATTTTTTTAAACTGACCATGATTTTTTATCTGAACATTGATTTAACTGGACATGTTTCGCCGGAAACTTTGTTTTCTTATCTATTCACACCTATCAACATTATATCATGATATTCTCAAACCACCTAATAAAATGTACTGTCCTGGACGGTAGTATATTCCACAGGAAGGAATGTGTTTGGACCTGCTATCCAGTAGACAAAATAGGAAATGAATTATTATTAGTTTATTTTAGTCACGGATTTCATGGGTGTCGGATGTTAGCTATAATTATCTAATATATTTAGATTTTTTTTTATCAAGCCATAGTTGCATTTAGGCGATTTGAAATTGTAGGATGGCATTTTTAAATGTACATCGCTTTAACTGGTTAAATCATTATCCGGCCGAGGCCTGGTCCCAAGTTGGCCGAGTAAGAGGGAGTGTACTGTACCACTTTTAATTCCCATTAATTCACTGCCAATTAATATTTAGAGTGAAGCTAAAAAAACAACTCTTAGCCAATTTTAACACAAAATTTAGTTTTTATTTATGGGCTGAATTATCTTATAGTTAAACAATTCGTGGAACTCATGTACTTTTATATTACGGTATCACAAAACAATACATATAATAGATCGGCCACTGGTCGAAATTCAACAAAAATTTCACTTAATCTGGAGACAATTTGTTGAAAAGTATTTCATAACCAAAACATATTCTCCCTGATTTGCTAGCGTTTATTATTAAAGCAGCTGTCTAATGATTAAATCAGTGACCATTCTTCCATAAAATTAACATTGAAACTTTGAAAGAATGTAGGGCTGGCTGAACCCTACATGCAATGAACCCCATAGCCCTGGGGACCGATATGAATTAAAATACGGTTCTGCTTATCTACAGGACGATACCTTTCAATTGGTATGTACGGATTTCTCATATAATGTACACAAGTTGAGAAAAAAGGAGGAAAAGAAACATGGTTGCCCATTAATGATCCATTAACTAATCTTAGGCTTAACTAATACCGCACAGTGTGCGCAGTTTAGTAGCCGCTTTTGTAATACGTAGGTATCATTGATGGAATGTGGAATTAAGTTAAAGTTAAGTTAAATTAAGTTTTTTCATGTTTTATAAATCACAGCAAGACAGTCCTAATCCAACCTAACAACCCTAAAAAAAATCTCGAACCAACTACTCTACCCCAACCTAACATAGGTACCCTTCAAATAAAATTGTTGGTCTGATTAACAGAAAAGTTCCCCAGATTGAATTAGATATGGGAGTTAGGAAATGTTAGGCTAAGTTATATATTTGACATGTGAAGGAATTTTAATTAGTCAAAAAGATATTTTTTAATGGTTCTATGCCATCTCTTTGTTGCCCACACTTTTGTAAACTCAACCTTTAGTCCTCAAACGATAATTACAATTGAATCCTCTACATCGGCATAATATGTTACTTATAAATAATTTCCTTTCAACTGACCATTCATAACATATAAATTTTTTTGGTCCTTTTTTGCCACAAAAATTATTTTTGTAGTCAAGTAAATTTCCTCTAATCTGGCATCCTACGATTCGGCACAACTTTAAGAACAATTTTTATTGATAGGTATAAAAATAATAGGCCTAATGAATGTTCATTTGGAATTGAAAGTTGTGAGGGGAAAACCCTGTCCAGACAAAGCACTTTGGAATGCTTCGAGGGGAGAAAAGACGTATTCATCCGACATCGTATAATTTCATTTTAGTTTCATAATCATGTACTGTAAAACTTACGGTAAGTTATTTTTCATTACAGTTTGTTATGCAATGTTTTTATACTGTAGGCAGTAAAGCTGTTTAAAGAATAATACATATTTTAATGTAATTTTTTTCAAAACAATTCACATTTTCCTAACATTTATCCTATAATCCGAAGTATTTTGCAATCCGACATGTGTCAAGTCGCAGACATACCGGATTAGAGAAAGTTTACTGTAGCCCTATTAAGGCTACGGTATCTTTCAAATAAATCTCTGAATTTATATATAGTTGTTCCCATTGAATAATGAAAGTCAACACTCTGGATATAATAAGTAAATGCCTTCGAAAGTGATGTGTTTATCTTCATTACAGAAGTACAGAATACAGTAGGCCTAGAGCTCCGCAAACCCAGACTAATGAGGACCAAACAAAGTCTGGATTTGTGAGAATTCCAAGTTAGATCGGGAAAAGCGTAAACTTAAGAAAACGTATGAATTGTTTATGTTGTACCTATAAAAAACCTTGTACCATACCGTATTTATTGCATAATGTACATAATACAAAAAAAAATTGTTAACCTCTTTTGTTAAAACAAACTTAAAAATCCCCCTCATCGTGTTCCGGCCAATGCCATTGTGCTTAGCCCCCTTGAAACCCAGTGTACTTTAATGCTCTGTCAGACTTCCCGAGTTATCCAGCATTCCTTCTGGGTTATCAAAGTCCGGGTTTGCATGACTCTAACTTACTGAACCGAATTATACTGAGTTATGCGTAGGTCATGGATCTCATTGATGTCAAATGTAGCCTACTTTACATTCCAATTGTAGGCCTGGTTTCTTTTAAACTCTGACAAGTTCAAAGAGTAAAGCCTACGTTTTTAGTGAAAATTTGAGGAAAAGGTTCTGTTTAATCACAAAGTGCCCTGCTGCATTTCATGTATTGTTTTCCTTTAGATTAACTTGTGTAGGCTACTTGAAATTTATAGAAAAGTACAAAATGAGTAAAAACGTTAAGTCAGTTTGTTAAAAGATAGGCCTACAAAATAATTAAGCTACCGGTAGGCCTACTTCCAAATTGTATTTGATGTTAGTGTATTTGACAACTAAATATTCTATTGGACAGTAATTTGATATTTTTAATGGTAGCCAACTTCAGTTTAACCACCAATTCGATAGGCTATCCAGTTTGGATATGACCCCGAAGTGGCCAATTAAGAGGCGATCTACTATAGGCCTAAAACAATTTACTGTATAAGTTAGTCTAGTGTGGTTCTTCTTGTACCGGGAAGGTAGGCGTAACTCAATTTTAACACCTTGCACAAAATATGTGTTGGTGTAAATCACGAGTTTTGAGTTTGAAGTACCGGAACAAGTATGATGTACTATGAGGTGCCTATTTACTAAGACTGAAATGTAGGTGTAGGCTGTCTATTATACGTAGGTTTCCCTATCCTGTTATGTTAATAGGTACTGTTGTAGGCCTGGACCTATACGGTAGTTAGACATAAGATGGGCCTTTAACAATTAATTGTGACTGGACTCTAATAAGTCTACTGTAATATAGACCATTTCAAAAGAATTTTTGAAAGTAATAGGTCTATTGCTATCTATGTTGTTTTAATACTGCTTGGTACTACTTTGTATATGGAAATGGTTAGTTACTCTCATTTGAAATCGGGAGCATTTAAACATCTAGCCTACCATGGGTTAAATTTGCATTGAACTCAACACTTGACCTTTTATAAGAAAATTAATATAAAAACAAACCACTTACTGTACAAAAAATTGTTATATTTATTGTTTATCTTTAATTTCGTGATTAGCGCTATTAATTGAAGTAACACAACATAACCTCTATGATACGCGGTATTTCTGTGACGTTAGTGCCGCCGCCATCTACATCTGACATTTTTGACGCTGATTAAATTTATTGTTTTTTTATGTCATGTGTCAGTTAGAATTATTAATTGTTACAAATTTTATTATTTTAGTAAATATGTTTTTTTATAATTGTTTGTTAGTATAAAATATTATCTTTCTAGTATTCATACCCTATTATAAAAATTTCATAAAAAAATAATTGTATTATATTTAGTGCAGTTATAGTACAACAGCCAGAATATAGTTTCCATATGATACATGCTTTCTATATGTCAGACAACAAACAAAAATAGCACCGGTTAACGTAACCTAAACACCCTAAACACCGTTATTTACAGCCCACAATGCATTTCTTATGGGAAATTAAATTACGTCTAATTACTTTATTACTGGACAGAATAACTTCATAAACGAACTCGACCTTAAGAATTACGGCTAAAATATACTGTGAAAGTTTGAAGTCGATCTGAGGCTTCTTGCGAACGTAATCGTCGGACAACGGAATCGGGATTTGTCACTCTAGTGAGGTTGTAACAGTCATGTATGAGGATTCACTCCTCTTCGATCCGTTCATCCAATTACTAACTAAACTGGTAATTATTGTTATTTCTTTGTCTATTGTGTAAATTGGTAACCTAACCTATAGGTCTAACGGTAGGTACGTTTGTTTACAACATAAATTGTACCTAAATAAATTTAATGAGCTGAAATATGATTAAAACTATTAAATATAATGTTAAACAACAACTTAAAACAATATTTTCTAGTTTAGGCCTAACTAAAACTTCTTGTGAGTGTTATATTTACAAAATATGTACAACAATCATCTAGGCTATCCAGATAAATCCAGGCCTAAGCCTATTTGTAACATCGCAAGGTCCAATCCAGCGACCAGGAAACTAGTTATTTAGGTAACGCACTATCTCACACCAGTTTGTAGGGCCACCATCTTGCTGCAAGTAAAAAGTTGGTTGCCTATGCCCAATTTGTGGTATTACATTTAGTTCGAACATTTCGAGTTATACCTTTTTAGTGAGGAAACATGAATTACACCAACAGTTAAGGTAACATTTTACAGACTTTATATAATCATTTATTATAATTAGTTAAATTTGTATAGTTATTTTTTTGGAGTTACTATATAAAATAGTTTATGTGCTGTTTCATAAAAACATTCCCATGTTTCTACGTCGATTGTTTATTTATTTATTCAATTTTAAAAGTGTTCAATAAATAAAACCTCCTTGTGTATTTAATACATTGTTTTTTTTTTCATTAACTTCGATTTTGTTTACAAAATGTGAAAAACTTGAAGAGTAAAAGATTTCCCCACTATGACGATAGTCATAGCTACTTCCACTATTTAATACAATTTTTCTTATCTTGTTATTTTTATCAAAATTTTAAGTTGTATGTGACATGATCACAGATTTGCAATATTTAACAAAAAATACTTTCCTCAATCGTATTGTATTGCATGTGTTGTGATAAAATTCCATATTGCATGTTGAAAAGAAAAATTGTACTTTCCTCATTTTTGTTTTTACAAAAGCTCACCAAACTTTTAGTTTTATTGTAATATGTTTGAAATTTCAACACAAGTTATGATGTTAAAAAATGGCTTCAGTAAAAAATATGTGAGATAAATTTATATATATATATATATTTAAACTTTCTAAAGTTTAAAATTATTTTGTGTAAATCCTTGTTTTGTGAAACTTCTAATTATAACTATGTTCTCATTTTACTATGTGTTCTCTCCCAACTGTCATTATGAAGTGGTAGAACCCATTTAAAGTTTGCGGAGGCGAGTGCTTTACGTAGTTTCACACGTTCACTGTCAAACTATGAGAATTATGGTAACACGTGTTGTAGGGTCCAGTATTTGGAGTAGGGTCACATTTTAATAGCTGAAAAGTAACTTCATAGTAACTTCACTTGAAAAGTAATATACATAGGCAGAATTACCTGTTATTTTTACTAATATTACTAATAAAATTAAACTGCCAGGCTTTTACCAGAATGAAGTGGTAAAATGTATTTTCTTTTATGCCACGGGATAAATGAAGCAATTAAACAACGTGTACTTAAAAATGACAGAATTTAATTTCTTTCCTTCCAAATTTCATAAAACTAACTTATTTGGAAAGTACTAATCTTAAGTACACACGATTTTATTCCATTACATTTCTTACAAAAAAAAAATAATACATATGGTGAAGTTTCAAAACAATAATCAATAAAACGCACTAATCTTTCTACAAAGCTTTAAGTGATTCCAAATAACTCTATAAAAAGTTAATATATAGGAGTTATCTAAATAGAAAAATGCCATAAATAAAAAGAAAATTTATAATTCTTTTATATAATTTTGCAATTAATTCACAAGTCAATCCAAGCAATAAAACATGTATCGTGTATCAAGAGACATAGGGTTTGAGGTTAATAGAGTTCATTCTTTATAATAAACAGATACACCATTTTATACATTAATCAGAAAATAGTATATCACATAAAATACAATTTGGCAGTTGCACAACAGACTACTCTGTTAATGTTTTCATATATCAAAGATAAAAGCTTTCTTTTTTTTAAATAAATCATTCCCGGTTTGTTTTATAGGCAGTCATATGACAATGGTTCTTGGAATCCATGGTATTAAATCTAATTATATTTATTTTAATAACCACTATCATAACATGTAGGACTTACACAGTTATAAAAAAATATATATATAAAAAAAAAAACATTAAAACACCAAAATTTAATAGGTTTTAATGAAAATTTTGACTGCTAAGAAAATGCGCATACAAATTCTTTGACTTAGTTTTGTTTTCTTTTTTTGGGTACCAAAATAATTGAACCTTACGATATTAGCTTATTTATGAACGTATAAAAATTAGTTATGTAGCTATTTTCTATTGGGTAAACATTATATTTATAAGATAGGTTGACAATTTTCAAGAATTAATGTTTAATTTAAATCAAGTCTTTTTAAATATGAAAAAAACATATTGTTCAGTTTGTAAGTAAATGCTTCATCAAACCATTACTCATTCTTTGATTTTATCTATGAACTATATAAAATGGATTAAACTGTACAAAATTTGAAATTAATCGTTAATTCAGACTATTGTTTGTTTTAACCAGGCTATCAAGGTAAAAAGTAAAAAAAAACGTAATAAAATTGTCAAGAAGTATATTTTGTTGGTTTTACTAAGAACTAAGACATTAAGTTTCATTGCAGTTCAAACTTTCTCGGCAGTAGAATATTGAGAATAGGTTTGGAATGGGAACGTTGGTAAGTTTGGATAGTTTGGAAAAAGTTTCAGGTAACCCATACAGTTGATGTTTATGCTACACTTAAACTTCTTCCAAAGTTTTTCATGCTTTTCAACAAATTTTAAATCTTTTACCTGTGTCCATAAGCAATAGACTAACCTCAAATAGTCAAAGTTGTTGTATTGAAGTGTAATGTAAACATTAATACGCTTAAACCTTAACGCCTTTATCCACTGAAGACGCTATTGGCAATTAATATATTTTATGTAATGATCTCAAACAATTGTAAGCCTATACAATTGGCAAACAATTGCAAACAATTGTGAGCCTACAAGACAAAACCATTCATACACGTCTTAATTTTTCAGTGCTATGGAACGATATATCGTTCATCGTTTTTTACCAAGAAGTAGTGAGCAACATTATATCGTGCCTAGCCTTTACGAAGCAACGATATATCGACACGCATCCGATATCGAGGCGGCGGACTTAAACGGAAATATAGGTTTAAATGCCGATTGTTACTTCGACTCACCGATGATTTAATCCGATTCTCCATACGATCGAGATACGAAATATTGTTGTCTTGCACTTTTAGGTTGAATGTTTTTTATTCGTTTAAATTTTTATCTCATTCACTCGCCTCCGTCCTACTACTCCGCCACTTGGCCGTTCTAGCACTTTTCGGAAGTTATATGAATAATTCCCCAGCACTTTCCAAAAGTTAAGTAATATTTTATCTTTGAAAGGGCAAACATATTCATATACTTAAAGGGACAACTATTGTATCGCTGTTATAATGACCTTTTTTTTACAAAACACTTTTATTTCATATGTTTCAACACTTTTTATTTTAATTAAAGAAATAGTGTCGAATTAAGAACTTAGAGCCAAATTTGACAATCTGATAAATTCCAAATCAAGACATCTGCAAATTACGGATATATTAAGTTATAGAGCAAGAGTTTGGATATTTTTGTAATTAATCCATATCCGCCATATAGGGTGCAAGGGATTTGTTGAGTTGAAAAGAAGTGACAACATGAAAGCCAGACTCGTTTGAGCTGCCGACAGTAAATACGTCATCAGGCACCTCATATACTCGACGTATTTTATCTTTTGCTTTAAAATAAAAGGTTGCTTCAAAATACTTAAAATAAACGAAATAGTTATTTGTGCTTCTAGGGACTAAAATACAATGTTTTCTCCCTGAAGGGAAAGTGTTGTCGCCCGAAGGCGAAGCCGAGGGCGACAATTTCCCTGAGGGAGAAAAGTACTTTAGTCCCTTGATGCACACAACATTTTTCCTCCACCTACACGAATAAAATTTAGGCCTAATAGGCCTGCCGTAGATAATTTAACTTTACCTTCATATGATCCCTTGCTCCGTCAAGCTGGATCTGTCACATCAACATAAAAAACACACAAGGTAGGCCATATCAATTTTGAAGAACACGAAAAAACAAAATATAATTTAAGCCTAGTCAAAAGTTTTACACTTATGTTTTGGACTTCTTAGGTTAATAGCCTACCCAAGCAAAATGTAAACAAACACCTACACTGCCACGGCCATTTCTAATACTAGAGATGCTCACCCACTGCTGACTGAATGGTCAGCAGTGGGTGAGCAGCAGCTACAGCTGCTATTAGTCAACAATGAGTAACGAAACAAATACAAGTAACAGCTGACTGTGGCTCATGTTCTTTTTAATCTCTCTTTTAATGTTTTTCTTATGTAACTAACTTTAGCCCCGTGGTACAAAAAAACTCGAGTTTTCCCTAGGTAGAAAGATTAAGTATTCAAGTCACATGGGATAGAAATTAGTACTTTACTACTCTATTCCAAGGAGTAAAATACGGCTTTAGATAGTAGGTGGAGGAAAATGTTTTTTTTTCAACCCTATCCACTTTTTTGCTAACCCTACAGGTATAAAACAACTTATGTTTGTGTTTATTACACCAAAATTACGATTTACTTGAACGCTTGTCGTACCCAACGTAGCTATTTCGCAATCAAATGATTCTGGTCATATTTATCTACGAAAAGCACATTATTACTACTAAAGCCTTGTGTTTTATGAATGCAATACCATTTTAGTTATGAAGTAGACTGTTAGATTGCATGGTTTAGTCCACCATGTTATCAGTGAATGATTTTATTCAGTCGGTACACATGTTTGTGGTCTTGGAAAGTGACAAAAATGGTATTTAATTTTTTAATTATTTGAGTGCTAAAATGTATGTTTTTCATTACTTAAATAGTTTTGTTTGATTTATGACTTTAAATATTGATGTTGCAAAAACCCTACTGGGCGCTTGTGACGTAAAAATTAATGAATAAGTTCAATTTCTTCATTTAAAAGATGCGAGGAGATTAATTTATTATTTTTCACGTTAGATCCGTGTTACTTTATTATAGTCACACAGTTATCAACATAGATGAAAATTTTTTGTGAACGGGACATTGAACAATTTTTATTAGTGCAAGATGATAAAATTTTTGATGTTGGTGACACAGGTGATGTTGGAAAACTAGATTAATTTCAGAGCGATAAAGAACTGTAAGATGCTAAGAAATATACAAAAAAATAATTAGCCTATAACTAAATAAAAATAAAAACATATTAAGATGTAAAAATAAGTGCGAAGAAAATAATTGAAACAATTATCTCACCAGCAACTTAGTGTATTACAATAATAAATCTCTTTTACACCAAGTGAACACTTTTATCAGACTACGTCAGGAAACTATAAAATTATTTTAATTTTTTTTTTCAATGTTTAAATTATTTTTTAAGATTTACATTTGATAAAAATATACAAGCACAGAGTTACATTTCTGCTACAAAAGAATTTTCCTAAATTTTTAGGTTATGTTAGAATGTACGCCCGCTGTAGAAAATACAACATTTATAAATCTTTTTAACCTATGAGGAAAATTTCCTAAAATATGTTTTTAAATCTAGTATATATTAATGTTAAAAATAAATACAAAAACATTTTTAAGGTAAAACATAATTCGGGATTTGGTTAAGGACATCGAAATTATCATATAGTTCATATAATGCTTTAAGTTAAAAAAAAAACTTAGGTTAAAAATATTTGTTTGCAAGATAAGTATGATAATTTATTGGGAAAAAAGTACACAACATGAGTAATTTAATTAGTGATAGCAAACCTAAGCTCTTAATAGATAGATCAACCATACAGTGACAGATGAACCATGTGTGCTGTGTGCTCTCTGACATATCATCAATTGGTAGTGGTGGTTAATATTGAAATGAACAGTTTGGCTCATAATTGGTATTTCGGTGGTTAGATACATAAGGTTATTGGAGCCATGGCTGGTTGTGATAATTGGTTTTGGGATTGACCCGTACCACAAAGATTTTGATTCGATTATAGTTTAATTTACATAGAATTTTAAGTTATTAGTATCGGTAGAAAATTTTGTCATATAATCAGAATGTCCAATGTCCATTACACATTCCCTGGTTTTTTTCGGTCGTTAAGCCCAAATATATTTATTTTATCAACGAAACTCAAATTATTATTTTTATCTATTTTGTCTCTTATATAAATATTACACCATGAAATAAGGGTTTTATGAATGCTAATAACAGAAAAAAATGGTGATGGTATTGTTTGTCGTGGGTGTTTGCATAATTCTGGGAAATAGTTCGTGGTCTTGAAACATTCTCAAAAGAGTATCGTCATGACTCTAAACACTTCAAGCTCTAATATTACTGATATAAATCATATAATATAGCGAGAAACTGACAAGAATTACTTCTTAGGGAATATATTTATATAATTATTTCATTTAAATATTGTTTGCTAATGCTAAATCATACAGGGAATTGCAAATCCAAAATGCCTTCGATATACCTTTATAATATAATGTTTGATATTTATAATTTTCAATCAGAATTTTGTGTTTTAACCTAACCTCATATCTTCAACATTTATCGAAAATACTTTATTTATTAATTTTTATTGTAGAAAGAAAATTCGGGACACATTCTATAGAAAAAGAATTTAGTGTTTTTTTTTTTTTTTTACAATTGGTAGTAAGCTAACTTATTACTGCAGTTAATAACATTCATAGAACATACCACAATTTCATTATTTACTCCAGGCAAAATCTGGAAATCAGTATGCAGTCAAATTAATTACACATATTTTGCCCTAAACAAATTATGCTAACTTTTATTCAACAAGAAGTCCATTAAGAAGCTGATATACTTTTGGAGAGGCAGTATATCACAAAGCCAATTAGAGGGGTAGCTGGAGGCAAACAATTTGCATTAAACTTAGAACGATCTCTGAAGAGTCGAGTCATCCCTCATTTCTTGGTTTGATGTCTCACTTATAAATTAAGCTTAACATTATTACTTTGTTTAAAAAAATTGTAACGCACAATAACAAAAAAATTATCAGAGTAATTTAGTTTAGAAGTATGTATATTTATAGTTAAAGGGTTCTTCTAAGCGTTCTAATCACTAACTCAATAAGTTCGCATCAGTAAATTAAAAAGAAAATATTTATTTGTTGAACGTGTAGTTTTTTGTAATCATATGCTGAGCGTTATACAAATAACTTTGAAATACGATATAAGATAAAAGAGATCATTGATACAATATAATTGACAAGAAGATAATGTCAATCAATTATTTAATTAGATACATAATCGAAAATGAAAGTAACATTAATGTAATTTTTATGTAATTTTACAATGCAATTTAAGATTATCAATCCAAGCAAAGGAAGAAGGAAATATACAGCTGAGCTCATTATCTTAAAAAAATAATTTCAATATTACCATGAATAAACTTATTTTTAGCGTTTCTGAATCAAGAGATGGCGAGAGTTTGAGGTTAATAGAGTTAATGGAGTGCACCTGCAGATAATGCCGTGAATTGAAACTGTTAATAACTGTCGACTGTATAACCTGATCATCAATGAAACTAACAGCCTTAGAGTAACCAAAGAAACGGATTTGTTTTAATCATATGTTTGTTTCACTAACAGTCTGCCGATAATGGTGGTGATATTTTCCGTGCAGTACCAATATCGAGCTCGAACTACATTAAACTCCTAAATACTTTCTGTTGAGTATTAAAGTTAAAAACAAAAGAGAAACCTTATTTTGTTTATAAAGAAAAAAATACCAATTCATATTTTGTTCCATGCGTTTTCATAAAAAAAGAAAAAAACTGGAAAGAATACTCAAAATTAGTTTTGGATGGAAGGTGATACTTTTATTTTTAAACTAATTATTTAACACAACTGATTTCCAAAAGGCCTCAATAAAATTTGCATACAAACTTGAGAGATGGCGCACACAACTCAACTTAGATGGTTTTCCTTTTACCGTTTCAACCGATCAGCGGCAGCTTGGCCTTTGTAAACAAGTGAATCTTTCCTAGAACCGCCGAGTAGACTCCAGAACATGACGGAAGATGGACGTTCCGCGAATCTGATGCTTTCGTTGTTCCGCCGCGCCCAGCTGGTCTGCTACTAAATTTATAGTTACGCTCAAAGTCTAAAGCGTGAAATTCCTCTCAAGAAAGAAGACGAGGTCCAGGTCCAGCTGGTTCATCACGTTTGGTACAGGTATCGAGCCAACTCTTTCCGCCATTTTTCATTTTGAACTGTTGAATTGTTGAATATTTTTAGAGTTCAACAATTCGCAGTATCTCATAAATAACACTTTCATTCATAGTAATTATTTGTTTTACAATAAACATATACAAGCAGTATGCATATACATAAATACGTAGTAGTTAAACATTCAAAACAACAACTGTTTAGAATAAATGGGAATTTAATGCTATTGAGAATGCAATTGTTCACATTGTGTGTGTGTGTGTTTTTACGCTATAGGCATTTTATAACGTTTTGCAACGGGGGGGAGGGTCTACATCCCAGTCATGTTACTATCTAACATCGACAACTTGTTACATAGCATCATTGAAGTCTTTCTTTTTCAACTACAATGATCCAGCGATGGTTTTAGTGAAGCTTCACCACAAAAGTGACAAAATAGGTAAGATTGAATTGTCAATTTGAAATCTTTATCTGTTATATCTAGGCTATAAAGATAAAAATGATATAAATAAAATAAAATAGCTTCGGAATTATTGCATCTAATTCCTTATTAGGTTTAGCTTGTTGTACTTGAACATTAAGTTTTACTACAGTTCTAACTTCCTCTGTTTTGGAACATTGAGAGTGGGATGAGAACGTTGGAAGCTTGAAGTAAGTTTGGTGACTCTGTTTGGGAATAGTTTTAGATTCTACACTAAGGAATTACATTTATGTTTCACTCCTTTCAAAATTGTTTGTTGAAATATTAAAACTAGCTATACTCATTGGTTACCCAATTGACAAAACAAATTTCAACATATAACATAGTCTACATGATTTTATGTAAACAATTGACAGCATAAAATAAGCCAATAAATAACATTATTGTGAACATGTTATGAATACACAATAAGTGGGCATAAACATATTTACATGTTCTTTAAATTTACTTTATTTGTGATGATACGACAGAAAAGATAAGTTATTTGATTAGATTGAAAACTATTTTCAAGATGAATCCTCTGGAGAGTGGGTTGTGAGAATCCACTCACTGTACATTTACATCTTAAAATATGAAGGTTATCATATCAAAATAACCTTTTGATTATTTTATAATTTTTATGTATCATAGAAGATACAAAGGATTCGTCATGTTGAGAGGAAGTGACAAGATGAAAGCGAGACAAGTTTCAAACTGCAGACAGAAAATACTTCACCTCACTCGAAACATTTTATCTTTTTCTTTGAAATGAATGATTAATTCAAAACCTCTACAATGAACTGAGGTTTTTATTTTCAACATGCTCCACACTTTATAATCAAGACATATATAGCAAGGTATGTTGATAGAAATATTCTTTTATATATTATCTTTTTTAAGAAGAGATAAAAAATAACTATAGTAAAATAAAATTTTAGTTTTCAACCCTATCCACGTCCTTGCTAAGTCTACGAATAAACGTGAAACAATTTTTTTCTATTTTACCAAAATTATAATTTACTTTAAGAAAATCTTTATGAGAAAAAACAACTCGTTATAGGATGTTGTAAGTTGCAAAAACTATTTTTATTTTTTATATATTTTTATAAAAGAAGTAATTTGAGTTAAATGTAAGGGTATTAGTAGTTAAATTTTAGAAAGAAAGGGTAAACCCTAGATTGATAGATAAACCAGATGGCAGATGGCAAATATGTGGTTTGTGCTCTCTGACGTATCATCCATTGTTGGTAGTGGTGGTTAACATTGAAATTAGCACTTGGCTCATCATTGTTGGATTCGGTGGTTAACTACATAAGGTTATTGGAGCCATGACTGTTTTTGATAATTGGTTTTGTTATCGATCCATATCACGCAGACTTTTTATTCATGTTGGTTTAGTTTTCATGTAAAAAACCCTCTAAGCTGAGCTATATGCCACAATATTTGTAACACATAATTAGTATAACACAGTAATATGTGTTTTACATTCCATGTTAAGCCAGGATGTATTTGTTTTTTAATCATACTACATTAATATCATATTTTTTACCCTCACTTTTAAAAACGAACATGATGCTTTGCAAAATGTTCGCCAAAAATGTTCGGCTCTAGACCTTCCCACTTGAATTCAATGAAAACCGGCATCTGAGGTTGCCTAGCAACCGGAAAAAGAAGTGCATCCCGCAATGTTTGTTGAGGTTATGTTTAGGTTTTTATAAGTAAATAAAAATATTTTTTATTTCTTTAAAATTTATTTTATAGTGTAGTGTGATGAAAAATATCGTGCGTAACTCTGCAAAAAACGTTTTGCCTACTCTCAATAGTTTCAAGTTCTCGATGGTCTCGAACTTGAAACACGATCACGAGGGCAGAAAAACGCCATTTTCGGCAAGGACGACAAAGAAATTAGGATGTTTACGTTATTTTATCTTTATGTTAATGTTATATAACAAAAAAGTGGGGGTGGGGGTTTCGGTACTACAAACAATAAGTATAATTTTATTAGATTAACATTATTCTTAATATCATAAAAAAATTTGATAATACTACTTTTTTACGAATTCCTTTGAATGTTGATTCTTGGATAACATCATGTCATCTTTTAAATATATAGAATAATAATTGAATATCTTAAGCTCCAATAAGGAAAAACCCCACTCCCGAAATCTTCAATTATATCTGATTGATATAATTGAATATTTGAAGCGAATTAATCTTTTCAGGACCGTACAATAATTAAGAATCTAAAAGAGTAGAAAGTCTTAACTAGTTAGAAAGCTTTTAAAACTACAATATATCCAAGTAATATTTTTTAGATTATTTTGCTGCTAGTTATCATATTATTAAAATTTCAAGCATTAAACAATGATATTAACTATGTGAATTCTTGCAATAAGGGTACCTTTGCATAAAGAAACGCTCTGAAAATCAGGTAATTCATGATTCAAAGTGGGTCTTAACCTTGTAGTAGAGTGAACGTTATTTGAAGCAGAACTTGTATTTGTGAGTTTAAAGGATTCCTTTGTAGAAATAAAATGTTCAGTGAATAAACTAGAAATACCAAAGTTAAAGGAACCAAAACTTCGTCTTAAGAAACTCCTAAAAAAGATAGTATAACAATTTTTGCAATTAAATTATAATTAATTTTATTCCGTTACTTTAAAAAAAAAGTTAATTGGAATTTAATTTTTACTGTATTAATTTTAGAATTTTACGCTTCTTCAAAGTTATTCTTAATTTAATTTTATATGCATGATAAACAAATATTTGTTATTAATTATATTTCACACCAAATAAAAATATTTTGAAATATATTTAAAAATATTCTACGATTAACTAATATTAATTAACAAATAACGTAAGAATTGATTTAATTTATTCAATGACAAAATGTTAACAAAATTATCACCATTCTAACAAAAATGTAAACAATTAGTATGTGAACAAAATTAGGACAAGTTAACATTTCATTCAAACGCATTAAAAATAAATATATTTTATGGGAAACTATTTAGAAGAAATTCTAATACGATAATCAGTAGATAAAGTGAGCTGTCTCATATTTAGTATTTTAAAAGGTGATTTTTTATATTTTCGGTTTCAAATGAATATGTGTTGGTATTGGAAATATGTTTAAGAGCCGGATTTTAATGCATGAACCCATTACCAAGTGTACCCTAATAATAATATAAATAAAACACATACAAAAAATTTCATTCAAGTGTTTAATGTGTCTTGTGCGATTAATGCCTATGTTGATGTATGTCCTATTGTTAACGATTGATTCCTATAGGTGGTTTTCCTTATGCCTTGGGAAACCTTTCGCTTTTTGTGTTCAAATGTGCAAACTGTTTAGGGAGGTAATGGAACTCCTCTTTTTTCAAGCTATTTCTATTTGAATTACATTAATTTAACAACCATAAAACAACCGAACTTGATCTTAAATACATATATTTTGCACTGCAAAAGGTTATTTTTATTATTTGGTGTATTAAGACATACTTTTGGATTCAGCTATATATTCAGATGTTCACTGAGAAAATTTGTTTGACGTTTCCATCGATATATGACATGTTTTCCAAATCTAATTTGTAGCTGGTCATGAAATTGAGCAGCAGGGATAAGTCCGAGCTCACTGTCCAATTATCCACCCTGATGGAGATCGACTGAGCTCGCGGGTTGGCGTATATGTTGCAATGAGAATATTCATCCGTGATAAAAAAAAAATTGTCTAGCTTAATAAATCTTAAAATATTTAAAGAAAACTCAAACCTCAATATATTGTCAAATATATTTGGTAGTTTTTTTTTTTGTAAATTTGTTATTAGATACATATTATTTTATTAAATGGTGTACAGATATCTTTACAGCTTCTACGTCAACTGTTTACACTTCGGTAAATAAATATAAAAAAGAGGCGTTTTCTTATGATTGAAGAGATTTGTTTGTAAAGTTGATTGACTTTTGATTTGTAATTCAAATAAGAACTTATCAAGCATTATATCATTACTCTGCAAAACACATTTTACGTAAGAGGACAAAAACCTACTGTTTCATCTTTTTTATCATGCTTTAAGTGGAAATCATATACTATTTTGAATTTGAATTGAATGAATTGAAAAAATCTTTATTGTTCACACAACAAATATATATATATATATATATATATATATATATATATATTTTTTTTTAGGGAGAGGCGGAAAAATGCATTACTCACACAGGTGGCCAGCCTGTAGTGTGGGGCTCCCCTAAAAAACGGGTTTACCCACTAAAAAACTTCCTCTACTCTTTAGGAATCTAACCTGGAATTGTTTATCAACATTCCAACACAACAAATGTACAATATATATACAACTTAATATTAATACAAATTACAATTTTAAAACAAAATACAAATACTATTCATAATAATTTCTAAACCTAATTCACACATTACAAAAACCATAATGTTTTCGAACAATAAAGCCCTGAGGTTAAAAACCTGTGTGGGAATAGTACATATATAACTTAACATTTAACTGTCTCGCAGTGGGAAAGTATGCCTGGTCGGTTACCAATACCACCTAATGGTCTTAATCTTACAACAAATATAAATCAAAACTTACATTGGCTTCATTTAAAATTCAACAAAATTAAGAGAAAAAATCAGTTACTAACTAAAATCAGTACAAGATTGAAAAGGAAACACAGTAATCTTTGCAAAGGTAAAAGCCTATTATATACAGTCATTATGGAAAACAGTTTATACATCTGAATAATAATATAATGCTAGATCTAAATGACATGATTTGTTATTTGTAGGTGGGGTGTATATTAGAAATTGAATAATAATATAATAATAAAGTGTATAATAATATATATGTATATGTGTATAATAATAATATAATAATAATATACATAAAACATTTTAACATAACTATACTAAGGTGGTAAAAATCTATTGATATCAATCTCCTTTATTAAGTAATCACGGGTCAATTTAATAAATTTATTATTATTTGAACATTCTTTAATATGATCTGAAAGTAAGTTATAGAAGGTAGGTGCTAAATATAAAAAGAATTTTTTTAAAATTGATAATTTAGGCTTGGGAACGTATACATTCCACATTTTACAAGTAAGATATTAGTTATTTGTAAGCAAGCCCTGAAAACGACCTTAACAATTTTCCAAAAAACTTTACAGTTTACTTTGTTTTATGATTAATCTTATATCTTAAGTATGTCTCTATGCTCTAAAAAATCTTATAAAACATCGATTGTGAATAATAAAAGTTTAATGGCCTTATTAGGTTAAAAATAAAAACAAGAGAGTTTATAAAATCATCTAACCCTCAATCATCTACTCTCAATCACCTAACTGTCAATGTACAAACCACGTGCTTAGTATTATATGTGTTTTTAAGTGTGGGTAAACCTTAAATTATTGAATGATACTATAATACAAAACAGTTTATAGAAAAATAATTTTATTTCGATAGTGGAAAAAATTAAATGGATAAAAGATTTAATAGTGTAAACGATAAAATTAGATATTAAAATAAGAATTCTTTTATTTTAATATTCAATATTATTATTTTTTTATTATTTTGTGGGTAACTAACCACAAAATATCTTTGAGAGATCTTTCGTCGAAGTTCAGTTGCTAAGACATGCATATCACCCAAAGCAATATGCATCATTTCCCTGATATGTGATGGAACTGAGTTGCCGTGGATTGTGGATCGCCAGAGTATAAGAGTGTAACTTATACATTTGATCTAATTGTCCACAAGGATGGCCTCGGACTTTGCCAACCGGTATATCGGCTTCTTTTTATTTTTCGGACTCGTAATTTGATTAAAAACAGAATTGTATCTCTGCATCAATGATGACCTTTTTTAAATAAAAAATATGTTATTGCTATAAATAGTGTAGCTTATTTAATCAAACTAAACAGACACTGTGTATATCAAATAAACAAACATAAATTTAATATTGAGAACTAATTGTGTTTCAGTGTGTACACAATACAAAGAAAGTATTGTACCAAAAGAAGTATTGTGCAACACGACCAAAGATAGTAATCATTTTACATTTTTATATAAGCAGCTTTAATATAAATACAAACATGCATTTTTTATACAAAATTGTTTATTTAGATTAAACAAAAGAAAAATCTTATAGTTTAATCAGTATTCTTCACAAGCAATCAATAGAGTGAGTGTTAAACATGGTAAAGCTGCTCATATTTTTTAAATATAGAAGTACTGCTTGAGAGATGGAAGTAGAAGAACTGATAAAAAGGAAGTGACAAGATGAAAGGAAGAATTTGTCAACTGTTAGACAGGAACAGCTCCACAAACCTTTCACCACTCACCCCATAACTTTGAGTGAACACAACTTGTAAAACATGATTAAAATATACAATAAAATTGAGTAGCAACCGATACTCTGCAATTAAGTTACTTGTCAACAAACTTAAATTGATTACTTTCTTAAAATTACAAATTGCTTTCTCTTCCAAATATGTTTTGTGTACTAATAATTATTGATTATTATATTACACACATGTAAATTTAATCGAGACTCGCTATGTAAATAAAATCCATACATATTAGTATAAAAAAGAACTTTAGTGTGATGTTCATCCTGAAAAGTTTTACCATAAATAAATACCTAAATTTGTTTTTAAAAACAGATTTTTTTCTTTTAAAACAAATTGTTTTAATACAAGAGATTTTACGTAAAATAAATAGTATATTTCGTCACAAGGGCCGAAAGTGGCGTTTTGCCGGCCCCGAGATCGTGTTTCAAGTTCGAGACGAAGTCTCGAACTTGAAATGATCGAGGGTTGGCAAAACGCTTTCGGCCCGAGTTATGAACGATATTTTTCATCACACTACACAATTCAATAAATTCTAAACAAGTGAAAAAAATACTGTTTCGTTCATAACAAACAAAACATAACCTCAACTTCAACTAACCTAGCGAGATGTACTGCTTGAGTTTCTAGTTGCTAGGCAACCACTTCACGTCAGCTAAGGCCACCAAAACTAATACTCTAACGGTAAGTGACTACAGCTGATTCCAAGGGAAAAGCACTATTTTTCCATCTACGTCATACATATGTATAGTTGCTATCAGCTGAACCACTAACTACGTCACTGATTTGTTATTCGTTGTTGTTGTTGTTAAATACCTTCTAATATGCTAGATTCCTCTGCTACCGTTTCCATTACCGCCCTAGGCCGGCAAAACACGTGTTTCGTTTGTAGAAGTGAGGGTCGAAAACAGGTGATACCGATGTAGTGTGATGAAAACAAAATTAATAGAACATCTGATCCTAGATTGCTTTATAATATCAGATAATTGATACTTTCGGCCCGAAGCAATCTTATGCATGTGGACTTGTGAAGCGTTTAGCCGATTATGGCACTATCAGACTTCACAAACACATTTAAACTAACAGTACATTACATAGAATTTGTGCGTGTAACTCAATGTTTTTAGTAAACTTAACGATCTGCAAGGTGATATTTGTTTCTATGTAATGTACTGTTAGTTTAGGTGTGTTTGAGAAGTCTGATGATGCCATAATCGGCGAAAGGCGGCACAAACCAAATACAAAAGATTGCTTCAGGCCGCAAGTATCAATTATCTAATATGAATAGAGCCACTTATTATCTTCCAGTATTAAATCTTTAATGGTAATATGAATATTTTGGACATGGATTCTAAAATATGTAAACTACATAAATTACCATAACCAACAAAGAAATTTTGCATCTTAGACCTTGATAAGGGGAACACAAGGCTTGAAATCTTACATTTTTACCGATAGATTACTCAAAAATGTACACGCAAGATACATATAGAGTAGAAATTTAAAAAGCGTGAGTAGTGGGGAATGGGGGCTTTTGGCTCAGTTCAAGGTCACCTGAGGTATGACGTCATCGATGACGTCATCGAGGTCAATGACCTCATCGATGACGTCATCGATTGCATCATCGATGACGTCATCACCAATGACGTCACTTCCATGACGTCACACCCATGACGTCACAGAAATGACGTGCGGATGATGTCATCACCCCTTACGTCACCAAGATGACGTCATCGATGTCAAAAAGGTCAAGGTCACGCTGAAACCTAAAATCTTTTGGCACTTTTGCTGTTTCTCGCACTACGCTCCGAGTTTCAGTCACAGTTACCATGACCTTGACGACTTGGAGCGAATTTGCGATGAGAAACAGCAAAAGTGCTGAGGAAACTTGAAGTTTGCAACGTGACTCTGCCTAAACCGTCATGTGACACCGCTCGGGTGACCTTGAACTGGCCCAGAAGCCCCCATTCGACCATTACTACAACCGCGATGCGCACCCTACGACAGACACCGAGCGACTGACTGTCCGGCTCCGCGCACTCTAGGTATATGGGAAGTGGTGGGGGAATCGCGATGACCTTGGGAAAGTTAAAAATGCCAAGTCAGGTAGCATTGTTTCGGTGCTACCTTAAATTTACATGTTAAAGTGTGATGACCTTGAGGTTGACTGTAAACTTGGGACTTAGGATTGTTTTTAAAGATGTATCTAAAGAATCTTCAGATTTGAGTCAACACTTAGAAAAATTTACTCTTAGTACAACTCTTTAATGTGTATTTGCCAGAGTTTAAGTGTGGTGACCTTGAACTACCCGAAATTGTCAGGAATTGGAGTAGCAACCGCGATGTGCACCCTACGACAGACACCGAGCGACTGACTGTCAGGCCCCGCACACTCTAGGTATATTGGAAGTGGTGGGGGGAACTGCGATGACCTTGGGAAACTTTTAAATCTCAAGCAAGGGAGCACCGTTTTGGTGCTACCTTAATTGTACATGTTTATTAGTTGGAGTTAAAGTGTGATGACCTTGAGGCTGTTTCAAAGATTTATCCAAAGTACCTCCAGGTTTGAGTCAACACTTAGAAAAATTACTCTTTGTACAACAACTTGATGTTGTTTCCATAGTTTAAGTGTGTTGACCTTGAACTGGTTAAAATGAAAACTTTAATTCAAAACCGCACAGCGGAGTGCATGATACAGATGCGCACCCCATGACAGTCGGCGAGCGACTGACACTCAGACCTTGCGTACTCTAGGCATATGGGAAGTGGTGGGGGAAATCTCAAGGTCATACAAACGGAGTTTTAAAAAAAGTCAAAGAGTAGATAGACTACTCTACTCTTCAGAGTTTAAGTTTTCTTGGTATGACAATATTATGTTGTCCCAGAGTTAAAGTGTGGTGACCTTGAGCATAAGAGTTAAAGTTTTCTTTGTAAGACAATTCGATATCGTCCCAGAGTTAAAGTGTGACCCTGAGGAACTTGAAAATGGCAAGCCAGGTGGCACCGTTTTGGTGCTACCTGAAATGTACATGTTAAGGTGTGATGACCTTGAGGTTGACTGTGAACTTGGGACTTAGGATTGATTTTAGTGGCGGAAGAAATCTCAAGGTCATCCAAATCGGGTTTTTAAAAAAATAAGAAACTCTAAACCCCATGGTCCTTTTCTTCCCTTTCCATCTCGTCCGTAGGATATATGGATGACAATGGTAAATTTGACAAATACTGTGGTGATTGTTGACCTCCACTGTGATCTGATTCTTGATTGTCTTGCTGCATTATAATTTCAGACCAATCATAATCTAAATTGACCTTGAGCTTTATTCCCGGGTTGTCAAGGAGAATAGACTTCATCCAATTGCAGATGGTTTCTAAATAATGCACGTTGTCGATTGTCAATTTCCAACTTGTAGTAGGTACATCTTCAGTGGATGACATGGCATCGCAAGCAAGTGTGTCCGCCATGGTTGTTGGAGGAGGAATGACACCTGTTGCAGACGGCAATGCTGGTATAGCAGAGTAGTGGGGGAAATCTCAAGGTCATCCAAATCGTGTTTTAAAAAATATGGCTAGTAGTCCGTGGTGGTGGTGGGGGTAACTGTGAAATGCAAGGGTCAAAGGTCAAGGCCACCCGCGAAGTTTTTAAAAAAAATGCAACATATCAATATGTGACAAACTTCACATATTGATATGTTGCATTTTTTATTCTTTTATTTTCTTTTGTTTTTTTTTTAATAATTTATTTATAAAACATTACAATAACATATGTACAACAGTAAAACTTAAATCTAACACTGCTGCTTGTCGGCGATGTGGATGGTCAACTCGGTGGAATTGCTACCCGTGCAACCGTGGGAAACCAGGTAGAGACATCCGGGTTGGATGGAGCGCAGATCCTCGTTCTGGAGGAGATGGACGAACCGTTTCGGCAGGTAGACTTGGAACTTGGGCTCATCCCCCGGAGTGAACGGTGCCTCACTAAGACTGCAGCAGATAGCCTCTCCAACTGTAGTCTCCATCTTCTTCATGGTGTGGATAATGTAGTGCTTCTCATCCTTAAGTTCGGAACACTTCTTGACAGGTAGTATGGTAGATTTGGAGTGAGCATTGAACTGCTCGACTAAAGTTTGCAGGAACTGGTGAGATGCCATGGTCGAGTTATAGATCGTCTTCTTCGTCTTCTTGCTGGGAGATGTTGTCGTCTCGGAATCTCGAGTAATACTCATGCCAGGTCCCGGTCTGCTCCTCACTTATATAACCCCCGTCACCCCCACCACTCCCCACTTCCCCACTTTGAAGGTAAGATGCGAGTTTATAGACGTTTTTTAAAGCGCAATGTCTATCTTTTTCATGTTCTGGACTTTTAGTACAAATACAAACATTTTCCATCGTATACTTGTAGTTCTTATCCAAGTCCACATCATTAACCGGAAGATGAGTAAATTCTTCGATCCATCTCTTCTTTTCCAGTCCTTTTGTATAAATATTGGTAAACCTGTTTGAAAACTGATGCATGATGTGATACAAGTCTGTGTAACTTGCAAAACCATCATACCAATCGATATGATGGAAATATTTTGAAATCCACCTGTTGGTAGTAGCGGCTTTGCTAGTTAATGATGAATAAGAACATGGTGGTTTGAACAAAAATGTATATGGAACACTTGTATTGATGTCAAAAAACACAAGTTCTTTTATGATAAATCTATCGTCATTACCCCGAAACGCTTGGAACTCAATTATACCAGGTTTGGACTTTACTTGTTCTTCTTCCTTGTCCATTGCGAAGGCCACTCGTCTGCTCATGACGAAGTCCAAAGATCAACTTATTTCCACACCACGGTAGGTACGACTTTTATACCAGGCCGTACAGTTGTTGGCGCGTTGGTGTATATTTAACGTGGGCACCGTCCCCGGTAGGCCTAACCCTACAAAGTGTTTGATATTGTTTTAAAAACCAACCATTGTCATCTAAGTTTCCATCTTTACATTCTCCTTGTTTTCATTTTCATCACTAACACTTGATTCTTCTTCTCCTTCTTCCTCTTCTTCCTGTTTTACTGATTTCTTATGTAGTTGAGCGTATTTTTCCAACTGTCTCCACATTTGTACTTCATGAGGAACCCTATTAAATATAGAAGTATCCACAGGTCCGTACAAAATAGGTGCGTCCGGTTGTTTGCCCAAAGTGTCTTCCAAATAATCTTTAATAATAGAACTTGAAAACACTAGTTGTCTCAAGTATCTTGTTATTGGTTCAGTTTCACAGGTTAGAATAAAAAACTCTTCTCGATTAAGTTGAATCTTGTTATCATGTCTTGTTGTGTCTCTTAACCGCAATTGATGGTCACCACGATTCTTTATAATATCAATTTCCACATTTGAATCCAAAAGTCCTACTCTTGTCTTTCTTCCATACATGTTACTAGTTAAATAGCATTCTAGCAGATGCAAGTGCTTCATAAAAGATTCCCAAGCACTATCGGTGAACAAAATCATTTTGGGTCCATGAGTCAAAATAACAGTAGGTGAATAATCCGTCGATTTCATAACACCGATTAAAACACTTTTGTCCAAACTGGATGAGATTGGATAAAATATTCGCAAGAATACCTCACTCATTATGTTAGGAGAAATATTATCTTCAATATCCCTTTTCTTCTTCTGTGCATTCTTTATTCTTTTACCTTTTTCCTCAACATTATTACTGGCGTGGAGTTGTCCGCAAGCGTTGTGTTCATCTCCCTCCGGTTGACCTTGAAGATCTAAAAAGTCGGATATCTCCTTCTCAATATCTACTACATTTTCTTGTGTACCACTAGGAGAAGCCATATTGAATAAGATGCTACCCTTACAAGAACAGGCAACAAACTGATGAGGAGCGACCTGAACTTTCTGCTTTTATACTCGCGGAATGCATTGGAATGTAACAAAACCAGTTTTTTACAATACATTTTTAACAATTCCAGTTAAAGGTGTGTATGTTACGATTTTATCACGTAGAATTAAACAGTATGCAGTTGTATTAGCTGATATAGCCGCGTTGAATTCCATTTCTATTTTTATATCCACACTTGATGATTTTACCGATTCATTCTGTTTAGAACAATCGATTACAACTATCGGGTAACCATCTAAGTACTTTTCTGGTGATAGTAAAGGTGCATTTGTTTTACCGTAATATGAACTTTGGAATCTTGCATACATATCGTAAAATATGCTGTACTTTTTATTAGCGAATGACACATTTAAATTATCGTATGGAAAAAATTGTGAATTTAAATAAACTTTAATATTTTTCAAGTTGCAATGATCAAATTGGCCTGCATGTTTGGTAATGGTGTCTCTTCTGCCTGTTTGTAAACCAAATATAATATACCTGGCTCGTTCCACATAATTAGATGTTTTAACAGTCCAAGTGTGACGATCCGTAGCTGGCAAGCTGGGATGTTCATGAAAATCCCAACTTCTAAAAGGAATTACAATATCACGATCAGCCTTTAACTTTCTTAATAGTAGCATTCTATGCTCATCAGCTAATTTAACATGCGGAACTCTCCATACAATCTTGTCTAATGTTAATTTCCATTCTAAAGTTGCATCTGTTGTACCGTCTGGAGCTTTAATAATGTCTTTATCGTTAGAAGATCTCAACAAAACTAATTCTTGTTTAACATTTAATATAATTTTTCTATAATCTTCAGCAAAACCAAGCAACAAACGTAATGGAATATGAAAATCAAAATTTCCATTTGTATCTGGAGTGATTGTGTCTTTTGCAGGTAAAACCCATCCTGCAGGTTGTATTAAATTGGTTTCATTAGGTGATATAGATGTTAATCCCTTTAAAGTTGTTGCAATACCTACTTTTTTAGTGGAATCAACTGTTACACCTGATATTTCATATCTAATTTCATCAAAGAGGAAAGCCATGGGATTATTTATAAATGGAACTGTTGTACCAGTAGTAGTACCGTCCTTTTTAGTAACTTTTCCTTCAATATACAAGTAACTTTCACATGGTAGTGTGTAAATGTCCTGATTTTGTATGGGAATACGAATTTCATCGTTATTGTTTAATTTTGATGAAGTGTAAGGGTTGTGGGTGTGATATTCTTTTTCAAATAGGGTTTCGTCGAATGTCGGACCCTGCGCTATATCCAGTATATCCATAATCGGTTAATTTTAATCCAATTCTCTCTAAGAAACGAATGTTCTCGCGTGTTAACTCCTCCACAGCTGAAGAGCTACTAATGCGGTTTCCCGTAGGTTGTTCGCTTTTAAATGTTAAACCCATGGTTTTGTATTAAAGTGTCGATTTTAAATGTAGTCTAACCGTAATAGGCTCTTCTCAGAAATCTATCAAGTTACCGTCTTGATCCAATACGTTCAACACGATGTCTGAAATGAAAGTGGTGTTCAACGGTAGATATACCAGGTTTTGTGGCTTTTCAACAATTTTAAATCCAGGCGTTACACTGGGGTAAAAAGTATGTATTATATGAGTATTTGCTCCATCTCTGTAAGCTCCTTGTATAATGTTACAAGTTATGTCTATACTATAGACTTTTAATATTGTTACAGTTTGTTTACCGGAATGTGTTTTATTTGGTTCTAAAATTGCTCCATCTTTGGGAAATCCTAATAAATCATCAATTGAGTTTGGCTTAGTGAAATCTATATAATATTTTGAAGTAAGCTCAGCTTTCATTGTATTGTTATTACCTTTTAGCGATATATTGTCTTTTCCCATTTTATTTTGCAAAAATTCATTAATATGATCAATTTCATAAGAACCTGTGGGTAAACTGCACTCTTCTAAGTCTGTAAACTTACCACTAGCATCTTTTCCTTTATAATAATGCAATAAGTTATTTTTACCTTCCGTAACATTGGGAATAGAGTTGTAAGTTGTAAAATCTAACAGTGTTGCCTCCCAAAATCTTCCTTTTTGCAAGCGTAACGCTGGAAAAAGGATACTTCGTAAAGTGGACGATTTTCCTGTTAATGATACCGTATAGGAAGACATCTCAATAGTGACTGATACTTTTAGCTAGGAATTCCAAACATAAATGGCCGCATATTGAAGTATTATCAGGTTGTTCTCTTTTATAGTTGTAATATATGTTTTTAGCAGATTTAAAGTAATGTTCAAGTTCTTTAGGTGGTGGCAAATTTCCAAAACTATCAAAATAATATACATTGCTATTCAGTTTCTTATAACACACCCAATGGGTGCCGGGCCCTTCAGTATTATCCAAATTTACGATTCCAGTCTCATTTTTCCATATTTTCTTTGGTAAACTGTCCTTCATGAATACTCCGCGAAAAAATGGTATTTTTAAACAGGAAATATATCTGAATAATTCAACATTAGTCAACGCTTTATGTGGTATAACTAATTGATTTCTTTTATTTAATATGCACGATACGGTCTTAGGTATAGACCTGCCCCGTTTTTTACCATTGACCATATTGTCGGTTTTTTATTATTTTTCTTCGTAGAACGTCTTTTTAGTCTAATATTACCACCATGTTTCTTCATGGTTGATCCTTTTTTATTCCTACCCCTCCTTTTACCACCTCCTACCGCTGTTTTAGCCTTCATACTCGCTTTTACCGCTAAAGCTGCTGCTTTTTCCGCAATACTAGCGTCACTAGACTTTACTCGTTGCCAAGCTATATTTGCTAGCTTTTTATCAGCGATTGACCTATTTTTTGAATCGGTAAATGTGGAATATGCGATATCGTGTTCTTTACAAGCCTGATCTAACTTATTTATGCCTGGATCACCTCTTTCCAGTCGTTTTTGCAATTTAGTTCCTGGTCCGCAATACTGATAACCTCCCGGTATGTGAAATTCGTATGGTAAAGCATCTATTGCTCTGTTTACGATAGATCCTACTGGAATACGATTTAAAGCTTTACTAAACAGAGAAACCGCTGTGGACGTGATACCGCCTCCTTTCCGTATAGTGTCTCGATATGGACTGGTGTAATGAAACGACATGATTGTCTTTTATATTCGAAAAGCGTAACCCATGTGTTACCTCTATGACAGGTTGCACATAAATGATGTAATTTATGATGTTATTTAATTAAATATCAAAAGTACCTTAATCTGATGATCTAAACTTTTGTGTGTTATGATTAAAAAAATATTTATAAAGAATATCTTGTTTAATCCATGTATTTCTCATTTTTTCGTCAATAGGTTTATGTTGTCCTGCTGCAATATAATTATGCATATCAAATAATAAATTACCTATTACTTTAACAAGAAAATTAACAGTTACAGCGTTATCGGCATAATCAGGGTCTGCAACATTTGTTAATCGTTTGTTATCACAATTCCACCATTTTTTTCCAGTTGGCTCTAATTGTATTATCTGTTCATAAGTAACAGCATCACCAGGCTTTTCACCAATAACTAAATTTGTCAATAACTTTCCTTTACCATCCCAAACATAATTGTTTTCTTCAAGTAAAGTAAACTTTTATTTCCTTGTACAAATACATCTCCTTGACGTGTTACTACTTGGTTTTGTTTCACAAAACCGGAGGTTTCTTGTTTTAAAGTTTCCTTCATTTGACCCACCGTTGCACCGTCTGATGGTGCAAAACCATCTTTTACATTCGCTAAACAATTACCAAGACAGTCAATAACTCCTACATCACGTGTAATACAATGATCTTTGATGTATTTTAAATTTACAGCATCATTTTCATTTTTTGGATAACCTATATCGTTAATAACAAATTTATAAAAAGAAAACCCATCTTTTGTCTTTTCAGGTATTATAGAATGTAAATAGCGTCTATTTATGCTGTCTTTTTCATCTACAGGGTATGCTACGTTGGATATACGCCGATTTTCAGCATTATACGTTTTTCCATTAAATTTTAACGTATTCTTTAATTCCGATGATAAATAACCTCTGTTTATTGCATCAGCGTTTTGATTTGGCTTACCAACGTTGGAAATTCTATGATTACCCGCGTTATATGTGTTTTTGTCTAATTTCAGTGTTGGTAATATCTCTTTTTTTAATACTTTTAAATTTATTGCATCATTTTCATCTGTGGGATCATTAATGTTTTTTAACCGTTTATTACTAATATCATAATCTCCATCAGGTGTTTGTGGTAATCCAACACCTCTTTTTAAAGTATTAAAGTAATATAATCCATCCGATGAATACCGTCCGAACTTGTCAACACTCATGGTGCAACTGAATAACATTCTAGAGTGTAACCCATTTTTATAATATTAGTCCCGATTTCTAACCCATATCAGTTTTTATACAAATTCTTAGTCTTCATCAGTTACATTTGCATCATTCCCAGGACATTTAAAATATTTTAAATCTGCACTAATTAATGATCTGTCTGCTTCATTTCTAAATACATGATTTTTATGAATAAATTCCTCACCAGACAATTTTCTAAATCCGCTAAATGAATTTGGATCTGCAATTAATATATTTTGATAATCATTTACATCCATTAATTTAAATCTTTTGGTATTATAAATAAACTCTTGATTTGCACTATCATATTGTAATGTTTGTCCTACAGTTGCAGCATCCTTTGGATCTGTTCCTTGTGCCAAATTACCTATTTTCTTATTTTTCGCATTGAAAGTACTACCTCTTGGTTTGTCTAATATTAAAGATTGTTTTACTACAACACAATCGTAATCATCGATACCAGGAAATATGTTAATTATTCTTCTATTTGTACCCAACCAATCTCTATGATAATTGTTTGGATTAGTATGTAAAACTTGTGATAAAATCGGACCATCATGAGCATCTGTAGATACTTGCGCATTTGATAATTTCATGTCTTTGCAATCCCAAACATTATTTTTTTGTTCAAGTAAAATAAACTTTTCATTTCCTTGTACAAACACATCACCCGACCGTGATACTACTTGATCCTGTTTTACAAATCCAGATGTTTCTTGCTTTAAAGTTTCCTTCATTTGACCCACTGTTGCACCATCTGATGGTGCCGAACCATCTTTAACATTCGCTAAACAATTACCTGGACAATCAATAACTCCTACATCACGTGTAATACAATGATCTTTTATATATTTTAAATTTACAGCATCATTTTCATTTTTCGGATAACCTATATCGTTAATAACAAATTTATAAAAAGAAAAACCATCTTTTGTCTTTTCAGGTATTAAGGAATGTAAATAGCGTCTATTTACGCTGTCTTTTGCATCTTTAGGGTCATCTACGTTGGATATACGTTTATTTTCAGCAGTATACGTTTTTCCATTGAATTTTAACGTATTTTTTTTAATTCTGATGATAAATAACCTTTGTTTATTGCATCAGCGTTTTGATTTGGCTTACCAACATTGACAATTCTATGATTACCTGCGTCATATGTGTTTTTCTGTAGTCTTAATGTTGGTGATATCTTTTCTTTTAATACTTTTAAATTTATTGCATCGTTTTCATCTGTGGGATCTTTTATGTTTTTTAACCTTTTATTAGTTATATCATAATCCCCATCAGGTGTTTGTGGTAAACCAGCATCTCTTTTTAAATTATTTGCGTAATATAACCCATCCGTGGAGTAACGTCCGAACTTGTCGACACTCATGGTGCAACTGAATAGTAATCTAGGGAGTAACGCATTTTTATGAGATTACCCCACGGTTTCGGAGTTCATCCACTAAAGCCACCCATTCGTTTTCCAATCCAGTATGACCCGCTTCTTTAGCTTCATGTATTGGTTTAATTCTATCCACCAATTTATTGATATTATTGTAATAAATCACATTTGTGTTATATAGTTTCTTCATTAAACCTGTACCTGTAACAGATTTGTTTCTTTTTCTTGGTTCTGCAGCACTTATATCCAAAGTGGATGACACAAACCTTCGTTTTACAGATTTTCTTGGCATCATCGGCATTGGTTGTCTTCTCGTTGTTGGTATTAACTTGGATACAAATACTCTATATTTTAAAGACCTAGATCTAAAAACTGGTTGGTCAGCTAAATATTTTCTCCTGTATGCATTGGTGTGTTCCAAAATCTGTTTATATGCTTCCATGTCTTCTTCTTTAACTAACAATTCTAAAGGCTTTTTTCAAATAATAATTCAAATAATCCTCATGTGCCCTTATATCTTTGATTACCAACAATAATATTATCATGTTCATCAATGTTTACCGGGCTATTACCAACCATTAAACCTTCTTCTGTTAATCTTACTCCATAACTATGGTAGTTTTTATTAGGATTTATTCCAGCTAACATTTTTATCATGTTTTTCCTTCCTAAAGGTCCTTTGTTATGAATGTTTTCACCCAACAAGCTTATGTTTGACGGACCTTCCCTTGCTTCTTCTTCTTTTTCCTCTTCACTAGCGGTTGATACATCTTCATGTCCTCTTTTAGCTTTTACTTCATATAATTCTCTTATACCACTATAGTCTGGTGATTCTAGCTCTCTTTTGGGTTCTCCACCGGTAAAACCACTATATCTAGAGGATTCCGGGTCTTCATCACTAAAATCTTCTGATTTTACATTTTCTCTTTCAAACTTTGTAATAGGTGCAATTGCATCTCCTTCCAAAACGGGTTTAGCAAATTTTTTGTTTAATTGTTTCAAGGGTTCAGTAATAGGTTTAAAAGTAGATTCAAGGAATTTCTCCCTTTCGCTAATACCTAATTTTAATGCTCTGTTTTTATCCCGAATAGAATCACTAAGTGATTTTATTTCCTTTATTAACTTTTCTTGGTTAACCATGTTTGTAGCAAGACGTGTTGTACAACAATGAATATTTTACATCATGATCAGTGTATTTGTATAAATTTGTCAAATCCTATCCTGTATCGACCATTGTTTAGCGGTTGTTCCTTCATAATTGTTAAAAACCCATACTTTTCACCCAACTCTTTAAATCGTTCAAATAGCATATCCGCACTTACATGGTCATAATATATGTGTTTTAGGTTGGTTTCATCCTGTTTAAATACAATTAACATGTTTGCATTGTCTCTAATGAGCTGTTTCGGTATTTTGCTGTAAGTTTGACCAATATAAATGCTATCTATGTTGTTATGTCGACCCATGGCAAAGTAATTCCTTATTGTATTTTGATTTTCACAAGATACATCGTCAAATATGAATACTGAGAATGGTTTAGCCTCTTGCGGTTGCATGACACTCTCGCTTGCGTTAAATTTAAAATATTTAACTTCAGGCACATTATTGAGTATTTGTTCCAATAACTGATATTTTGGTTGTTGTAGTGACTTTGAAAATACATATAAATTATTAAAACATAATCCTTTAGGGTTTGTAATCAAATTGAATACTACATTTGTTTTTCCACAATTGGAAGGACCGGTAACCAGACAACGCACCGTGTTTGGCAACAAAATACCATGTTTTCTGGTATTGAATTGAGAACCATCCACTGTGAGTTCATCTATATTATTAATAGTAAAATTGTCTTTTTGCGGTATTATCTCCATCCTTTGTAATGGTTCAACCCAAAATGATGCTCTATCGTTATATTAGATCCTTTTTAGGTATCCAAGAATCTTCCGTCTTATTAAATCCTAACCATCGTACTTTAACCTTATCTTTTTTCCGTTGCAACACCTTTTCTACTAAATATACATCACCTACTGTTGATTTTAACATTTCATGTCCATAAAACCCTCCTTCCAGCAATTGTCCTTTATTATCTTTTAAAATGTAAGTTTCTGGTATTGTAGGTTGCACCTTAAATACAGTAAATACCTCATTTGTCCAGTTTGGAAGATATCTTTTACTGAATACACCTTTGTATTTGCTTATTCGCACTTTATCACCAACATTAAACCTTTTAGGCTTTAGTTTTTCAACTTTTGGTTTAGTATTCATTTTTATACGTTTTAATACAAGTTTTTCATTTTTATTAGTCACCTCGCTTGGTTTCATACCGATAGTTCTATGAAACTTGTTATTGTAATCGCTTATAAGTTTTGGTAACATATCAATCCATACGTGTGATCCTCTGTTGGAAAACATCTTATACATCGCACCTTTTAAAGTTCTGTTAAATCTTTCAATTATTGATGCTTTTACCTCTGAATTGGTTGAGTAATGGTTAATGTTGTGTTTTTTTCATTAAATTTGCAAATTCCTTATTAAAATATTCTTTTCCATCAGCAGTTTGTAAATGTTTTATAGTATGTTTGTCTCTTTGTATAGCTGTTTCCATTGCTTTTGTAACACTTTTGCCACTTTTATCTTTTAGTGGTAAAGCATCTGCCATTTTTGAAAAACAGTTAATGATAGTCAATATGCATTTAAATCCTCTATTTTGTTTACTATAAGGAATCATTTCGATTAAATCCGCTTGATGTAAATCATTTATTCCTTTTATCACTGTATTTCTTCGTGGAAACTTTCTTCTTGCAGGTTTATGAAGCTCGTTGACAATTTCTTGCTTCAAGTCCTTCATATTGCAGGTTTGAATGTTTCTTGTATCATATGTATGGTCACAATGAATGCTGTCTTTAATATTCACATCATTTATATATAGGTCAAGGTCATTCAAACTTGTGTAAAAAAATGGGGAACACGGCATTGGACTTGCCGTGTTCCCCATTTTTTTACGGAAGGAGAAAGGAATAAGGTCGAAGTTGCAGAAGGACGAAGAATAGGTTACTAGTCGATAGCTTTTAGAGAGTAGTGACCAAAAGGAAGAGTGTGAATTTTGTCAGGCATAATGTGTCTTTTATCATCCCGAGCTGATAGTGCTCTTTTAACTTCAGTGACACTGTAGACCTCATGTTTAAAGCTTCTGATAGTGTTAAACGTTGCAGACATTGTAGAATCTTCAAACAAGAAGGTCTTGTAATGGTCAAATGTCACATGTTTCTTCAAGTACGATGTTTTGACTCCTTTAGCTTTCTTCACTGTCGGTATGTCATTTTCCTTATACATCTTGAAGGAATATAATTTAGACATCAGCGCAACTATTTCCTCCAAAGGCATTCCATTTGCTTCATCTTTAAATTTTCCAATTACTTTTTTATTCTTTTCATTGTAATTCAGATGGTTCTTTGGATAGTCAGAAAAGTCGAAATCTTCTTTGTATGGAAAAGTCCTTAGGTCTTCATACATGTCCAAAGTCTTTATCCAGTAGATAAATGCGTCAGTATCCATGTATGCGACTCCAATGTTGTCCCTTCCGTAGTGTTTAACCATTTTGTTATAATGGAAATCATACATCAGGGTTTTACTTATATCCAAAATCGACATCCCGATGTATAACGGACGATCCATAACTATTGTTGTTTTATTCATACTGACAGCAACTAGATTTTCGTTTATAATCATGGATGTTCCGAAATTTGGTTTTTGCACTAATTTTTCCAATTTCCTAGGATCACTCACTAATTTTACATTTTTGTGTTTTCTCTTGTTCTCCAAGGTCTTCCCAAAGATGGCGTTGTTCATTAATTTGTAGAAGTCCTTTTCAAATGCTGTTGTCGCTGCAGCTCTTCTTGTAGTGTTGGAATCGATATATGGTTTCAACCAACAAGACTTGGTGAATTCAATTGCTCTGTGAATTTTCACTATACGTAGACCCAATTCAAGTGCTTGTTGAACTACCCAGTAGTGTGCCACATATCGAATCTTATTCTCCAAGGTCATCATCAGCTTGGGCCATCTTCCTGTCGGTGAAACTTCAGTCTTGGCTAGGAGAGGCAGGTCTTAATGATGGTCGTGAAGGTGTTCCGGATATTCAAAATCACAGTCCAAAATATAGCCTGTTTGACCATCTTTTGGAATCCGTGTTATATCACCAATGATGGCCGGGTCAATCCACTTGAAGTCTTAGTAGGGAAGTGGATTTGACATCACCCAACCATAGAGGTTGTTCGCATCAAAATATCCAAGGTAGAGTGATGGTTGTTGCTCGTCGAAGTTGGGGATATACTTGTTGTTGGCCTTAACATGTCTGGTCACAGCTTGAGTCAAACCACCTCGTACACCTGATTCGATCATGAGGACCATGTCGATGTCCGTGAGAAGCTCCAATCGACAGTTAGTTGACTTAAGCATAGCTTGCCATGCTAATCCTGGAGATGTATACGAGTGTAGAGGGTCCAGTCCATAGGCGAAGAAGCAGGTGTTTCGAAATTCTTCCATCACATCGCACAGCAGAGTTACATCCAATTTTATGTAAAAGTCGGAATATTCCCCTAAGGTTTGAATGTTTAGTTGGTTCCAAACATTACAAGCATGATTGTAGTCTTCTAGGGTGATTGCACTTTCATTTAACTTGCTATTGAAGGCTTCAATCGGTGGCAAACTGGTTTCTTCAAATTTTTCTGCAGAAGTTATGTAATCATAGGGGAACACTCCTTTACGCATTACTAAGTCCAATTTATCTTCAGGTACAATTTTGCTGGTTTCTTTACGATCTTCTCTTCTTAGGTTCTCAGAAAATTTGCTCAAACTAGATGACATAAATCTATAAGTGTCTACGAAGCGAAGTTTAATTTTACCTACTGTTTTTGAGAAACTGATGTACTTCTCCAATGTTTCAGCTAATACTTCGATTTTTCCATCATCTCGTCCTAACTCTGGGATAATGAAGTGGGAGTCATAGCCGCTAAGATTGTGTAACACGACAGGGATAAAGTTTGGCAGTTTGTAATTTATATTGCATGAATTACAAGCAGGTCCTCTGTATAACCCTGTGAAGTGATCATGATCTCTTACTTTTTGATTTTCTTCACTGAAGCTCTTCTTGCATAGATAACATCTTGTTGCTGAAATGTATTCTTCTTGTTGATTTTCGTTCAAAGGTTCCATGGGTAAAACATTACCATATAAGCGTTCCGCCTTTTCAGCAATGTCATACAACTGGTCTACAAAATACTTAGCAGCTTCTTCCCCACGGTAGAGTATCGGAGTGGATGTTAAACCATAGTCTTGCAATTGTTCTTCAGGCAAAGTAGATTTCACCAATAAGCAAAAACTGTTAGGTTGATGCAATTGATATTTGGTTCTTCTAGTTACTTCACCATCCGGAAGTTCCTGCGGCACTAACGTGGATTCAAAGTCAGCGTAGATAACTAGTGGAATCCGGTATTGGTGAACTGTTTTATTGAACTGGACAAATGCTTTAGATGGTGGTGGCAGACTAATCTTCACTTCATAGTTGTCATTACAAAAACGCTGGTGTTTTGACAACCACTCCGATCCTCCACGTCTCAAGTCTTTATTTGTAAAACAAAAGCATCTCTTACACACTGTTACTCTAATTTTCTTTTTAGTCACTTGTCGTCCAACCAAAGTTTCAAAGTTCTTGAAGTAAACATAATGTGATATTTCACCTTTGGTCAATAGCAGCAAATCTGTATGATTTTGACATTCAGTCTTTGTAACTCGTAACGGGTATACGTTATTTGATTCGTCTAAACCAAACACATTAACTGAAACTCCTGGGTTTTTTCTTTCAAATTTAGCAACATCATTAAGACTAACAGGATACGACATACCTTGGAAGTTATAGCGGTGTTGAACAGCTTCGTATGCTATGCTAGGTCTAATGGCATTATGTCCCACATATTTTGCTAACATTGCATACCGGAAACATTCATTATCCTCATTTTTCACATTGATACATGATCTTGTATCTCGGATCACCTTTGGTAGAGGGATAAAGCTGCTACCCCTCATACCATATCCATGCTTCTGAACCCTCACATCCATACCTTCAATTGATGATAGCGTCCAGCCGGATCCTCTTCCTTCATGTTCTTGAAGTTTCACTAGCAGTTCAACCAAACATTCTTCTAAAATTTCGTTGATATCAGATGTGGTTGTAAGGGTTCGGTTTTTAGCAATGAATGCTCTTGGTGAGTTTTCACCATCGTTATTAGTAAACATAGCCTCCAACACCAATCCAAATTTAATAAAGTTCAATCTTGCCAATTCTTCCATCAATGTTTTTACAACTAGTTTTTTAGCTTGAGTTATAAAATTTTCCAATTCTAATTGCACGTTATTAATTTTGAAATGAGTTACAACTGGTCCTGGCAAGGCTGTGGTGCGCAGTTGTCTTATATCTTCCACTTCTTCTGTATCCTCTTCTTCCATATCCTCTTCTTGGGTACGCAGTTGTCTTACATCTTCCACGTCTTCTTCCGTATCTTCTTTTTCCATTTCCTCTTCTTGAATAAATCCTCCAGCTGTAGATGGTCCAGCTCCGGCAAATTGAATAACACTCGGTCTTCTTCTTTGCATTAACTGTAGATAGCTAGCCCAGTCGTCCATCTGCTTCTGGTGGTTTTCCAAAAACCGATCAATCGCATCCAAGTATTCTTCACTTACTACAATCTCTTCTTTTCTGTCCTCTTTATGATGCAATTCTCGGTGTAAAACAAAGATATCTTCGTCTTGGAAAAACTCACCACAAACATCGCAAAGAGCCATTTTTTACAGTTTGGCTTTGGAGTGTGCACTCGGTGAATGTCCACGCAATAATGAGCGGCACACTTGGGCGCGCCCTTTTATAACGGCGATGGAGGAGTGGGGGAAAAGTGGACTATAGGTCAAGGTCACCGTTGGAAAACATTGGATTAAGATCGACTTAAACAAACACTTTAAATATATCAACAAGCGTTAAGTTATATAAATAAGGTTTATATTCAATAAATTGTTAAAAGATCAGGTCTTAAACACATTTATTTCATAAATGGTTTCTGGAATACTGACTGCACTATAATATTCATAAAACATGTAGTATTATGAATAGTGTCACGAAATAATCATGTTTTTACAACCTGTGATGGTTTTAATAAGAAATGCAGTCTGTACTGCAACCATTGCGGGTTTTATTCATACCCACACGATCACTTCTTGTCTCAGTCCAAGGTCACCCTCTACTTCAACTTCTAGGTCAGCGGACTTTAACTCTAGCGAACCATCTAACTGCTATACCAATATACCAACAGTAAAATTTTCTAAGTGTTGGCTCAAACCTGGAGGTACTTCATTTACATCTACGAAAATATTCTAAGTCCAGAGGGGTGGGGACGGGGGCGGGGGTGCAGGGGTGGGGGCGGGGGCGCAGGGGCGGAGGCGTGGGTGGGGGCGGGGGGGCCGGGGGGGGTGGGCGCAGGGGCTGAGGCGGGGGGGGCGCAGGGGTGGGGGCGCAGGGGCGGGGGCGGGGGCGCAAGGGGGGGGGAGGGGCGGGGGCGGGGGCGCAGGGGCGGGGGGGGGCAGTCTTTACTATATTTAGGTCAAGGTCACGGAGAAACTTTAAAAATATAGCCCCACCTGGGGCATTTAGGTTGCCATCGCTGTAGCCTCCGAAGAGACCCAACTATGGACAACAGCAGACTTGTATGTTAGTAATACCTAACCATTAGGAATTTTGAAAACTACCGTATTTAGGTCAAGGTCACGGAAAAACTTTAAAAAAATAAAGCCCCACCTGGGGCATTAGGTTGTCATCGCTGTAGCCTCCAAAGAGACCCAACTATGACAACAGAAAACATTCCAATGTTGTCTGACCTTCACCACGCAATACTTTTAAGCATTTACTGCATTGCTAACAAATAACTTTTTCAAAAGCTAACAAAAGTCATTTACATAATTTTGAGAGAGGTTGAGGACAGCCCTAGTGGCTTACATCCTCGGTCCGAGTGCAGAGGCCGCCGCAACCTTTTGCCTGCCAGCGTACAAACGGACCGGTTCCCAACCCAGCCAAAACCTTTTGCATGCCTGAGAGGACCCATACTAACGTTGGTATAAAATGATTTTACACGGGGGCCTACTCCCGTTCCCTGTCTTTATTATTAAGTTTAGCAATGCAGTAAATTTGTACAAGTTCTTACTAGGTCAAGGCCAAACTAACATTAAAAAATTTCGGCCCCCGTACATCCATGGCGAACCACGAATGTTCGGGGGCCTTGGGGACAAAAATACAAATAGCTAACAAAGTTTCATTTACATAATTTTGAGAGAGGTTGAGGACAGCCCTAGTGGCTTACGTCCTCGGTCCGAGTGCAGACGTCCGCAGCCTTTTGCCTGCCAGCGTACAACGGACCGGTTCCCAACCCAGCCGCAACCTTTTGCATGCCTGAGAGGACCCATGCTAGCGTTGGTATAAAATGATTTTACACGGGGGCCTACTCCCGTTCCCTAACTTTAAACTTTAAATTTAAGGTGTGAAAAAGCTCAAGGGGGAATACTTATTCTGTAATAACTTTCTATAATATAACACACTTACGGAATAAGTTGAGCTCAACATGGTAAATGCTGGAACATAAACATTACACACATAGGGTACAATTAAAAACACTCAAATATAAAACAATTCCCAACGCTAGAACCCAATATCTTAAAACTAATACAAGTCTTAAAACTAATACAAGTCTTAAAGTTACATTAGACTTCGCTAAACAGTGAAGGCGCCTTTCAGTGTTTAGTGATGCCCATGGCGGTCCGTCCCGATCGTTCACGTTCAACGCTCGGGAGCGGACTGCGAGGCGGCTGTGGCCGGGCCGCCTTATATCCCCACCGGTCGCCCCACGTCACTACGTCATGGGACGGAGGCGGCCGGCATGGGGCGGGGGCGGGGCTCGCCCCTCGGGGGGGGGAGGGGGGGGGACGGGGGTGGAGGGGGCGGGGGTGGGGGGGAGGGGGCGGGTGGCGGGGGGGAGGGGGCGGGGGGGGCGGGGGCGGAGGGGGGGGTCAAGTGGGTCAAGGTCACCCACAACACTTCTACTCTAAGTGTTGGCTATACCCCCACCACGACTGAGTCCCTAGGCTGCACAACACCGCTCCGCCAGTATGTCTCCGGCTTCCATGCGGTGCGTCTCGCTGTTCTCTAACTCTCTATATGTAAGTATTTTTACAAGTTTTGAATCTAGGTCACTACACTTTAACTCTGGGACGATATCAACTTATAGTATTTCAGTGTTTTGACTCACGGTCATCACACTTTAACTCTAGCACGTTGGTTATCGTACCAGAGGTGCTCAATAACCTAACTTGTAATGTTTAGGGTGGCGTTTGCACGTAATATCGCCATGAGTGTCCAGTCCAAATTTTAAGTTAGATTTATTTTACTGTGATCTTTTCCATTTCCAATTCGTTTTGCCTAAGAGTGAGATGTCGCTTTATAAAATGGTATTTCTCTAAAGTTATTGAGGATTGCAGGGATACAATTACTTTATTTAGACGGCTCTTCACCTTAGAGTTTAACATAACTTCCACTTTAACTTTTCTTCCTTGCCCCTCAGAGCCTAAGCTGTACAGTAAGGTTTCTTCTAGTGCCAACTCGGGCCGAGAGAGCAGTGTGTTAACTGTAGGACAGCTCATGGTGGAGTGATGCGATACCACAGCGTACAACCTTACCTTCCCCCACTCCAGCTGTTTCCCCCACCACTTTTCCCTTGGCTCATGCGCTACCAACAGTCTCTCAGTATTGTGCAAACTTTTGTGAGAGGAAGCCATGTCGCGGGACACTTTGGGTAACAAACTTAGCCGTGTTAAGTCTTTATTATTTACTCACTGTCAACCACTCAAAGTCAAGTGGGTTTCAACTCTAGCTAAGTGGCGAAAACTGTTGCGCGGACACCCTAAGTTTTATACCAAACAGACTAATGTAAGTTTTACTGATGAAGATTTGGTTAGGATATTGGATGAAATGACTTTTCCTTGCAAAGTTCAGTTAGTTACTCCCATTCCTGACAGCTTAGAGTCTTAGTCTCATGAGCTGATATACCTAGAGTACACAGAGTCTGAAGGTCAGTCGCTCGGTGTCTGTCGTAGGGTGCACATCGCGATTGCTACTCCAATTCCTGACAATTTTGGGTAGTTCAAGGTCACCTCACTTAAACTCTGGCAAATACACATTAAACAGTTGTACTAAGAGTAAATTTTTCTAAGTGTTGACTCAAATCTGAAGATTCTTTGGATACATCTTTAAAAACAATCCTAAGTCCCAAGTTTACAGTCAACCTCAAGTTCATCACACTTTAACATGTAAATTTAAGGTAGCACCGAAACAGTGCTACCTGACTTGACATTTTTAACTTTCCCAGGGTCATCACAATTCCCCCACCACTTCCCATATACCTAGAGTGCGCGGGGCCGGACAGTCAGTCGCTCGGTGTCTGTCGTAGGGTGCACATCGCGGTTGTAGTAATGGTCGAATGGGGGCTTCTGGACCAGTTCAAGGTCACCCGAGCGGTGTCACATGACGGTTTAGGCAGAGTCACGTTGCAAACTTCAAGTTTCCTCAGCACTTTTGCTGTTTCTCATCGCAAATTCGCTCCAAGTCGTCAAGGTCATGGTAACTGTGACTGAAACTCGGAGCGTAGTGCGAGAAACAGCAAAAGTGCCAAAAAATTTTCGGTTTCAGCGTGACCTTGACCTTTGTGACATCGATGACGTCATCTTGGTGACGTAAGGGGTGATGACGTCATCAGCACGTCATTGGTGATGACGTCATCGATGATGCAATCGATGACGTCATCGATGATGCAATCGATGACGTCATCGATGAGGTCATTGACCTCGATGACGTCATACCTCAGGTGACCTTGAACTGAGCCAAAAGCCCCCATTCCCCACTACTAGCGTGAAAGATACCAAATACTTAGCATTTGCTATTGTGAAAACTATGTCCACACTCTAAATAATATTTCTTAAACTTAAAATCCACAAAACATATAAATTACTTGTACGGAGTAGTACGATTAATACTAACACTATCTGTTAATATGTGTAGGCCTATTCATAACCTATAGAATTTTACATTTAATTTTTGAGAAAAAAAATCTATATTTTTTGTTTTGTATGTTCAAAAAACTATAAAAATAGGCCTACGTGATTATTTCATGGTTAATTTAAAACCCATCGTTGCGAAGTATAGTTTTAGTTTGGAAGTACTATTCTATTCAGAACACGTATATATTGTCGATTGCTGCACACGGCGTATTTTATGATTATATTCATATTCCTCTTGATTATAAACGGTTAGCTTTACGATCTGCAAGCTAATGTTAAAGGTGTGATATGGTTATAAGGGTTCAATAATAGTAAGGATTTTCGTTAATAAGATTGCATAATTAATAAATACCCCCGTCGCAGCAGATCTGCGTACTCAGCGAATTTCCAAATTATTAATATTAATTTTGACCAGCTAATCTTGTAAACAAAATTTCATCACGTGCTCATAAATAGGGAAATAAATGTCTATTCTCCTTAAGATAAATATAGGGAAAGAGTATGCAGGTATGCTGCCATGGGGGACACTAAAAGTAGGTTTTTAGCATAGAAAAAATTTATTTCTACCATATAAAGCCATATAGTAAATTTCATCAATATCTGTCCATAAATAAAAAAAGTTTGCCTATTCTCCATATGATTAACATGGGAAAAGAGTATGTAGGTTTGCTGCCATGAAAAGTACAAAAACCAAGATTTTTTACCTTAAATGGATGAATCTCAACCAAATGAAACTAAATACCAAGTTTCATCCAAAAAATTTGGTTAATAAGTGAAATATTAACACATCCTTATTCTCCATAAGATTAACATTGGAGCCCCAAAAGACAATGTACTGTCTTTAGACTTTGTAATATCTCTGTAACCAATAGAGATAGAGCAAAGCTTCAAAATACTAAATTGTGTGTTTTTTTGAGCTAAATCCAATGGTCAAAATAAAAATTTAAAATTTTTCAAATTTACATATGAAAAATGTAAAAAACCTATTTTTGGGGTACAAAATCCCCCATAACTACCCCTTCCGGTAGGTCGATATGTCTGGTTTTCAAACTCATCCGAATAAACGTAGGATTACACATCTCTACCAAATTTGGTGTCGATCGGACCATTTTTACAAGAGTTATCGTGTCTAGGGACACATATATACATATATACATATTTTGTAAAATTCTGTTCACTTATCAGGGCTATTATATATATAAAAATTTTAATGACTATTATTTTTGGTCTCTGGGCACCTCAAAACGAAAAAGTAACATTGTCCCGGGCTTAGGTCTTACCATGAGACCTACGGTAAAAGCTTATTCCTTATGGGAAATTCGCTAAAATATGAAACGTATTAAAGTTGCAATTGAACGGACCTTTATTTTACTTTGACATATTAATGAAAGATGTATGAAAATTATACTCTCTTTAAGGAGGTTCTATAGTAAAATAATGAACATAAATTAATTGTAAACGAAACTATTAAGTGACTAGTACACTACACTAGTGATAATTACCTTAAAATATGGCAATAACAGGACAAATAATATACTATTATAATAAGTAATTAACTTAAAATATGCATTATTAGACAATTCAAGTTTATTTTAACATAACAATTTTATTAAAATATTATTGGGGTTTACACATGTCCATACTGTGAATTTGTTACAATGGCAAATCTGGATTGGTTTTCACAAGTCCAACTGACTTCATCCCCCATTCAGATGAAACCATGTTGCATTCATTAGCTTTCAGATTTAATTTATGCATTCAGTCCGATCGGTTTATACCTATATCTTCCAACCACTTAGGTCTACTCTTCATCCTTCACTTGAAAAATCCCACAGAGAAATACAAAATAATCATAAGTTCTATTGAGTGTGTTAAATCTGTGGTTTTCTAATTCAACCAGGTTTTCTTAATTTTTTGTAAGCCTTACAACGTGTGTAGGATATTTGAATTGATTTTCCTATATTATTCAGCAATTATTTCCAAGATGAGATACTTAATGGTTATAGAGGAATTTAGTTCAAATTGGTTGACCCCTAACTATTTTCTTAGTTGATTTTGTGGTTTGAGACTAGTAGATCAAATGAATTTGGTGTGTGTAATGTACTGTGATTCTTTTTGTTGGTTTTGGTTGGCTGTAGTATAAAACCATCTAAAGACTTTTTTAAATTAATTATTTGTAGAATAAGTTTTACAATTTTTTTTCATACAAAACGTGTTTATGTCACAATTTTTATAAGGTATAGAAATAACTTCACCTTAAGAGCTGGTTTATACTTTTTAACCATTTAGTCCATAACGTTATTTTATTGTTATATAATAAACATACTATGATTAGCTCATTGACGATATTTAATTGGTCAGCAAAAAGGATATTCAATATAAATTGCTAAGAATGACATGGTGTAATAAACTACTTGTTACCTTAAATAGTACATATATATATATATATATATATATATATATATATAGATCACACTTAAAATAAAATTTACTTTAACTTTGAACCATAAAAATATTTTAATAGAGTAATTTATAAAATAAAATAATTTTTTTTGAAAGAATGAGAAAGAGAATTAAATATGAGCTCATGTTTTAGTAAATACCTTAAATAATCTTCCTCGTTGTATTCTTTCAACTCGGTAAGTATATCCATATAAGCTACTAGGTTTTTACGACTAATCAATTTTTTATGTATATACATTTATTTAAACAAAATTGAACGAATGGTGGTTTTGGCTTCTGGGGACCTCAAAACGAAAAAGTATTATGGTCCCGGGCCTAGGTTTCACCATTACTGGCTGGGTACCTAAGCGGTTATAGTGCTCACTTTTGAATCCAAAGGTTGCCGGATCGATACTGAGAAAAGTTAGTAGCTTTTTAAAGGTTCGATTCTGGACCCAGTTGCCATTTGTCATTGGGCTATTAATTAATGATGCTTTTTAACAACTGGTCGATGTTAGATAGTAACAAGACTGAAGTTTGGACCGTTCCCCGTCAAAACGTAAAAAAATGCCACTGGCGTAGATAAACCCAAAATAAAATAAAATAAACAGAATTACTATTACCGTGATAGCATATTCCCTATAGGGAAATCGCTAAAAATAACAGCGTGGATTAAGGCAAATCACTGAATGTTTTCCAAGAGTCATTATCTAATTCCTAGAGCCAATGTAAAGCGTCCCACTCATGTACTGCACCATTGATTGCAGATCTGTAGGAGGTAGGCAGCTCCTGGAAAATGTTATTATCATTTATAACAATACTTTTGTAACAAAATCTAATAAATAAAATTATAAGAAATATAGTATTGGAATATTCAGTTTGTAAAAATTATAACTGGCACTAGTTTTTACAACGTTTCTTCAACTTGGAGTAAAATATTTATATTACTGATTTTAATATAACAAAAACTTGTTTCTTAAAACTTATTAGGTGTAGTGTACAAATTTTTACAAATTATACAATTACATACAATTATACAATAAATTAGGCCAAATTTCTAGTCTACTCGTTCAATATGGAAAATAACATAAGCGAATAATTATGGGGGAAATGGAAAAAGTAATACAATAGAAACGTGTTTAAAAAGATGAACAAATATGACGTTTATTTAAAATTTTAGATGTAGGCCTATTTAAAACAGTTTTTGCTCTGCTTAATTGATATAGTTTTTGAATAATAAAAACAAATCATGCATTTCTTTTTTAGTACAAAATGTGTTTCCAACAACTTTATCACTATATTCCTGTACATAAATAGTGGATTGGACAAAAGATTACTATTAGGTGTCATTTAATTTAACTATGTATATTTTAAGAAATATTATAAGTTAAAATTAAAATATAAAATGAAAGTAAATTTTGAAGTAAAATTTTTTATGCAATAATTTCTGCATTACAATATTACAAAGAACAAAGAAATAAATAGAATATAGTTTTCACTGATTATTAAAATCTATGTACGTTTATGTGTTAGAGAAAATAAAATTTAGCCATTACAAAAGTCAACATAATAAGAACTAAAACAATGTCAAATCAGAATAAGTGACTCAAAGATATAAAGTATACTACCGAATTATAATGTAACTTTTGACAAAGAGACTGTAACTTTGAAGAAAAAAAACCACGACTCACATATAAAGATACGCATATTTATTCGAACTGATATGCAAAGTGGTATAAAAGTTAGTTGTGTTGAAAAAAAATTATTTTTGAAATTTTGATTCATAAATATGAAATAATATTTATTTTGCAGTTTTACCTCTTCTTAATAATGTTTGACTAGACTATAAACAATTGTTCAACTCCAGTATGATTTAAAACATTGTGATGTATTTTATTTGAATATCATTATTATTTTACGAATTTTTATGTTCTATCGAAAAATTACATGGCAAATCGTTTTGCAGTACACAGCACTGTTATATGGTACATATGTTTCAAATAAACAATTAAACCTGGGTAAATTTGATTCTAAAATGATTTGATTGAATATCAATAATACACTTTCTTATCATTCTGCTTCATTTGGTACGCATCAAGACATTGATTCTTAGTTCATTTATATATTACAAAATGTATAAATTTTTGTATATTGAGTCAAACTAATTAAAAGTTTCGTCTAGTGCAAGAGCACAATAATACCATTTATTTATAAAAATAATTTGTTAAATGTCCCAATGTAAACAATTTTGTTACATGCAACTAATCATTACTTAAAATACTCTATTAATTAATTAAAACGTCAATATTTAGTAGGTATGAAGCATGAATCATGTAGTTATTAGGCCAGTCAAAATTAATCACAAAAAAAATATGAGTATTCTACGTACTTTATATGGATATATCATAACTTATTGAAATTTGACCCAATAAAAAGTTGACTAATTGTAATATATATCCTTAAAAAAGGATTTTATGTTATTAGAAGTAGACCTACCTACATTTAATTTCCAAAGCTATTTTCACACCAGATAATAGCTAAAGATAAATATAAAGAACAGTTCCTGCCGGGATAAAGGCTCTGTTTATCGTCCTCTCATGGTCGTCTCATATTGCTCTCAGAACATTATTGTGGGTCTCTGACCGTTGTTGGGGGGTAGAGTTCAAGTTTATTTAACATTTCACATAGAAAAAATGTATTGATTTTCTATACTGATATAATTTATACAACGTATGGTAAGACATTCCACATTTTCATCAACATTGATGTCACACTTGCTGATATTAATTAAATATTTACAATTTTAAATCCACATATTTAAAACAATACAATTTAGATTTAAATTTTCAGTTTCACATTTATATTCAAAATTAATTTGCTATACGAGTTGTAGTAAAAATTATTACTATTCCTTCAATAACACATGCTATTTTTGAAGTAAACATAAATTTTTTTTATAAATTATTATTATAATATTAAAAATGTGAGGTAAACAAATAAAATGCACTTTGAAACATTGTTTTCAAACGACATCACTTTATCAACTCAAACAATTCGCTTCATTCTACTTGGAAACCTTGAAAGTTCAATACAAGTTGTTTGCCCCTTGTTTAACTTTTTATCTAGGTCTTTTGTTTTAAATATGATTGCTCTTCTGTGTACCTAATTTTGTTTTGTACTCTTTAGAATCTTAACAGTCTTATAAATAATCCTCTGCCGAAGTTATGGTAATTGAAATGAATATTTACTTTTTAAGGTAACCATTATACATATGTTTTATCTATCAATAAGTTTTGTATTGTTTGATTTGGATTGTGTAGTAAAATAATTCTATCTGCTTTTGTTTTGCTATGAATTCCTGTTTAATTTTTGAAAATTATTGTTATATGAAAGTACTAAGCTGCTGTGGTAGTATACTGTATAATTATTTATGTTATCTTTTAATTTCAATATTTAATTAATATGATCATATGCTAAAATGTAATTATATTATATTTATAGTTTGAAACATGTTTTTATGTATTAAAATGCTTAAAGAATACCTAAAAAATTATTGTGTTTTATATTTTAAAATATCTTTTATTTCAGAAAATTAATCCACTTTTTAATTTGTTTAAATATAATTACTAAATATTTATCATAGTTATAAAAAGAATAATCATACATATTTAAATTTATTCGTACCGTAATTTATCTTTATACGTAATGTTTGTAGAAACACTGATCGATCTTAATATAAAAACTAACCATGGTTTATTTAAATTATTGTAAACTACTTTGATGATTTAAAAATTAGGTTTCCTAACAACCACGATTTGCAGTAGTTTAACGTCAAACTCATAGTTTAGTGAAGCCTAGCAAAATAAGCATAATATGTCAACACTACAAACTTTGATAGCAAACGTGAGAAACTACAAGAACCACTCACCACCGCAAACTTTAAATAGCTTTTGGAACATTGCCAGTGAAAAGTCATTAACAACTTTACTTCTGTTGTTTCCAAGCATAACCTTTGATACATTCAAAGTGGTAACAATTTAAGTGAGTTATAACAATATATTGTGACGAATAAAAATCTCACTGTTAAAACCAACAGAGCAACCAACAAGTTTTAAAACTGCTCCAACGGTCAAATTTCAAGGAGAAACAAAATTCCTCGCCACAGCCTCGAAAAAGCTACTCGAATTAGAAAGGTCCAGGGGCCGTAATTAGTTTTGATTTTAATTTAGAAAACTACTTAATTGGATGGCTCAGACACAAAGTGAAAAAATTAATATCCAATGCCCTCAGTACTGTAATGTTTTGTTAAAGCCCGTGGATTTGAAAAAAGTAAATTTTGTTTCTCAGGTGAAATCCTAATTTAAAATAACAAGAACTAAAATAAACATGCTTCTAGAGAATAAAACAAAACTAATTAGCTAACTAAACTAGCCAATTAACTTAAGTATATATATATATATATATATATATATATATATATATATATATATATATATATATATATCGTATGGCATTAATAGCCAGCCACCAACTTCAGAAAAATATAATACATTCTCTGAGGTGCTTAGCACCTGCGTCAAAAAATTTAAAAACTAAACTAAAAACATGAAGTTATGATCTCTCTTTACAAAGCTAAATCCAGGGCGCTAAGCCATTGCAGCCCAGCTTCACTTGCACAATGCAGCCCAATCAATCCTTCGGGGAAAGCACTCAAAGGGCACTCATTGACTATGTGAGTCATAGTCTGCAACTCCGCTCCACAGCGGCATGACTGGTCTTCTGTCATTCCCCATTTGTATTTCCAATAATTACATCTTCCCACACCAGTGCGGAATCGATTGAGAACGGTCCACTGCTTCCGAGGAAGATCCATACCACTTACTGCTAAGGTTGGGTCAGCAATTAAAAATTGATTCCGGCCTTGGAAAGAGTCTTAGGAGGAAGTCCAGTCGGTATGGATGGAAAAGTTTGTCTCCGTCAACTGGGATGCTGTCCGCAGTGGTGGTCTTCGGGACCTCAATCTGCCCGTCTCCTGGGGTAGGTAATCATGGATGGGTAGCTGTGGATTGGATACGATCTTATTATATTCCCTAGTAAGTGCCTCCCTTCGTCTTATTTCAGGTGGAGCGATATTACACAGCACTGGGAGCCAGGGTACAGGTGTTGCCATGAGTGTACCACTTATGGCTCTCATAGTCCTGTTCAGTTGGACGTCGATCTCTCTGACATGCACACTGTTCAGCCACACGGGAGCACAGTACTCTGCGGTTGAGTAAACCAGGGACAAAGCAATCGTTCGCAGAGCTTGTGCATTAGCTCCCCATGTGGAGCCAGCAAGGTGATGGACAATGTTAGTCCTAGCTCTCACCTTGGCTGCTGTCTTTTGTAGGTGGCTTTTGAATGTGAGAGACCGATCTAAAGTGACTTCCAGGTACTGTGGGTGATCATTGTGCTTTAGCTCAACACCGTCAAATACGATTTTAAGCTTTTGGTGGGCTAGTCTATTGTTCAAGTGAAAGCAAGATACCTCGGTTTTAGTTGGGTTTGGATTTAGCTTCCAGGCCTTAAAGTATTCACCGAGGGTCTTGAGGTCATTTGTTAGTACTTCCTCAGCGTGTCGGAATTCCTTGTGCTGATAAGCCACTGCAATATCATCCGCATAGGCAAACTTTAAGGAGCAAGTGTCAGGCATGTCGGCAGTATACACATTAAACAGCAGTGGGGCAAGCACTGACCCCTGTGGCAGGCCATCTTTTAATTGCCTAAAAGTACTTTCCTTGCGTCCCAAATATACTTTAATCATCCTATTGGAGAGCATCGAGTTGAGGAGACGCAACAGGAAAGGGCAAGGAATCAGGTTATAAAATTTAATGAGAAGGCCTTTTCTCCAGACAGTGTCATAAGCTGCAGTAAGATCTAAGAAAGCAACAGAGGTTTTCAGTTTTCGCTCAAACCCATTCTCGATGAAGGAAGTAAGAGCTAGAACCTGGTCACAACAGTTGCGCCCAGGCCTAAACCCAGCTTGTTCGACGGGGATGCTGGAATCCAGAACAGGGAGGATTCTGTTGTATATCAACCTCTCGAGCAGCTTATAACAGACACTAAGAAGAGCTATGGGTCGGTAACTTTCTGGCAGTTGTGGATCTTTATTTGGCTTCAAGACAGCTATTATTTTCGATCTTCTAAATATACCAGGCAAGTCGCCGGTTTCCCTTATGGAATTAAAAACTGCAAGAAGCCACTGTCTAGCCTTTTTACCCAAGTGTTTTATGAACTCCGGGAAGATTTCATCCATACCTGCTGCTTTGCCAATTGGCATAGCATCAATCGCCACATCCAGCTCATCTACTGTGAAAGGTCTGGAGACTTCCAAAGGCGCTTGCCGACTTTCCTTAATTTCATTAAGTTTAAAATTTATTTTCCTATCTGCGGACGTACGCACCGGTTTAGATAGACAGGAGAGGCGTTAATTAACTTAAGTCAAATTTACTTTGTTATAATAACAGTCAGCCATTTCAAAATTAAACTTTACTGTGAAAGATAATTATTTGAAGTCGATTTTATATCCAGGAGCTATTTCGCCCCGGGCCTAACGCTTATAGATTAAACCGACGTTAAATCAATCTTTTATTACAGGGATTATTCTGATATGTCCATGAAATATTCCTCTATTATTCAGTTACAGTGAAAATAAAGATTGTTAAATGTGGATAAACCATTTAATTAAAACAGCATTTTCGATGGAACTAAAAGTAAACATTATGAAAACTTTTATTTTCTTATTTATAAAGCTAATTTCATATACAATAAATTATAAATTGTTAAGTAGAGAGATAGATATAACAGATTCGTGATCGCTATTATGGAAACCTTTAAGGGCTGAAACGTTGTGGTGGTGTCTTGACAATGGTGGTTGTAGTTATAGAGAGAAAACAAAAGATGTCAACTTACCATGTATATATGGTGTGCCAAAACGACAAGGTGCAAAATATATATGTATAATTTAAAATATTTTAACAAATTTTGAATAGAATAGAAAATTTTTTAATTTTATTAATGTAGGTATATGCATGATAAGTTAGCTTACTTTTTTATTGAAAACATAAATTTACAATGAATTTTAGTTGAAAAGCAATTCATTAGAGTTTGAACTTTTCAGAACACTTGAAACTATAATTTTCTCCTTTGCTTTTGGTAGTTTGAACGTCCTTCAAAATTTCAAATAGTTTTTGTGTAATGTTTCTCTAGAGCCGAAAAGAAGTCCAATAACATGTTTGTGATTTTGTATTGAACTAAAAGTAAACATTCTAAAAACTATTATTTTAAACAGCTGATTTCATATAAAATAAATCAGTGGTTAAGTAGAAAGATAGACATAACAGATCCCACCCTAGGCCTACCGAAATCTAAGAGAACTACGGCAATAATCTGAATTGACTAAGCAAGAAAATATCTTGAACGTCAAATAAATAATTGCGCTACTTTCAAATGATTACTTTATTTATTCTTTACTAATTACTTACGGGTGTTTAAAGTCGTATATAATTTACCATCACAGTCGCCACTCGCTATGTTCCACGATTACGCTTAGGCCTATATTGTTCTGTTTCCCGGGTACCCGGACCCTTGAGGAGAGATGTTTCCAGCTATTCACCGGACGCGAGGCTAACAGAGAGACAGAGCTCTTGCCCTCAGTGGCCGGCTTAAGTATGACCCTACCTAAGCCGATATCAACTGTCGGTACGTGAAAACAGCTGATTATTTGAAACATGCTATCAACTGTGCAAAACTAAATATCCATAAATTAATATTATATTATAATACAAGTGTTAATATTATATTGATATCATAATTAATATTACATTATAATACTAATATTATATTACAACTAATTTTACTTTTTACCTCCTCATTTTTAGCTATTACACTTCAGGATTTTCAAGAATGCTGAAGAATAAGTTAAACTTATCCTAAAATCTGAGTTGGATATTCTCGTTATTATGTATTTATTTGTTACCTCCAACATTTAGAAGGAAGTGTTCCATATTTAGTAACCATTCAAACTGAGCACTTGATTCGTGTTTACAATTCAATGAACGCGACGTGGGTGCGTTGATATAGAAGAGTCATAAAATGAGTTCGACTTGTTGTGAAAACCAGCACGACCTAACCATCGCGTCAAATATAATGACTTAACTCTTGGAACACGTGTGCAAACAGATTTATTGTTTAAATGTAAAATATTTTCCTTAGCAAACATTTAACCGTTTACCTTGAACAAAAATGGTGACATGCATTTTAAAACCATTTATAGGTTCCTGCCAGCCACTAATTTTCAGAATAAAATTACATACTAGACTAAAAACTTTTCATAACTTTCACTCGTTTTTACCATATTACCCAGCACACTCTATGTAATAAAGTACTTTGCAAAATAACTGTAGTGTTATAGTTATGTTTGTTTTATCCCAGAAAATATTTTATTGTTGAAATAACTGAATAATAAAGACAATTATTACGATTTCTTAATAATTAATCAGTTTTAGAGTTTAATTTCGTAGGAAATATAACTATTCAAAAAGTTTAATTGTTATTATTTACAACACCAAGAAAAAGTATTTGGGTGAAAAATAGAAAGTTATAAAAATTGTTGGTGTATAAGGAAGAAGATGAAGAAATTTCTGAATGAATATAATATAACCGTCAAACGAATGGTTCATGTGTAGGCTGAAAACATAGCCGTAACCTATTGAACCAGAAAATCAGTTTAAACTGATTACAATCATGTAAAAACATATAAGGCTTTCTTATTATTTGCATATAGTATTTGCTTTTATCAAAGAGAGGAAACAATATAATTTATGAACTAAAACACTGTTAATTTATCTATTTGTCTTATATTAAAAAATAATACGTTATTTTATCAAGTAAAGTAAATTTCTCATGTATTTTGACAAAACAATATAGTTAGTAAAATTACTCGTTATCTGGATGTAATTTTACGAACGAATTTCGTGTAGTTTTCTTATTTTGTATTTTAATTCAATTCCTAAAAAATATTTAGTTTTATAACAAATTTTATATATATATTAAGTATGTAAATTATTAAGTACCTAAATCATAAACTATATTTGCACATAATCACTGAATGAATACCATGTTATCAGATCAGACATTAACGTTAGCAAACATTAGGCATATGAAAAGAACAATAGAAATTGAAAAAGCCCCTAACCAGCAGTGTGACTGTCAAGAGAACACGAAACACTTCAGTCGCTTCTAGCTTATACGAGGGGTATATTGCAAACTTGTTCTTGAAACATGGTAGGCCTAACACCTTTCTTATCACAATTTTCGTGTAGTTTAAGTATCAAGGATCGAACGTATCTACTATAAATTGAATTAAGGTTTACTTTATGAATTAACATAACTTCTTTGAACTGTAATTTACTTAAGTTTTTCTAATAACATTATGATTACATCATTACATTTGCGCTGCACAATTTGCCACATTAATCTTTTTTGGATATATATTATATCGTTTGATGGTTTCTATTCTACTTTCACGAGTTTTTTCTGTTATGCTACGTTTTGACATTAACAGCTGTTTCAGTTTGCAATTTGGTAGAAACTATTTTCAATCATATGAACGAAAAACGAACTTTAAGGTCTGAAACTGCTCCTTAGCATAATAATATTTTAAATATAAAACCCTATGATAAAAAAAAAAAAAAAAACAAAAAAAAACACTAAGTAAAACAATTTTGTAGACACATCTTGAATGTTAAAATTGATATGAAAATATTGTTTGTGTTTACAAATACATAATTTTAAAGGCCTTTATATTCAGAACAATTTGACACAAACCCGACCCCAAAGAGTTCAATATGACGATAGTCATTACGTTTATTAAATTTTATCCATATGATTGTAATGCAAAGTCTGATGGCCTTAAATTGTTGAACGCATTGTGTAGTTGAAGTTTAGTTTAAGGCGTTTGTTTTAGTTTTTAAAACTAATAACCAATCAATGATATGCTATTAAAGAGGGAGCATCTCTTATAATTTTAAAAATAAAATGTTGTTTCCATTATTAATTTACACTCCGCATTCAAATTGAACGAAAGGTTAATTATCACGTGAATGTTTCAAAACACATACAACTATGTGCATTTTTGTACTCAAGGAAAACCCTTTGTATCAAGAAGATCTCTGAAGATTAACTAATTATGGCTTCAAAGTGGGTCTAAACCTTGTAGCGTAGCGAACGTTATTAGGGACGGGAAATTGCATTTGTGAGTTAAAGACATTTCAAAAACATTGACAACTAAAAAGTTCAGGGAAATTTCTATTTAATTAGTCTTAAACGGAACATTAACTTCACGGCCTTAACAATCTCACTAAAACCACAAAAACACGCTTAGTAAACATTTTGTACATTGTATTTCAGAAATCAGAAATTCTTTATTGAAGTAAGATAAAAAAAAAACTTAAAAATACATTCTAATATCAACACTTCCAAAATCAGTCCATAAAATCATATTGATATTAATAAGACAATCACAAGTCATTATTTATATATTCAAAGACACTGTAAAATTCCTTTTGGACCAAGAATCTTCTTAGACCATGCTTAAATTTTTGTTTGTTGGCTTCAGCTTTTAAAAAAGGGTGGATCGGAACAGACGAAGACAGGTGGAGTAGGCTTGATTCTGATGAAATATGGTCCTGGATTCGGGATATTGCAGGGTATTATTATTTCTTAGTTTGTAACTGGGGAGAGGAAGGTCTCTGGATTCGAATAATTGGGAATTATTCTTCAGAATAGTCAATGATTTCAAAATGAAAATATAAGGAAATGTTAGAATATTATTACTTCTAAATACTGATATGCAGGACTGTCGATGATTGAGACCAAAAATTATTAAGATGGCTCTTTTTTGAATCTTGAAAAGTTTTTTGTCCTGAAGTTTTCACCTCCCCACATGGGACACAGTAGGATAAATAGGGCCAGAAACAACCATAGTAGGTTGCGAGAAGAAGACGTGTGTTATTAAAATATGAAAGTCTACGGAATAAAAATATGCTACAACTTAATTTTTTACAGTTTTTATCAATACAGGATGAAAAATTCAAGTTTTTATCTAAAACCACTCCAAGGTATGTGACACTCAACTGAGGACTAAGTTCAGATTCAGAAAGCAATAGAGAAAGGGCCTCAGAAGTATTGGAAGGGCACTCCCTCAAGCAGAAGTCGAGTAATGAGGTTTTTTGTGTATTTCCATGAAGGTGGTTTTCAGTTAGCCACTGAAGAACAGAGTTACTCTGGATAAAAATGTTAATCTCCAGTTGAGAACGTTTGGGACTAGAAACCACTAGTGAGGTTTCATCAGCAAATAAATATAATCTAGAGCATGGGACGGATAACGTCAGATCATTTATAAACATGAGAAACAATACCGTCTTAAGCACAGACCCTTGCGGCACATCTGATTTTACAGTTTCTTCATCTGAAGTATGTTTGCGTAAGTAGCCTCTTGAGTCAAGATAATCGACTTTAACTAAAAAAGTAGTTAAAATTTGTAAATAAATAATTTTGTTATTTTTGAAATGTTAAACTCAATGAAACTAAATTTTCATTTAGATTTAACTTTGGACAAATTAAACAAAAAATAAACTTACTTAATTAACTCAATATACAATTTCAATAGTTATATTTATTATTATTTTTTAGGGAGAGGCAGAAAGAATGCAATTATTCACACACGTGGCCAGCGTGTAGTGTGGGATTCCCCTAAAAACGAGATAACTCAAATCCTCTAATCTTTAGTATTCTAACCTGGAATTATTTGTCACATTACGTCAGGCTAGACCTAAACTACGCTTACTAGGTAGGGCTCGCTGGGGCCTATCCAGCACCTTGGTCAAGGGATCTGGGCCACTTCGCGGTAAAGATTGGTTTTCTTTTCCAGGAGGGTGCCCCTGACGAACTGTGATAAACAATCCCAGTTGCCCTCATCCTCCACAATCGTTTTGCAAAACGTTTGCCAGTCGTTATTTGTTTTGCATTTTTGCTAATAAATAAAAAACCTTTTAGGTTATCACACGGAAAAAAACTAATAGATGTTTTCTCCGTGCCACAAAAAACGCTACAGAAAACGCCATCTTTTGGATTAATAACGGGCCATTAAATGTCTGTTCTGCGTGCAGTATGATGAAAAAGTATCTATGATTGGTGTAACCTTATTTTTTTATTTATTTTTATTTATTTTTTTGTTTTGTTTTTAAAATGCCTCAAAGCTCCACACTGGCTTTGCAAGTTCCCATTTCATTCTTTTGGAATGTGGTTATGTTTTATAGAACTGATGGTTACCTAAACAACTTCAAAAGATACTATATTTATCGGTATTTTACTACACATATAGAAAGCTGAAAAAATTAGCATATCGTGGGGGCGATTGAGGGTGATTATCGAGCTTATTAAGAGGGTGAGAGAAGAGCAAAGGCCTCGCTCATTGACATAGTAAAGGACTTCAACGCGAGCGAAGCCGTGGGTAGAAGCTAGTTTACTATATAAAACGTCATATTAGATAGCCAAATTACGTAATCTATGTTTTTTTGTTCATTCAAAAATTAAAAAATTCAAAGACGAAATTTATATAAAAATTAAGCATAGAAAAGTTTTGATATACAGGATGATTCACGACGAAGTGCAGAAATTTTGGGAGCTGATTCTACATATGAAAGTAAACAAAATCTTCAAAAAACATGGATTTTGCATTATAATTAATGCAAATTTAGGTTATTTTAATAGAAAAATCTCCATAACTCCGTTATTTGTTGTCAAATCTTTACAAACTTGGTATCATTGTTAAGATAATTTAATTTGTCAACTTTTTTGTCGAAAATAAAATTTTGTAAAAATTTGCCGTTTTTGAGAAATTTTAGATTAAGATTTTAAAACGGCCGCCATTTTGAAAATAGACATTGGAAAATAATAATTATTTTTTATAGAAATTACCATTATTGTGATAAAGGTCCATGCCAAAGATGAAGTAAATCCATCAATTCATTACGGAGTAAAAAATTATTACGTGTAAAAAGCAAAATGGCGGCTAGCGGCTTAACGAAAGATTTTAGGACATATGTTTATATGACCTTTTTTGTTTATTTTCATGTGTAGAATCAGCTCCCGAAATTTCTGCACTTCGTCGTGAAACATCCTGTATTTAAAGAACGATATTACAAAAAGAAAAACTTATCAGTAGTTATCACTTTTGTCCCTAAGAACATTTAATAAAATACTAATTTGGGACAAAGAGTAGGGTGTCGCTAACGCCACTGCATTACGCCCAAACTGCATGGATCACTCTCCATTAGCAGTATAGGCGCACAGTAAAATGCTGCAAAACAATTCAATAAATACAAACTGATCTGTGTCATAATCAGATTTAAACCATGTCACATAAATTTAAAATAAAATATTTAAAATATTCACTTCACATACATATTAAACATATTAAAGTCTACTTCTTCGACTTGTTCAGTTACATTAACGAAAACGTATTCTTAAAGGAGCATTCGAGGGTATTTAAATTTTAAGTTGTTCAAGGCTATTGGGTAAACTTTAATAACAAGACAGATTTAAATGTAATTGTTAATTGATTGTTTTTTCATATTAATTAAGTTAAAGTTATTCTTATTAAAAGCACAGGTAATTAAAATGTATATTATATACTAATGGTTTGTTTTAAGCTTATTATTGCTGAAAGGCATTGATGAAAGTATTTTTAATGATTTTATATATCCCCCCCCCTGTATAAAATTCAAATAACATTATACCGGGTGTCCTAAAATTCACCCTACATGAACAGCTAATCTTCTAGAGAAGTCTTGTTGAGTAAACTTTTGATAAGTTAAAATGTTTACCTTTAACCCCTAAATTGGAGCTGTGAGGTAGGTAAATCAATTCAAATAGTAAATTCCTTACGTAAATTTTAAGCCTTATTAAGTTTAGGGGGGGGGGGGAATGGTGAAAGTTAAAGAACTCTATTTCAATCCTGTTGAGAATACTAGGTGATCAAAATAAACATAAAAATAATCTGTCATTATAGAAAAAAAAAATATTTGGTTATTTAGATTCTTTTGATATTTAATACTCAGATTTAAAAATTTGCATATTACCACATAAAAATTTAATTAATTTTTCTACCAGATTAAATTCAAAGTCGTCTGTAATAAAATCACTTTCTAATTTATATATTAAGATTAATTGATATTCTATTTTTATAAAGGTCTTAACATGTAGGTGAAACAGGGAGTGCCACAAGGGTCAATCTTAGGGCCTCTGCTGTTCACATGCTACTTAAAAGGCCTCCCAACAATTTTAAATGATGTTAAAATTTGTTTATACGCTGATGATATTAATTTGAAAATATCTGGTAAAACGGATCAACGGACTGAAGAGTTGGCATTCATACAACTCTCCTCTGTTTCCCAGTATCTATCCCAGATGAACCTTTTAGTCAATTCAACTAAAACTAAATATATATCATTCTCAACTTCACAGAATAAAAAGGAATTTAATGCTAACATGGTTATGGGGAATGATTTTTTAAAAGAAGTGCAAAATACAATTTTTTTGGGGCTTAATTTAGATAAAATTTAAACTGGAACATTCATGTATAGAAAGTATGTGGTAAAATTTCATCGGGTTTATATGCATTACGGAAAATGTCAAAAATTAGTTCTATTGAAACATTAAAAAATATTTACTTTTCCTTCATTTATTCTCACATTTCCTTCGGTATTGTTTTGTATGGGGGCACATCATTAGAAAATTTGAACTATATTTTATAATTGCAAAAACAAGCCATCCGTATAATGTTGGGTCTAAGTTGGACGGATTCTGTTAGAGAACATTTTCCAAAGTTAGGTATATTTACAGTTTTTAGCCAGTATATTTTTGAATTAATTATACATATTAGAAAGAATTTACTTAATTTGGAAACCTTAAGATCAAATCATAACTATTCTACCAGAAACAAAAATAAAATAAAATTTTTGCCACACAATTTAAAATTTTTTGAGAAAAGCCTTCTTATGCTGGGATTAGATACTACAATTTTTTGCCAGAAAATATAATTAACATTCAAAATTTTGAAAAGTTCAAAAGAGAATTAAAAAATTTCATGCTGCTTCGACCATTATATAATTTAAATAAATTTTTCGTTTTAGCAAAATTAATAAATTTAATTTTTTACAAAATTACAAAATTTAATTTTTGTAATTACTGGCACAATTTTGCATTTAGGTAACTTTAATATGTTTATGGTGTATTTCCTGATAGTTTAAGTTTGATATTACTGTTTTGACACCATTCCTGTACAACTTTGTACGTTAATGAATAAAGAATGTTTGACTATTGACTATGTGTTTTAACATTTTTTATATATTTGTGACATTTCTTTTACAATTTTTATTAATAACGTCACTAACTTTCCATTTGTATATGCTGGGTTAAATTGTCAGTGTTTTCATATAATTCACTTCTGATTTGCCATTTTTTTATTTGTCCTGGGCTTTCACAAATTACTTTCTTATCTTTGTAACAAATGTTTATATTCCGTATAAAAGCTTGTTGATACACAATTGAATGCTAAATGCTTTATAAAAGCTAAGAATATAGACAATAATTGTTATTCTTGAATCATAACATAAACTATTCTACTTAGTAAGATATGTGTCTTTATATTTATTTTTTATCATCGAATGTGGCCTGAGATAAATTTTTAAATAAGCATAAATTAAACATAACTATTAGTTATTGGTTTATGAATTATTCACATCTAACACTAAAAACAAATCTTTTACTGCTACATGAAAAGAGCTTTAACTGGGTACAAATTTATGTGTTGAGAGAGTTTTAGGACACGAATGAGTTATTCAGAGGCCATCAGCAGTCCTCTGCACTAGCGGTGTTCAGTGAGGAAGGGACGTGCAGCGACCGGCGCTGTCTCCTCACCACGAAAACTACAACAACAAATCCTGCCTTTTTTCTCGCCATTTTTACTAACTGCTTTTTATACGTTCTACCAATGTTTTTTATTTTATTAGATTTAAGTGAGTGTAGTTTTTTTTTTTTTAAGAGCAAAATTATAAATTACGTTGTATATAACATCAGGGGGTCAGAGGACATATGTATACATGTTGATTAATATAAATTATTCAAATTCAAAATAGTTTATGCTCGCAGACATAAAACAGTACATACAATATCAAACCAATTAATTTTAAACTAATAAAATAAGTAAAATAAACTTATCATCTCAAAAGTATGATAATACTAGAAATTAACTAAAACAAAACACTTCTATTCGTTACAAAATGAAATATAAGTTGACCAGCTGCTTTACTAGAAAACTATAAGGGATACAAAACCGTTCACTAGCGATTAAAAATGAATTTTTCTCTTTCTTGCAATAATTTTCTAATTAAAATTTTCAAGCTCTTTTCCGATGACTTAAACTTGCAATATGAAGTTAAGGGTGACTTAAATGTGACTCTCGATTTTTATGACACTTTATGATTCTGTTTATAATGTTATGACCTTCAACTAAATAAATAATAACATAAACTCTCCACCACCAACAATAATAAACTTTAAATTAATTAAAAGAACGAACGAACATAATTTGATTTTATTCAAATCAAATTTCTACAATGGTACAGCCAATATATCACCTAACAGAACTAAAAGTTTTAAGATGTCATAAAATAAAAACAATATTGTTAAAATTGTTCCTATTCTAACTAGAGTAATGAATATATTATGCAAATAATAATTGTCGCTGTAGGATTGTATGGCTGAACATCGCTAGGCTAATCCGTAGACCCGAGAGTTATAGCCCCTGAATGTACTCCCGGTATTTACGACATCATAAAAATGAAATATTACAGCAGATAAAACTTTAAAAAGGTGAATCACTTTCATGGCTGAATATATTCAACCGTTATAATATGTTTGTTGTGTCAGTAAGCGAGTGATGAAATCAAATCATTACCAAATTACAAAGGTTAAACGTAATCAAGCAAGTAAATACTGTAGTTCCAACTTATGCTTGTATTGTTGAAAGTGGAACCTCAACCTTTATAATGAAAACCGTTTCGCACCTGTAATAAAAAATAAAAATAAAAAAGTTTGATGATTTTTGTAAAAAACAATTATAATTTTCATCTCTTGGACGGATAGTGGTCTGTTTGCGAGAGAGGCGAAGCCGAGCTCGGAAATTGCGATTTAGCGCAGATAAAGCACTTTTAGTCCAAATTATGAACAACATCGTTTTGCATCATACTGCAAGAATAAAAGTAATAACGAAATAAAAAATATATCATTGAATGCATCATTATCATTTTCCTTATCTGTTTACGTTTATTAGTTGACTTCCATCTCAGTATAAATGATAATTAAAAAGAGCTGACATGGAAATCTAATAAATTAATGAAAAGTCAAAATTTTGCATTGAAAATGCAAGTCTTTTTTTGTTTAAGTTGATCTTACTTGTTTTGGAATAGCACGAGTTTTGTTAAAAAAAAAGAAAAACTTTTGAGATTAGCGTACGGAAAAAAAATTGCAGATGTTTTTTCAGGGAATTTCTAAAAGACTTCAGAATTATAGGCCATAGTACGACTGTTTTGCGTGCAATTTATGATAGTAAGGTGTGTTAAGTAGAGAAATCAATTTTCTTAAATTTATCGTAAAACAGAACACAAATGTTAACAATCTATTTAGCTTAGTGATATGTCGAGTTTATCCCGTAAGTAATGCAGTATATTACAAATACTTATTGTAAGGTCATGTTACTTGGCTTAAAGGTTGTGTAAATGTAGAGCTTACAAGATATATGATAAAGCATTTACGTTGCAGCAGACATGTTAAAACAATTTGAGAACCAATAAACTTCAGGAAGAATAAACTAAACCTTTTCGTTTACAGTGATTAGGTAGCATCCAACCGCTGAATCAACTGTTTATTCTGATGTGCTTCGTTTTTATTCACTCGCCATCAATAACCGTAACGCATTTAAATTTTCATGTCTATAAGAACTTAAACTTTCTGTTTTTGATGCTTCGGTTTTTTATGTCCCTTCTTCGTTGATTGGTTGCATTAAAACAATTTTGGAATTAGATCTTGCTGACGAAAGTTGTCAATCAGAGTGTTAATAAATCATGACAACTTTATTATTGATCTGAAGTTCGTCACCCAACCCCGAAGTGACAACGAGCGATTGACCCAATATTATTTTTAAATGTTTTGCTTTGGAAAGTATTTGATGCAATAAAATTTTATACATGACAAATCTTAATAATAATTGAAAAAATACAACTCATACAGGACTGCGGGAAAATGAACAAAAGAAGGGCTGTTTAATTCCTTTGATGTTTAAAATGTCGTTTTTTATTCAGGCCGGTGACGTAACCCATCTGATGTCCATAGGAATAACATGCACCAGACGGTTTTGTTATCAGGCTAGTGACGTATTGGGTAAATCGTTTTACCCGCTTATGAGATATCCCTTGTTTATTACATTAGAAAACTTTTCTTTAGTCCGCAACTCATACCTGTTGTATATGCCTTTTGAAAATCATATGACGTATTATGAAAGAAATATTATGAAATGTAGTAGGCTAACATTGTGGTTTTTACATTTTAATTTGCTGTAAAATAATTTTTATATTGTAAAAAATTGTTTTATGATATGAATGGAAACTTAAATTTGTCTTTTTCCTTTGTACTTAGCCTCAATATTTTGATTAATATATTTCAATCAATAAATTGGTTTGATATTTTCCATGGCAAATCTGAACATTTTTAGACTTCTTGATAATTTAAATGGTATTAATTTCACTACGATTGAAAAAAATTATGAAATTGACACTCTGATTCTACCTGAGAGGTATCAAGTAAATAAGAACTAAATCTAATTACTAGGCCCAAAAATATATGAGAAGCCCAATATCCTGTGGACCACCTGCCTTCATATTCATATGAACAACTAGACAGCTAACATCTCTACTAGGTGCTCTACAATATAAGGAAGTGTTCCATACTTAACATCAAATTAAAGTATACAGTTTTAAGTAAGTCCATGACAGGATATAGTACTAATGTAACTACAAATGAAAGGTCTCTTAAAGATGTATACATTTTTTTTCTTTTTTACGTTTAATTAATATTTTAATACACTTTTTTATACGTAATTATTTTAAATAACCAATTTCGTTACTCGTGAGCATCATATTAATATTTTCTTTAATAAGGAAACCGAAAACCATTGCTTACATGGAGCTACTGATTTTATGTCTAACCATAGCCGATATAAAAATAAATCGTATACAACATAATTTTTATATAATAATTTTAAAATTGATTTATTGGTATCTAGGCTAGTTGATGTTTTAAACCTACATCTTCGTACACTTAAATCTTGTTACTTGGAAATGTAGATTATACTACCCTATTCAAATATGTAGTAAAAAGAAAAAATCTACATGGAACAATAAAATTAACCAAGTACATAGGAAGGCACTGAAGGATAATGCTCGGTAAATTAGATTGGCAGCGAAGGAGGCTTGCTCAATGATAGAGCTCCCTCACTACGGTTGCCCAAACTGACATGATAAGGTTTAATGATAAAAAAATCATTGGTCCCCAAGGTTTATATGATACAAATGGTAGTATTATTTTGTAATAATTTCTCAAAATACTTATGTTTTAAGTTATGTTGCCATATGGTAGGCCTACACGTAGGAACCAAAGGCTTCATTCAAATTGAGTGTATTAAAAATATATTTTAAAAAAACAAACGATAATTGAGACTTGGGGTACCTGTGCAGCGCAATGCGCTGCATATTTCAGAGTGCTTAGCCATCAAACCTTGTTCCCATGGTAATTTACTTAGTTTTTTTGCATAAAATTTAAATTATACTGCAAAATAATTTTCATCTTGTAAGCGTTTGATTGATCAATGTTCACCACTTGTTTTCTAACTTATTACTGTGATATAGTGTTGAAATTTTGTGGCACTGTAAATTGTAAGAAAAATTAGACAACTACCCGGTAATGTTTGAAACGTTATGGATCACTCATTGTGACTGTTTTTGTAGTGGTGTATGGAAAAGTAGTTTTTTTTTTTTTTTATAGCGAATGAGCTTACATTAATACTATAGGCCTATAACACTTTATAAAGAATCACAAAACTGAAGAGATAAACAATGTCTTTGTTGATGTGGTATTTTGGCTAGAATTTATCTTTATAAAAAACAATTTTGTAAGCTTATTGTAATATACTGAAGGTAAAAAAGCATGTACATATTTTTTAATATTATAACAGGTATTTTAATAGGCCTATCTTATGGTAGTTGTTCTTTTAGTTCTAAATTAGCTAGGATTACGTGATGGTTCTTATGCCGATTTGTCCTAGATCCTCTGCATTAACACTCCTATAAAATTTAGAATAAATTCACAGATGTTGGATCTAGATAGTTCATCACACAAAAACGTAGGACTATATGACAGTAAAAGGAAAAATCAATAATTCATTACAACTCCCCGGTCCTGTATGAGCTATGCAGCTCACTGTGACTGTTTTTGTAGCCTAGTAGGCCTAGTGTATGAGTTAGTAGTCGGCAAAGTGAATAAGTCCACATTATTACGATTTATAACGAACTAAAACCTCTTTAACTTAACTTTCCATGGCATTACAGAATTTAAATAAAGAAATCACAAAAATTAAGAAAAACTACATCTTTGTTGGTGCTCCACTTTGATTTGATGTGTCATTTATATTTTGGTTAAAAATTTCTTTATACAAACAATTTTTGCATTAAGCTTGTTATCTATACTGGAGGAGAAACACTTTTAATTAATGTCTCAGGTGTTTTAATATCTTCTCATACATTCTGCATTAAATTTCTAATAGTGTCACAGTAAACAGGCTATTATTAAATTTAGACCAACAACCAACTATCCTTTTCCCTACTTCACTACATTTTGAAAACCGATGTGCATAGATTTAGTAATTTAATTTTTGTTAACTTCTGTTGTTGTTTGTTGATAACCAATCTGATAACCCATAAGAACCACGTCAAAAATTTCAATTTTCAAACTTGTTTTTGTACAGTAAAATTAGTTTTCCTGGGGTTAAGTTAGTAATCTTTTTTGTGTCGAAATACACGTAATTAAAAAAGTTGAAGCAAAACCTATCTGCTAAATTTTAAAGGAAAAGGTAAAACACACAATTTGTTCCACATAAATGGACACTCCTTGCATTTAGTATGGAAATTGTGTTGATATTTCAGTACCAGTAGTTCAACTGCTTCTATTCAGCTATCTTTACCCTCAGGGGCAGTGGGATTTCCACTGTACGGGTGTTTCTTGGCAACCCCGGGGTACCTGAGCCAAGCTGTGAGACCCTCCTCACAGTTCTTCCCGAGCTAGGGCCTTTCTTCTCATCTTTCAGGCCTTAGCTCACCGTCTTTATTCTTTCCTGAGCTAACCTTGCTCACCTTCTTGTTTTCGACCCCGAATCAAGGGTGTCTTTCCACCTTCTTTCGACCGGCGCACGCTGGGGGGTCCTGGGAGTGTCCCTGTTGTGTTGCAGGGACTGATGTGTGCATCGCACTGCCGATGGTCTCCTCCAGTGTGTCGTCAGAAGCCAGCCGCTTCGGACCTTAGTCAGGGAGTGCGGCATGGATGCAGAGATCGGACTCTGCATTGCCACGGTGCGACCCCCAGCACGTCCGGCACATTTTGTGTATCGGTGCTAGGCAAACGGAGGTTTCGGGCCCCAGAGTTCTGGGGTAGGGGTGTCTTATCTCCTACGGGGGGTAGACCTCCGAGGGTGTACCCGCTCCCGGCCAATGAAGGGCCGCCTCTTGCCGCACGATGCGCTGGTGAAACAAAAGTATGGATTTTCAAAACCAAAACACGAAATTAAAGGAGAATGAGCAGGCCGCCTTTAAGCGCAGCTCAAAACTGCAGAGGTCTCCGACCTCGAAGACTGGGACGCCGACGGGGGGAATTAAAGCCTCCCCTCCGCCGATCCCGTTCAAGGCTGCTGGTGTCGCCGGATCGTCGGCCGTAACCGGAAAGGAGAAGGATGAGGTTAAGCTGGGTATGGGGGTGACTGAGCCGGTAACACCTCTAGCCGGGATGCAAGGAATTCCTCCCAGGAAGAGCCCTCTTCGTCCGGCATTCGAGATGCAAATGCTTCGGCAGCAGCAGGACGATGCCAACGAGGAGGAAGACTCATGTCTGAAGAAAATGAACGATCTTTTGAAGGAGATGGCCAAGACTCTCCTTATTCAGAAGAACGTCAACAAGGCGATTAAGGACGGAATTCCGAAACTCGAGGATTTCCTTGGCGAAATCGAGGAATGCCGGAAGATCAGGCTGAAGGCAATGAAGCAGGAGCGCGACGTTGTGAACCGAGTTATGTCTGCTTCGCCTCAAGCTCATCTGGCTGAGTCCCAGACTCAAGCCAGAAAGCGAAAGAAGAGGCAGAGCGGTTCTTCGCCGGGAAGCCCTGAGCTTGTTGAGGTGGACTCGGTGCCGAGACCGGTTTTTGTCACTGCGGCATCGCAGACATCTCCTGTCCAGGCTATTGATTCCGCCCCGGGCGCTGCCGTGATTCCAGCGGCTACTCCTGCAGAGGTTCCTGCTCCGGCGGCTAGTCCTGCCTTGGCAGAAAACTCTGCCTCAACACCTTTGGGGGACTGGAAGACGCGCCTGTCTAAGAAAGAAAGGAGGAGACAGAAGCAAGCGGAGGTGGCTTCGAAAAGTGCGTCGAGGGTGGAGCGGACGCAAGTCTCAAACCCGGTTGGGGAGGCCTCTGGCAAGTCTGTCAGAAAGCCTAAACAACCCAGGCCTAAGAAGCCCAGGACGGAGGCAATCTTGATCAAGCCCTTAGGGGGGCGATCTTTTGCCGATGTTCTGGGTCAGATTAGATCGCAGGCCAAAAAAATTTTTTGAAGGTAATGCAACTGAAAGTGAAAACTTATTAACTTATTTAAACTCCCTATCCAATACAATGCAATTTACGAAAGAAACTCAAAATGAACAAATTAAATACCTTGACTTAACAATTGGCAAGAAAGAAAATAAACATACTTTCAAAATCTTCAGAAAAGCAACTCAAACTGACCTTGTCATACCCAGGGATTCCCACCACCCATGGAAATACAAAATGTCATCCTTTAAATCCATGATCAATCGGCTAATCAATATACCCATGAGCAAGGTAAACTATGAAGATGAAAGAAATATTATTAAGTACTTGGCTCTTAAAAATGGATATAACAACCTAATTATTGACAAGATGATAACAAATATAAAGAAGAAAAAGAAGAATGTCCATGATCATCCAAATGAAGATAGTGTAAAGAAATATATTAGTGTGCCATTTAATTCTAACTTGAACAAAGCAGTCCGAAAAACTTTTGAAAAGACAAACTACAAAGTCAGTTACCGTACAAAAAATAATGCATTCCACTTGATCAGTAAGAAAGCAACACTTAAAAAAAGAACAAAGAAATGAATATGACCAAGCAGGAATATATAAACTTACATGTTCAGACTGCAGTAGTTTCTACATCGGACAAACGGGGAGATCTTTTAAGTCTAGATTTCGTGAGCATATACAAGCTCTAAAAAGTAAAGAGATGGATTCAAAGGAACAGTTTCATATATATATATATATATATATATATATATATATGCTATAATATATATATAGAGCTCAAAAAGACACCCCCCATCTAATATTAAATGGTCAACTTAATAGCAAAAATCCCAATATTTGACACAATAAGGAAAAATACAAGAAAATAAAATGTAAAAAAGAATGAATGATTCCTAAAGTACTGAACCAATTTAACAAATATACAAGAAGAAAAAAATTTAACATATGATTGTTTTATTATGTTTATCTAATTTTTGTTTATCTAAATTGTATTAAGTTAAGTTTTATTTTTATTTTATTTTATTTTATTTTGCTTGACAATGGCCTTAGTGCCGAAACATGTAGCAATTCTATAAAATGTTTCACAAGGATACTCAGTTTCTTTTATTAATATTGTTTAATATAATAGTAGTCCATCAATGTGAACCATTACTTAATGTTAATATATATTATACTGGCATTATATATATAGTTATATTATATATATATATTATATATATAGGCATTATATATATATATATATATATATATATATATATATATATATATATATATAGTTATTATAGATTCATTTTAATTTTTTTTTTTTTTTACTCTTCATAAGAATTTCACTTTCCTAGGTTATGATGTATACAATAGTATCGAGTTGAACTATCATTATACAGTATAAAATATAAGTTAGTAACTTCCACAATCCTCCCAGTAATAAACAGCAAGTTTAAATTTGATTATTGATATGATTTGGATTATACTAATAGACAGCACGAATAGAGTTAAAACGGTCGGACAAGCTCCAAGAAACATAAAATAATTTCTAAACCAATGTAAAGGGACCCGCCCACGCCACGCCGTTTAACTAACTGGCCCATTGTTTGCAGAACTGTAGGGGTTTGACAGTTATTTACATTGTCTTGCAGCACTTTTGAAATAATAGAAAATAAAAAGTAAAATATGATAGGGCCAAACATTTGTAATAAACAGTTCCTAATTCAAACAGATTGATTTTACAATGTCTCTTTTAAATAAGGTAGAAAAGATTGGTATTATTAAATTATTATAGCAATAACGGTATGTTTGGAATTGTTAAAATGTGTTGTAAGCTTTATACTCTTTGTAAAATCACATCTGTGCTCTACATTTTAATTTCTACTGTTTATTTTATATTAGTCAGGACTCTCTTAATATGAGAATGTGTCATAATTTAAATACACTTAAAATAATATGTTATAACAGAAGAAATATTTAAAGCGACTTTGAAGACATGAATTTTTTCACAATCGGTATTATTAAATTTAATATTGCTTAAAATTTCCTTTGGGTAGTAGAGGCTTATGCCATGCTTATCGAGCACTCTATGCCCTATAATAAATTTTCTTGCTATCTCCTACATTGTTCTGAATGATTTCCCAGTGTCACATAACCAGTTTCCTAAAAAAAATTCTTTTTATTTTATCCTTTAGTGTGAAATTAGAAATTATCGTTTAGTTATTGTAAAATAGACATCAATCACAATAAGAAAGAATAAAATAATTTTACCGCTTAAATAGATTTACATAACCTTAATTCTGTATAGGAAGTTAAATTAGTCAGTATAAATGATACAATGAGTAGAGAAAAATGCTGCACATGTTCAAAAACCAATTAACTCCCAGAACCGAACGAATAGAATTCGACATAGACTTACTTCCAGAAAGTAATTCCAGAAAAATAATGGAATAGAACCGCATTCTGAAGCAAGGCGGCAATTCTCACATGAACAAACCTGACCTGGTAGTGCAACTCTTTTAAGTGTTAGACGATCTGTGGCAACGTTGGTGGGAGGCCTCACGTAAAATAAACGGTGGCAGTTGGTGCGTGGAAGTTGGTGGGATCTGTCGATTAAGAGTTGCACCTTGGTCAACACTCATTTTACTACTTTTTATTCTGTTTTCTGTGTGTGTGTGTGTGTGTGTGGTATAAGGGCCTTGAATCCAAAAGATAACCATATTTTCGCTAAAAACTCCAATAAAATTTCATATACGAGCCCACATAAAATTATACGACTGTGTTAATTCTAATTGTCTCATAAAGGGGCAGTAGGCATGAATGGGTTAAGGAAACCTTCTTATGAACGAATGAAGTTTGGGCACAGTTTACACCTGGTAATCGGTGTGTTTTTAACCAATTATTTGTTAAATATCAGTACAATCCAATTTATAATGTTTTTCGCAATTTGAATAAGAGGTTGAAAGAACACTATTGTTTGGTATATGAATCAAATTGACCTCAAAAAATAAATAACTTTATAGTTATAAATAGAAAACATTTACAAATGAATGGGTATTTTCAAACCAATATTTCTCTTTGTAATAATATAGGTTATTATTGAATGCTGAAAAGCAAAAGCTTTTAGCTGAGGTATGAATCAATTTGCTTCATTTACTGTAACGTTAAACCAGAATGAACTGATTAAATATATATATTTCATTAAAATTTTCACCTAAATGTAAATTTAAAGGTACAGTTATAAAATAATTCAATAAAATTAACAAAAATATTTTTAATTGTTAGATATCTCAATACCCATTCATTGTCTTATTAAAGTTAATCGGAAAAAATAAAAATTAATACTCTTTTATCAGTATAAATTTTAGATATATACCAACTAGATTACGTTGGTAACAGTAATATGAGAGCTCCTTTAAGTTTAATAGCTGTAATACAGCTTATGAAGTCACCAACAAAGGGTGATAATCCTGGACCATTGTCACGGGAGACAGGGATGGCGAGGCAAGATTAGAACAACCCCATGTGACACAACCGCTGTTAAATATAAGGATAAGTACGTAAGAACATTAAAGTTTTATTGACTATTTTACCTGTGTCTAAACCAGTATGAAAAATGAATGATGAAAAAATTAAACTCATTATCTCAATGTTTTTACTAAGCATAGACGATTTATTTGTTGACTAAATAGTCCTATCTCATATGATTTTTCAAATATATGTACTTAGTTAAAGTTATTTTCACATTTTTATTATATTTTGGTAAGAGTTTTGATCTTTCTTGAACTGAAATATATCAGTGAATATTGAAACATATTTACAAATATATAATTAAAATCGTGGAGAACAAATAAAGTATTCAAACAACGATGGAGTGTGGCCTCACTAACATTAACTAGCTTCGAACGCATCAAAATAATGATAAACAGAAAAAACTGTACAAGGCATCGTTGGGATATAAACCAATTAGTTTCTGCAAACACTCAAATTTCATGTAGTTGGGAGGGGTAATGGAGTGAATGCATTAACCCTTTGCGATTCCTTTCATGTTTGCCAATAGGGTATTTTGTGTGTCTAATGAGAAATATATTCGAATCAGATTTATGTCTTGTTCAGTGCTTTGCAATCTCATATTGATTCATCTATTCAATCATCGCGTACAATTAATTTATGTTAAATTCAATTCTTCTATAAAAAATAATAATTAAATTAAAATCCATTTTGTGGCCCCTGGATGATGTTTGAACAATTAATGGTAATCTTACCTCCGTCAATCATCCAACATTAAAAGGTTAGAATCTCCTACGTTGCTGACATGTTTCGTTGTTATCACAACATCTTCAGAGCATTCGTAGTCGTCAAAAGTTAAAATTAAACAACACAAACACGAACATTGAGACACACACGCATACGAACAGTTACATGAATTGATAGGCCTATCATGGCGACACGGACGGTCCCGGCGCGGGTAGCAGACAGACTTTTGGCAGTCTGCTACCCGCGCCGGGACCGTCCGTGTCGCCATGATAGGCCTATCAATTCATGTAACTGTTCGTATGCGTGTGTGTCTCAATGTTCGTGTTTGTGTTGTTTAATTTTAACTTTTGACGACTACGAATGCTCTGAAGATGTTGTGATAACAACGAAACATGTCAGCAACGTAGGAGATTCTAACCTTTTAATGTTGGATGATTGACGGAGGTAAGATTACCATTAATTAATAATTAAACTTATCCTGAATTTATTTGATCATTTGTTTGTTGATAACTAAAAGACTTATTCTATTCTTCTAAGTAAATTAAGAAGTTTAAGTAGGTTAAAACAGTATATATATATCGTTTGGCTCATTTAGCCAGCCACCAAGTTTTAAGAATATAAATTCCGCTGTGTAGAGCACCTGTGCCATTGTACGTAAAAACTAATCTCTAAAATAAAACTATTGATCTCTTCTTATAGAGCTAAATCCAGGGCGCTAAGCCATTGCAGCCCAGCTTCACCCTAGCTAGCTATGCAGATCGATTAATCCATCAGGGAAAGCACCCAATGGGCAATCTGTGACCATGTGCCCCATAGCTTGATATTCCGCTCCTCAGTCGCATAACTGGGCTTGTGTCATTCCCCATTTGTACTTCTAATAATAATTATTAATAATTATTACATCTTCTCACTCCAGTGCGTTAACGATTGAAACAGTCCACTGCTTCCGAGGAAGATTCGTACCAACTACCGCTTCTAATTAAAACAGTAAATAAATATAAACTAGTTGTTGCCCGTCGATACTCGACGGATATAACTCCATTAGTGGTAAATGAAACGCTATAATAGTACAAACATGTAAGGTAGTCTATAAAATTTACTTTTTTGAACTGCCATACCAAGAACAATAATAGCCTATATTTTACAGAAAATACTACGATTTTAGTTGGAGCGTCGGAAAAGTAGGCCTATTCCGTAAAACCAATAATGTTGCATGCTTGTACTTATAGGCCCTATACTCTTTAGTATTTTATAAACATGTCAATTTGATTGTTTAGGTAGGCGCAAACCTAATTAGCCTAAGGAAACCGTTCTATTTGGTTCAACAACATCAGAAATAAGTAGACCAATATCACTTGTAGGCCTATTGGATAAATTGTTCCTAACAGTTTTTTTTTTTCAAGAATTAGGAAAGGCCTAGAGTGTTGTAACTTATGATGGTTTTTTTTTTTTTTTTTTTTTTTTTTTTTTTTTTTTTTTGAGGGAGAGGCGGAAAAATGCATTGCGCACACAGGTGGCCAGCCTGTAGTGTGGGGCTCCCCTAAAAACGGGTTTACCCACTAAAAAACCTCCTCTACTCTTTAGGAATCTAACCTGGAATTGTTTGTCACATTACGTCAGGCTAGGCCTAAATTTGGCTTACGCCCGTGGGGCTCGCTCCTTATCCAGCCGCTCGATCAAGGGATCTGGGCCACTTCGCGGTCCAGATCGGTTTTCTTTTCCAGGAGGATGCCCCGGACGAACTGTGACAAACAATCCCAGTTGCCCTCATCCTCCATAATCTTTTGGCAGACCGTGTCCACCGAAAAAACACCGAGTTTTCTTGTGGCCTCCAGGTGGGGCCGTTCCCAACGCGAACAGCGGAAGAAGGTGTGTTCCGCGTCAGTAGATGCAATCCGGTGAACCGGTCTGCCAATCCGGTTCAGGTACCTCTTGAAATAGCCGTGACCTGTCAGGAACTGCGTGAGGAAGTAGTCCACCTCGCCATGCCCCCTTTCTACCCATGGTTGGACCTGCTCGATGAGTCGCGCAGTCCATCGTCCTCGGGTGTCGTGCTCCCAGGTGTGTTGCCACTGCTGGAAGGTTCGGAAGCGCTCTTCTGTTCTTGCCGTGTCCTTGCCGATCTCGCCTTGTCTCTGATAAATCGCTTTCCTCTCCCCTGCCAAGAGCTTGACAGGGATGACTCCGGCGACCACCAGGACGGCAGGCTCGGACACTGTCCGGTAGGCGGAACACACCCGAAGCGCAGCTTGACGCTGAACCCGGGCGAGTCGCAACCTGTAGCACTCCTTATCTAGAGCGCCTGCCCACACCTCTGCCCCGTAAAGGAGCACGGACTGGACCGCGGACATCAACAGACGTCTTCTGCTGGATCGGGGACCCCCGACATTGGCCATCAGCCTACTAAGGTAAGTGACTACCTTAGCGGCCTTGTCCGCCGTACGGAAGATCTGATCCCTCCAGCTTAACTTGGTGTCCACCATAACCCCAAGGTATTTGGCGGCACGAGTTGATGTGACCACCTCCCTTCCCTTCCCACTTGGAGTGGCACGACGGTGTCGATCCTCTTCTTCGTGAGGATCACAATCTCCGTCTTACTGAGAGCAAGCGAGAGACCGTGATCTGACATCCAGGTGTTGACCACACGCATGACTCGGTTCAACTTTAGTTGGGCCAGCTCAACGTTGCGTGCAGCTATGAGAGCTGCGACGTCATCGGCATACCCAACCAAAGTGGTTTCCTCAGGCATCTCGGACCTCAGGAGGCTGTCATAGGCAACGTTCCAGAGATCCGGGCCGAGTATTGAACCTTGTGCGGCACCAGAAGTGACTTCCACCGTCCACGTTCCGTCCCTCGTGTCATAAATCAGGCTTCGAGAGCGTAGATAATCCTCGATGAGCCGCAACAGATATGCAGGAATACGAAAGGTGTTTCGAAGCGCATCCAATATATCGACCCACCTCGCCGAGTTGAAGGCATTCTTGACATCAAGCGTAACAAGAAGCACTACTCGGCGGGAGAAATGGTTGTGGCTCTCGGCTCTCTCCACAGCTCTCTGAACTTCGGTGACAGCGTCGATCGTTGACCGTCCCTTTCTGAAGCCGTACTGACGGGGGCATAAGTTCCCGGCAGCTTCCACGGCAGAAGTCAGGCGGGAACGGATCAGCTTCTCGAACAGCTTCCCAGCCGTGTCCAACATGCAGAGAGGCCTGTGGGACGACGGCAGCTCGGGATCACCTTTGCCCTTGCTGATCAGTACAAGCCTGGCTGTTTTCCAGGGAGCCGGAAACACCCCTTCTATTAAACAGGCATTGTACATTCTCAACAACAAGTCAGCATTGATTGAAAATACTTTCTTTAAAGCCTCACTGGGAATCCCGTCCGGGCCAGGAGCCTTGTTGCTCTTCAGGGAGAGAACGGAGGTTTCCAGCTCCTCGAAGGTGAAGAGTGGAATGTCCTCTACCCGTCCGAAGTCAACCGGCGGTCGCTTTGGATGTTCAGGAAACAACGCAGAGACGATCCTCCCCATGGTGGGTCCCTCCATGATGGAAGGTGGAGAGCGGGCGCCGAGTTTCTGTGTTACAAGTTTGTAACCCAGGCCCCACGGGTCGGAGTCAACGTCGTCACGAAGTCTCCTCCAGCTATTCGCCTTGCTCCTGTTGAAGGCCTGGCGGAGAGATTTTCTCGCAGCTTTATAGGCCTCCGACTTACGAACTCTGTCTGCGGGAATTCTCGCTCTTGTGGCGGCTCGTCTAGTTCTTAAACATGTTCCTCTGAGATCCGCAATCTCTTCAGTCCACCAGTAAATGTTTTGTTTGTCGCGTCGGGGTTTCCTTCGCGGCATAGACTGGTCGCAGGCCGAGACGATCAGTTCCATCGTGGATGTTACTAGTGCCTCGGCCCCAGCCTCACCAGGATTCCCCTGCGCTCCCCGAGAGATGACTTCGGTGAACTTGACCACGTCCAGTTTGTTGGTGTTCCACCGGCGTGGCCCTTCCCGAGATGCGGAAACTCGACGATTTGCCTGATCATGCAGGTCAAAAACGACGTATTGGTGGTCGCTACCCGTGTAGTCCTCCACAACCCTCCAGCCAGAGATCCTCGGAAGGAGCGACTCAGACGCAAAGGTGACGTCGGGGATCGTGCCTCTCTGCCCGGGGCGCCGAAAAGTAGGTGTGTCGCCCTGGTTAAGGACGACAAGACCGGCCCTGGCGATGAAATCCAGGATGTATTTCCCCCGGGAGCTGGTAGAAGGCATTCCCCACTCGACGGCCCTGGCGTTGAAATCGCCACCAATGACGACATGCCCGGTGGTGCCGAGAACGCACTCCTCTAGACTATCTATCTTGTCGCGGAAGTCCTGAACGGGCTCGTTGGGGGTGAGGTAGCAACTGAAGATAGTCACGTCCCTACACCGAACCCAGATGAATCCTTGGCCGCGCCCGTGACTCCGCACCAAGACATCCTGCGTATTACGTGCCCAAAATGCAGCAGTACCGAGGCTGTCGGAGATCCAAATGTTTGGGTCTCTGTCCCGATACTGTTCGCTGATAAGGAGCGCGTCAGCACCAAGTTCTCGGGCGAGCTGATCTAGAAGGTTATCAGCTCCCCAGGATCTGTGAAGGTTGGCCTGGAGGATGCGAATTACCGTCCGCTGCCTTTTGCCTGTTCAAGTGCGGCTCTGAAGGCACCGCACTGACCAGACCCGGGTAAGTGACCGAGGGCACTGGAGCCTGAATCCTTGCAGAGGAAGCAGGAGGGGCTCGAGGAACATTCCTTGCGTTTGTGGCCCTGGCTTCCACAACTTATGATTGTTGGCTTTAACAAATATTGGTGTATTGGTGTATTAAGGTAGGATAGAACGTAGAGAAACCATTTATAACCACTTTCATATCGCAATATTTATGCTGTAGTGTGCAAGTTTCAATAACTATCCAAATTTAAAGAATAGAAATTTATTTCACAGAAAATTACATAATTTTAGTTGGAGTGTCTGTCAAAGTAGGCCTATAGGCATATTCCTTAAAAACAATAATGCTGCACCCTTACTATGTAACACAGACACTCTTTAGTATTTTAAAAACATAAAAAATCGATTGTTTACTTAGGCCTAAACCTTAGTAGCCTAATCAAAGCGTTATATTAGTTAAAACATCAAAACATAAGCAAGCCTAAACTATTAATTTGTAAACTTGTTAGTTTAATAAATAAGTTTTTTGAGAGTTTGAACAGGCCTATAAATGTTTTAATGTATCTATTTTGCTTAAAATAAATGGTACCATCAGTAAAACATTTAATAGTTACGCCGTTATCTGACACACTACAAAAAGTATATTTGTTAAGATCGGTCTGGAACCCGGGCCGTTTGATTCAGAGTAAGTCTCGCTACCAACTGCGCCACAAATACTGATAAGCAAATAAAGCATTACAACGTTGCAAACGACAAATTGATTGTACGAAGAATTTCCGATGCATCCGTTTCTTTTAATACAAATGTGAGCAATTTATTTAAACTAAACCTTTACAATTTAGTCTTAATTTTAAAGCAATCAGCTATTTTACATAATTAAGCAACTTCCTTTACATTTAAAGGATAATACATCATAATAATTGTAAACGTTTTTAGGTACTGACCATAATAAACCAAATCCTTCATGAACTTTTGTTCATCCACTCTGTATTTAGACAAAATACCTCGTGCGTTTACAATCAGCTGATTGAAATCTTGTAAAATAAATAAATTGTTAAAGGTTTGAAAATGTCGACATTTTTAATTTAAGGGAGTAAGATAACGTTAATTATATGATTAAGCAACTTTCTTTTCATAAATGACAATACATCATAATAATTGTAAACGTTTTTAGGTACTGGCCATAATAAACCAAATCCTTCATGAGCTTTTGCTCATCCACTGTATTTAGACTAAATACCTCGTGTGTTTACAATCAGCTGATTGAAAGCGTGTAAAATAAATAAATTGTAAAGGTTTGAAAATGTCGATATTTTTAATTTAAGGAAGTAAGATAACGTTAAAGTAAATAAAATCTGCTAATATACAAAGGTTTACGTTTTATTTGGTACAAGCTGCGTGTAAATTGGTCCAGTGGAAGTCTCAGACGAACTGTCCAAAGGATTGGAAATGTTGACTTTTTTCCGCATGTTAAATCTCCATAAGAAAAGTTTATTTTTAACTTTTGACCGATTTAACGTAAATATTTTTGAAATACGAATAAAACCTGCTAATATAGAACCGATAACGTTTATTTTGGTACAACCCGCATGTAAATCGGTCCAGTAGAAGTCTCAGACGAACTGTCCAAAGGATTGAAAATGTTGGCTTTTTCCCCCATGTTAAATCTCCATAAGAAAAGTTTATTTTTCATTTTTGACGGATTTAACGTAAATATTTTTGAAATACAAATAAAACCTGCTAATATAGAACCGAAAACGTTTATTTTGGTACAACCCGCATGTAAATCGGTCCAGTAGAAGTCACAGACGAAGTGTCCAAAGGTTTTTTAACTTTGTGTTTTAAATAGGGCCTATATAGGTATTTCATTTGGATATACGTTGAATATAGTACATCCTTTACAATTCTCATGGCGTTTTCAATAAGTTTGTCTTAATTATGTTTTCGTAATTATTTTCAATGTAGGCAATATCCAATGGTAACTGTTTACATATGTTTCTAATAGATTCATTCCAAAGACAATGTTTATAGTTCTCTCACACTGATAATATATTTATTTATTTGCATCAACGGAAAGCCCATTTTACAGAAATCAAAGAGGAAATAGTGATGACCTATTGCTCAAACATTACTAAGTTTTTTACTCCGGTCGTTGATGTAAAGAATTCTATGTGCTTAATAATTCATATAAATAAACTAAGTTATTAACAAACTCGTAGTTCAACGGGGAGATTGAAAAGTCATTGACTATTTTATTTCTGTTATTGCAATTTTCATAACAAAAATCATAAAAGAAACTATTATAAATTATAATTATATCACTACCAGTAAAAATCATTTAAAAAACTTTAAGTTTTTTGTTTTAACGCATAAACTTTGTTAAATTTATAACATTGAACAGACATTAGTACAGTATATTCTGATAAAAAAAAAATCTTGCAATAATGGTAACAACTAATGAATTTTGAAACGCTATGTCCAAAAATATTCTATGGAGAAAAGACTCTAAACTTTATATTTATAAAAAGCGTGATCAGGATTTTAATTGCACTACAGAGGATTACCTCTTTATATTTTCTCTGAATTAAAGTAATATTTACTACTAGAGATCGCCAACTGGTCGAAATTCGACCAAAAATTCAGTTGATCTTGAGACAATTAGTTTTAAAATGTTTTATAACTGAAACATCTGTTCTTCCTGATTTTCTAGCAGTTGTTTTTACAACATCTGTCTAAGATTCATTCAATTCTCCTTTCTACATAAGATTAACATTGGAACTTTGAAAGCCTGTGGGGCGCAGCCCTGGAGTCCGATGTGAATCAGAGTGTGATTCTGCTCATCTACAGGACTATACCTTACTAACGGTATCCGCGGATTTATCCTACGATGCACACGAGCTGAGAAAAAAGGAGGAAATGAAACATGCTTGCGTATTAATATTTACTATTAAAGTAAAGAGAACTAGTGAACACTTATTTTAAACTCTTCTAAAGCTTTACATACTCATGGCATTTGAACAGGATGAGCGACAGTACATGGTTTTATTCTTGCCCTACTACTACACTAAGCTTAGAAAACCTTTATCGAGTTCTTCAGTAGTTAGTTCTTTTGTGACTTGGATACATTATGAAAAAAAAAACATACGGTTATGTTAAGTTCTTTGATTTCAGATCCAATTGGGGATATTCTTGGAAAGACTCAAAATTTTCAGGTACTGTGAAACTTGACTTATTTGGTGTAGAGACGATTACCATATTTTACATTACAGTATATGAGAGTTTACTGAGTTATAAATTATATAAATATATTTCTATATTTGTTGAATATTAAATTCCTGGTATTTGTTTAGATCTTTTAACGCAAAAGTATCAATTAATCAAAATAAACCAAACTTTACAATTTATATGTTTTCAGTATTTAAATAATTAAAACTTTTCTGGAGTTTTTTTATTATTTATAGAGCAATTATTTTATTTAACATACATTTATAAAAACCCATAAATTAGTGTATTTTATTTAATTTTTTATTCCCATAATTATAATAATATGTACACTTATAAAGATAGACTCTCAATTCAATGTTATTCATTACGTATATTTAAGTTTTTAGTTTAAATACATTTATTTAAAATGGATTACATATTAAATCCGGAAATTAAATTACACATACCATCAACAATTTGCAATGGAATCAAAATGAAGTATTCCACTCTAAGAAGTTATTCAAACTGAGTGCTTATTTACAAATTCGATGAATGCAACATGGTTGCGTTGATCTATAAGGGACATAAACTAGTAACTGTGTTAGACTTGTTGTGGAAATCAGCACGACTTGGCCGCTACGTCAAATGAACCAACTAAACTCGCTCAAGACACGTTTACCAGCCACATATTGAATGTTTTGGTTCAACACTATAAAGATTCGAAACAGTGTGTAAGTTTTAAAGTTTTTACTTTGTAAGACCCCTAGTCATTTACTAAATGACAAGTATTGAGTCATTTAAAAGTATTGAGTGAAATTATTGAGTTTAATAATAATAATAACAACAATAGATTGAAAACATTTTAGGGAAGAGCAGGGCAAGACAGGGTTGAGGGCAAAACGGGGTATTACATTTTTTGCGCTGGCAGATGTCGCAGTCAAGCAGCAAATAATTGAACTAGGCTGTCGCCATGTGAGTGTTTGACTGTGCTACTTGCCGTTTTGAGCAGACCGTTCCGAGAGTATGGATCTAAATGTGTTTTTTAGGTTATGACGATTTAATTTTCTGTCAGTTTTGAATGTTTAAAATTTTCTGTCAGGTAAGACGCATGTTTTTCTGATATTAGTGATTATTATTATTGAGTAAGGTACTTTTCAGGAATACGCCAATGCACTCTATAACCATGAGGAATATATCCTTGTGGTATAAAATCAATCTAGTGTAAAACCTGTTCTTGGGGGCAAGACGGGGTACTTGAAGGAGGGCAAGATGGTGTTTACGTTTAAGTTGTAAGGTTTTAAAAATTATTTTGGTTGAATTTGAATGTTGTTTATATGGTATTTGGTATGAAAATTATTCATTTAACAATATTACCAAAACGTTTATTTTAACAAGACTCTTATTTGTATTTAGTTTTTTGGAGTAAGCTCGGGGTTAATCTTTGATTATCAATAATTATGTTTAATCGATTTTTAAGGTAAATTCAACAGTATTTACTGTTGACCCTATTTATAGGTATAAACAATAAATATTTTTTAATTGCAAATCACTTTTCATTTAGTAATTAAACCATTATTTTTATCTATTGACCAACCCTATCTTGGCCTACCAGCCTTCCCCATTTTGCCCTCATTGTAGGGCAAGATGGGGTACTTGGTAAACCTTTTTTAAACATTTTTTATTAATATTAATACTTTATATTTTTGTTAATTTTTTTTATTCACTATATAGATACTGTAGTTTTATTTTATATATGTGGTATGTTTATTGAGGTTTTCATAACGTCACAAAAAATTATTGAGTGCTTAAGTCTCCCTTCTTGCCCCACCTTCCCCTACCTCCGTAAAATTCACGCGCATTTTGTATTGAGTAAAATTATACGAATATATACAAAAATAAAGTTATGAGTCGTAAAACCAAGGAACTCTCGACAGTAATATTGCCGTCATCGGATCCGTTGTTTGCTACTAGAATGCTATAAACATATCCGTAAACGGAATGGCACGGTCAGTTGGAACAATACTTATTGAGCTAAAACACTACTTATACAGGGTGTCACAAAAATACGATATGGGCTATACGTATTAGCATATGAAATAATTATTAAAATACATCAAAGATAATTATAAAACAAATTTTCTTATAATTTCTTCTTAATGTGTAGGGCAAAAATTTGGACATGATGGTAAGTATTTTTTTTTTTAATCGTTTGTTGTAAATCAGCTAAATTTGATAGTTCAATTTACTAAGGCAGAAAATTAAAACCTTAACAGTATCATAAGCTTACCTCAGATTGCAGTTTTACATTATAGTACCATAAAATCTTTTACATTAATTATATACCCAAAACCCAAGCTCTCTTAAAGCTATCCACTTACTTTGGAATGAAATTGAAATGTTTTGCATACCTTTGTTCTTATTTTAAGAATGGAAAAGCTTAAAAATTAGTACACTGAAGGTATTTTAAATAATACAACTAGAATAATGAATAATTACTTTGCCTAAATATTTATATTCGACGTTACATTTATATTTTATAACCACATTATCAATTCCAATAATGAAAAGATAAAACTTTCAGGCGGTTTCATTTATTGTGTTAATTGTATATTTTTAAAGAGCTTTAAACTATGTCCTGTATAATTAATACATATGATAAGATATATTAGCATATTGGTAGCCTTATACCGTTAGATCAATAAACTTTTCTATTATCAATAAGAGTAAAATTGTTTGAAAAGAATAGCTAAACATAAAAGAATCAAAATCGGAGTATTTTTGAAATTGTACTATCCATCACACTGCATAGGCAACATTTTTTGCTTCAGTGAAAGCTGATTCATGTAATGAAAATTGATTATTCTGATTCTACATTAACCACGGATTTTTATATTATAATATTTGCCTTTCGTTTCTTTGCTTAATTTAAATAACGTAAATTACTATGATATGAATTTCTTCCCTCACTTTTATGATGACATGAACAAGTTACAAAACATGAATTTATTTTCGTTTTATTTTTTAACGTATTAAATGTTTAATTTTCACTTTCATGAATAATGAAAAATAAATACATTTAAAAGAAATGGAGAAAATACTAATGCAATATTGTTTATGTTTTTACACTTGCATTAAGGCTTTTGCAAAATATAAAATAAAGTATGAAAATAAAACAATTTATCTTCAAAACGTATCAGTAATTAAATAAAAGAATGAAACCACAAGGGTGCTAGGGTATTTTCATTTTATTCTTAATAATAAGTACGGTAGCCCTCTTCAATGAACTCGATGCCTTTGAAAATAAAAAAACCACATAATTTTTTCTTTAGAAAGATTGAGACAAGATCAAAATATTTTCCTGAAGTTACGACGGGTGGTGAATACTTTTGTGAAATAGGACAAGTACACTATATCTAATCTTTTGATTGATAACTGTATGCTTCAATCGATTAGGTGTTCTTTGGTATCTTTCCCGTTGTATATATTCTCTGCCTGTATTTTAATACGAGTGGAAGTTCTGACTATTTCTCTTTTCAAATAAAGTAGGTTGTGAATTCTACTGAATTCACAGTATTTTTCATTCAGTAAAATTTTAATTACTGAATGTAGGGATTCATGATGATATTTAAGTCTAGTGAGGACTGCCCTGAGAACAGAAGATTAATTAATTTTGAGTTCATAATCAGACTGGGACGGTGGCGACGTCCTGTAATCCAGCTACTTGGAGGTCACGAATTGTGGATAGTTATAAGCGATGCCTTGTGTATGCGATGTTCCTTGGTGGGGATTAACGTCCGCACTAGTGAACATTAGTTCATCCATAAGGACCATCCTCATAATTAGACCAATTCGTAAATTGGAGGTTGAAATTGTGGTTCGGATCCCACGTTAAACTGTAGGTCCCTAGATACCATTGGCTGTTGGGCTATTAATTAACAGTCCTGTCTAAGGAGAATGTCGGCCTTAGTCAGTAACAAGACTACAAGATCGCGCCACAATAATCCTACACTCATCTCTCATTCATATTCAGGTTAAAATACCCACTATGTGAGGTCCCTGTCTCAATATAGTGATAGTGATATAGTGATATAGTATTATATAAACTTGGTTTATAGTTTTCATGGAATTTTATTGAATAATAATAATTTTTATTATTATTCAAACCACCCTTTTATTGCCATAATACATTGAACTATTGTTCTTTCCAGTATTCGAATGATTACAGGGTGATTTAAAAGTCACTGTCGATTTAATTTTTGTTATTCTGTGGAGGCTATACACGTTTTTCATTGATAAACAAGATAGCAAACCAATGGTAATCTAATACTATTGATGATGGTTAAGTTTTGTTGGAACATCAAGGAACAACAAGCGCTGGTAGAATGATGATACGAAATTGAAGCAAACTGTGGTAATCGGTTGGGTGTGGGAGAAATTGCTTGATTATACGATGTTTGAATATCACCTTAGCAATTTAAATAATAATGGAGAGTATAAAATGATTACCAATGTGAAATTAGGCTACTGCCCAATTTGCCCATTAGTGATTACCAATAGTGATTACCAATAGAGATTACCAATAGAGATTACCAATAGTGATTACCCATTTTATGATCTCCAATATCATTAAAATTGTAAAGTTGATTTTAAAATATCATAAAGAAATTAAATTTTTGCCAATAACTCCTCCCTGTATAACCAGAGTTTTCATCAATTGTGTATCACCAAAGTACCGGCCCCGGTTGTTGCCTGGTGTTTGAACACACACTAACAATCTTTAATAGTATTAGATTACCTTCGATTGATATTTAGTTTTTTTGTGTAACAAGTATAGTTTCCATAGAATAAAAAAAATGTCAGTGACTTTTTAACATTACTCCGTAGATGTTAATTATACTTAAGGAACTTACTAGTCTTATTTATACTTACCAAAAATTATAATAATCATTATTATTATACAGGGTGTCCCTGAACTCTACCGACCTCTTAAGGTATTATGTCTGACATGAATAAAAGGCAAGATATCATATTTAAAATTTCCAAAACTCCATTAGTTAACCAATTTTTTATTATTTTGTAAGAATAATTTTAAATTTAAAAACGGTTGTTGTAATAAGTTAAAACTTGGTATAAGACTTTTGGAGACAAATAAAGAAATAATGTCAATTAAAGAAAATAATCAATTTTTTACAGCTCACATTTTCAAAATGGTGGCTGTTTAAACCTTGACTATAAAATTGCATATACACTACACAGATTTGCAAAGTTTATGTCCTTGTGTACTTTTTAGAATATTTAATTTAAATTCCAATGAAGTAAAGATTGTAAAAATCGGTTCTAAAATAAACGAGATTGAGCGATTTTATTAAAAATAGTCAAGAATCTGAGCGGGTTACAGCGCGAAAAGCCCGGCCGCGACGCCAGCTCAACAAAAGATCTCAAACAAAAACTGCTCCCGGGGAAGCGGTGTGACCGTGACTAGCCTCAGTAAAATCACTCTATCTCGCTTTTTTATGAACCGACTTCCATAATCTTTACATCGTTAGATTTGAAATCAAATAATAAAAAAAGTACATAAGGGTTACCATATATTCTAAATATATAAATTTTGTTACCTTATGTAGGCCTACTTTTTATGCAATTAAGGCTAAAGATTTTAAATAGCCGCCATTTAAAAAATATTACCTAAAAATTTTTGTTTTTTTTTTTTCTTTAATTAGACCTTTTCCTCAAAAAGTTGTACACCAAGTTTTATATTATTACAATTAACGATTTTAAAAATTAAATTAAATTAAAGAATAATCTTAAAAAAAAGAATGGAGGCTTTACGGTTGACTATGGAGTTATGGTAATTTTAAATACTAGTATACATAGTGCTCAAAATCGAGCAATTTATTTTAATACAAATGTTACTTTTAGCTCTAAATCAATGACATCCGACCAATCCAATATTGTGAATATCAGTAATCACCAAAAACTACACGTATTTAAAGCTGATTGTTAACAGATGTTTAAAATGCTTTATTCAATCCCAATGCTATTTAAATGGGAAATTTTGCGATTTCAATGTTGTATAGCGTCTTTATTTTCTGTCCGATAATCATCAGTTTTTGGCGGAAACAACTACAGACCCTATCCAACGACACCAAAACTTGAAAATCGGCTGAAAATTGCAGGAGGAGTTCTCAAGACAAAAAAAAAACCCTTAGCGTATTAAATAAGTATGGATGATATTTTGACTTGTCTTGGAGGTTTCTGAGTTTTACATGGGTGATGATGACTATTAGCCAATATTTTATCTTGCTGAACTTTTATTGAAAAATTTGTTAAAAAAAGAATAAAAGTTTTGTTGAATTTTATCAATTTTGAATTTAGCCTAATAAAAAATATAAGTAATAAATACATAAATATATAAAATTACCTACATATCAGTGTTATGTTTATTTATGATAATCAATTTGTTTTATGTGTTTATTTATTTACTTATAAACAACTGCGTTGTAAACACACAGAATGAGTTTCATAAATTCCTGCTGTCCACATAAATGGATACACTATTTTAAATCATTCCTATGCCATAATGTTTGTAAATATAGACTTAGTTGAATGATCATTGTAGCTGGTAAATATATGTGCTTTTTTATATATTTTGGGATAAAATTCATAGCTGTATAATGCACAGACATATCAAGATTTATTTTTCACAGGTCTTCTTGCCACAGAAATTATATCCCCTGTGATTGCTAAGACATCTACATGAGCCAAACTATTAGTCAGGGAAATTTACGAGAAAATAGGGCCGAACCTCGGAGAAATTGTACTCCCAAATATTTTGTCGTCGATGGGTCAAGTGACAAGTGGTAAACGTAGGACAAAAAGTTTACCAAAATCGGACCATGGGAAATCGGTAAAAAACCACAATTTTAAAAATCTTATATACCTACTATGTTAATGGGTTGGGTGGCTTATGAAGCACCTCACCCTTCTTAGGTTATGTGTGGAGTTAGTTAGAGAAATTGAACTTTAAATGTCTTATTTGGGTTGCCAATGCTAAATTTTTAGACATTTCATAACATTTTATTTGTAATGGGGGACGGTCCACCAGGAGTCAGTATAAAATCTTCAACGTAAGCACAGGTTGATATGTATATCAAATTAAAGGTCTTGTTTGGTAGAATACAATGCCGCAAACTCGACTTAAAAAGGACACTAGAGTCCAAAATGGCAGACGATCAAATTTTGCAGTTAGATAATATACTTAACAAAATATTAAAATGTAATAACAAATTTAAAATGCAACATATATGTGTCCGGATGGTACTAACGACTTTTGAAAGGTACTTCTGATTTTAATTGAATACTCTAAGAAGATGTAAGCCTAAATCTATTTTCATGAGTTTGCCATCCAGTAATTGTATTATTCGAACGAGGTTTATGATTTTTCAAAAGGGTCAAAAAGATTGTTTGTCATATTCTTATACCTCAATAAAAAAATAATAACAATTTAAACTGAATCCATTTAAAAGGGATTGAAAAACAAAGAATTTGCAACTCGGCTTAACTGATTAAGGAAAACGTACAATTATATGTTTCCCATGTTATTCTAATGGGAAATCAACACAACCCTGTCTCTCGTTTATTTATCAATATAACTGAATAAAATTTTCTAGGTATATTCACTAGGAAGGATTTGACATATTTTGCTACACCTCCATGGCAGCAAACCTACATACTTATTTATTACCATGGTGTTTTTGAAAAAAAAAAAATAAATAAATAACTAATTCCGTTGAAAATTCGCTGAGAACGTAGGTCTGACGCGACAGGAATACATGTATTAGGATTATTTTTTTATAACACTCGAAACTCTTCAAAAATAAACAATTTGATTATGTTTAAAATTAATTCTTAGTTATGTTCAAAAGTAGGAAGTACTTTAAAAACGGAATATGAAGCTCCCTATGTTATCCCTATGAGAAATCAATAAAATGCTACATCTCTCTTATTAATAAATATATTTTAACAAAAAATGATTGGTATTTTTACAGGTTATTATTTAATTGTGATTGCATAAAACTTTCCAAATCCAGCAAACCTACACACACCTGCACTTGTGGTTTCTTGACAATTAAAAAATATTTTAGAATTGTTTTTGCATTTTACTGATTACGCAGGTCTGCTGCTACGTGGGTGCTTTTTTGCTTCATCCAGTTACTATTTATCCTGATGTACTCAAATGAATCTCAAGAAACTTGATTTACAGTGAGGTTTTATTGAAGTAAACTCGAAATAACTTGATAAAAATAGGTATTGTCCACCATTTTGAAAATTCGTCAAAATGGCGAACTTCCCATGGAGGAATTTCGGTAAACTTTTGATATGTTATTGATTTTACACCTACAATCTCAATAAAACATTAAAATTTGGGAGTGCAATTTGTCCGAGGTCAAAGTCTATTTTTCCCCTACTATATGATTTTTTATAGAATAAAAGACCTTGAACATGAATAATGGGTTTCCAGACCCGTACTTTAGTCCATGGCACTGCTAAAAATCAATAAACTAGACTTCCATGAATACATGGAATGCAGTAAGTCTGAAAGTTTCAACTCTACACAACGTATTTAATGTCCTAAAATTTAAACTTTATTTCATTTAATTTATTTTAAGAAATTTTAATGCCATAAACAAAATTATTTAAATTAGTTAAATTGAAAAAATATTAATTAAGTTTTAAGAGGAGGTATGCAACTAAAAAGCAAGCATACTTACATTATAACCCAGCAATTTCTAACACGAAATGCATTCCTACGCGTTTACAGTGGAATTACTACTGCTTTACATTATTAAATAGTTTCTAAACTCCATTAAAGTTAAATTATAATTACAGTAAAGGAATACAAAACTAGAAAATGAAAATTCAAACTTTGTCAAAGCCTTTCACCAATACAAGTAGCCTACTTTTTAAAATTCTAAATGAGTTTTTAGAATAACTCAGAATTCGATATAAGTAAAATCAAATGTCCACAAACCTGCATTTTAATTTGAAGCTCTTGACTGAACACCAATACTGCTAATGGGTTGTCCAATGGGAGACCGATTGATCAATACTCTCAATACGTGATACAAATCTGTAAGCGATATTCCCCCTTTTATCTGCAGATTGAGATTTACGACAGATTTGTGAGAAAAATTATTTTAAATTTCATTTTATCACTTCTTTACACATGTCTTAGTTTTAATAAACAAATTTTGACTAAGTGTATTAATGGCTAAATTAAATAAGTTTTAAACAGTTTCTTGATTTGAATTTATTTTTTAAGAAACGTGTTTGAATGGTGGTAGACTTAGACTATAAACAATTATGATTTCGTTGTTTTTATTGTCTTGGGAAAGTAGTGCATTTATATATAAGTGACCTGTATTAGAGTGGAACATAGTGAATAGTTGTCAATCATTTATTAAACAAGTAGTCTCAGTAATCAACCACGAAAAGTCTTATAAAATCAAGTAATTTTTTATAATCCTAAGTACAAAATCCCTACAAAATTCTAAGTACTTCAGGTTTAGCTCGTTCACTGCGCTCACTCGCTGACACGCTCACCCTGTATATAAGAATACCTAAAATTTGAATTTTAAATTGAAAAGTTTCATAGCAGCAAATAAATCCCTACTAATATTATAAATGAAATGTCCGTTTGTTTGTTACGCTTTCACTAAAAACTATTCAACCGATCATCATGAAACTTCATCATGTACACATATTTTTGGAAGTAGTGGAAGCTTAACAAACAAACGGACGTTCACATTTATAATACTGTATTATTAAGTAGAGATTTTAAAGGTCTTTGCATGAAGAATGAAACGTCACAAACCCTATCTAAATAGAACAAATATGTCATGAGTTGTTGTAGTTTTAAAGTTCGGTAATATACTTTTATTACATAATTGACTGCCTGCCATTTATGGTCCATTTTAAGTTGGATTGGTGACATTTTTATGACATAAAAGTTATATTGCATGGTTCTCTTGTTTCCAAACCAAAATAGACCTTTAAAATTGGGTAAAATATTATATTAAGGTTACGCATTAAGTTGTTAGTTGAGCTGTATTTTCCTGCTTAACGAGAACAACGCCACAAACCCGACCTAAAATGGTAGTTAAATTGTGTATTAAGAAGAATACTACCAAAATATATGCAATAACTCCTTTTGGGCCGTCCCCCATGTAGTGCCCACTTTGGAAATTTGGCGACATAGTTTTTTCATCTACTTGATATCCTCAACATTAAAAAAAGTCAAATTTCGTTAGGTTTCAGTGTGTGCTCAACCTGTTTAGCGCCTGGCCTGACTGTTTTATATAAAAAACTAATTAAGTTATATGTGTTTTTTATTTTTAAACATTCAATTCTACATCTTTTAGCACTTCTAAAATTTGCAAAAAATTGGGTGTTTCACCGTTCGAGGCATGCAAAAACTTTCATTGCCTATAGAGCACTTTTTGTGTCATTCTCAAATATCTGCCGTTAAGTTGCGTCAAGTATCAAGTATGTTAATGCATCAATAATTACATTCCCCCGTTTTAAAAAGTATTTCAAAAGAGTATTTCAGCAGTGTCGAAGTTACTTTTTAAGAATAAACCTGCATATTTGTCATTGCCATAACACAAAGAATGCGAGGAACGACGCGACGTAGCGTCCCTTATTTAAAACAACCACATATTTCCTTCATAAAAGAGGTCTTCTTAGGGCCGTTTGCGGCATTTTAGTTGAAACCTAATCTTAAGTTTAAAACTAAGTTTAATCTAAGTCAGTTGCACATGCGAAGTTTAAACTTAAAACTCCAGGCCTCTTAATCTTTTTTAACTTGATTAAATTTAAACTGTCTTACTATTTATTTGTGCAAATGGCCTTTATATGTTTATCTTATTCAAGGTATAAGTATGGAACACGTAATGCAGGGAAAAAGTGAATTTAATGTAATGACTAATATTATTTTGTTGTTTTAAATTATTAATAATAAAATAGTATGATATTTAGTTCTGAATTGATACTGTAAAAATTCACATCCGGTGCAGCTAAGATTATTAAATAGTCAACATAGTACCGATTTTGGTAAAAAATTAAAATGTGGCTTCATCTTAGTATTCATCAAACGGAATTTTTATGCATGAGAACCTAATATTATTAAGTATAGAATTAAGTAAGTAGAATAAAATTTAAGTAAACTCAAAAAATACCTTCGTATATTCCCACCGCAGGTTAATATTCTTAACAAATCAGAACATGACTGAAGCAAATCACAAGACATTATCGTAGGGTAATATGCAGGGTTTGGATGCATCTTGAGACTGCCATGGTAAGCCTGTTTTGTTCGAGGGTATAGACCTTTGAATGCACTTTAAGGATTTATGACATCATAAAATCTTACTATTACCCTGCATAAAAAGGTTGATTTATGGCATACTCATTCTAACGTAGAACGATTTGAGTAAAGAAAAACAATTTTAGTTCTTTATCTTTTTTAGTAAATTGTTAGTTTTACCCCAAGTGAAATAAAATGGAATAAAATCATAAATGTTAAATGTTAAAATATTTTAGTAAATAAAGCATTAGTTGTAGTCATACAATTTTTGCATATACAATTTCACATTTAATTTTTATTAAATTTTATTTGAGGTACACTAAAAAGATAAACAAATAATGGTGGGTAAAATACTATTTACACTAATTGATATTTTACTGTGTATGATTGTAAATTGTCAAACTATCGTTGTGTTTGATTCGAGTCCAAGTCTTTGTTTTGGGTAACTAAAACATCTTAAGTCGACATACTTTGTTCAATGTGTCATTTATAACCTTGTACTGTTACTTCTAAACCCAACAAGGCATTTTATAAGGTTAACAGCAAGGCAAGGAGCTGAAGCTATATGGAATTATATTTTAAAAGTATATTTCTTATACCTATAACAATCTACAGGAGGTAGAAGTAGAAATTTAAGCCAGTCCAACATCCATCCTAAGGGATTTATTTGCCTCAAAATATTTTAGTAGTCATTCAATTTGCTTTGCTAAGCTATAAATAATCCTGTTGTTCCACTCCTTTTTATCGTTAGTGCTTTTTGTCAGACTATTTTGAAGCTCCATATAAGGTATTACAGACCTATTGAAGGGTTAAAAGATAATGTATATTGTAAAAGCAATTCGTCTGACAATAAAGCTCTCGAAGGATTAAATAAACCACAATTAGTTGTTTTCAGTGATTGGGTTCCATCAAACAGCTAATTGTCTGTTTGTATCATTTGGGTCTTGTTCATATTGATCTATCATTAAATGAGTTAAGCCAATTGATGCTATAGTCACAATTCCTAAAATTACTAGTAGTGGGGTTTTGCCGGTTCTGGCGCAGGTCAAGGCCAAGCGGTTCGAACCGGCAGTTGTGGTTGACAGTGATGGGTGTGTTTTGTAAGTGGGTCAAGGCCATCCGGAGGGAGTTTTAAAAAAGCGGAGCCCCGAGGGGCTCAGTCGGGGCGGGGATTCGGGACGGGTCGGATCGGAGCGGCGGGCCGAGGGAGGGTTTTTTTATTTATTTATTTTAATCAAATCCTATCAGTGATCGTAGAATGGCCTCCACGTCGTTTGCAGCAGTAGTGGTCACCACATCGCTTTGTACCGGGCGGGAGCCGGCGTTAGTTGTAGGCGTGGCGGAATCGTCTGTCGGATGTGCAGTGTTAGCAGTAGTATCCGTGGTGGAAGTCACTTCAGGGGACTGCACCGGTGAACCCTGTTGTGTGTCCATGGTTGCAAGAGAGAGAGAGAGAGAGATGAGAGCTCTTAGGTGTTTACCGTGTGAGGCGATAGAGAGCAATGAGACAAGAGTGGGAGGATGTCCGATTATATAGACCCGGTAAGATGGTGAAGAAGAAGAACTGGACGGGACCGTCAATAGGCGTGACAAGAGGGAAATGTTGGTACTTCAGCATGTCAGTCAAGACTAGTATCAATAGTGCAAGCGTTGCTAAGGTGAGGTGGTGCAAAATACAACGGGTGAAACCTGAACCGTTTCTTAAGTCTAGCCACCTTACTACGCGGTTTTGAAACTGCAGGTGTAGAATGCTGTTGTAAAATGTGTTTTGTGCGCAAAAGTTATATGCTGTAAAGTGTGGGAAGCCATGATTTTACATGTGCACCGCTTCAGAATAAGCCGGCAAATGGTCAGCGGCCGCGATTGTGTCTGAATATATAGAAACTAATTAGCATATCAAGCGGAAACACATTTTAAAGTAACAAGCGTTAGTTATAAAAGCGCCAGAGACTTACGGATAGTACCTCACCCGACCGATGCCGCCACCGAAATGGCACGCGCGCGGTGGCAACCCCCCTTTTTATGCGATCGATGAGTCACGTGCGACGCCCCTCCAACCCCCTCCCCGAGAAAACCGCATAAAAGAGCGAGGTTCGGGAGAGCTCGGTTATTTGTCAGTCGGCTGCGGCTACGGTCACAAGAGTCGGAGGAAGAGACGGATAGTTAAAAAAAAGTACCGGTAATCGCGGAAGTTAATTAATTAATTATTCAGTTGTAGGGTTGCAAGTATCGCTCTGTGGACAATCAAGTGGGGCCACAACTGTGATTGAACAGTTAACTATCGTATTATAGCATTAATTGTAATATTTAAACGGTTGTAAAGTGTATAAGCTGCGGGTGTGCAAGAAATGCGCCGTGCACGATCAAGTAGGATTACAATAGTCATCTGTACAGGTTAATCTTATGCTGTAGTGATAACTATAATAGTAGCCGGTTGTAAAGTGTATAACCTGCAGGTGAGCAAGAAATGTCTCTGGTACTGTAGCAATAATCATAATAGTAGACGGTTAGCAAGTGTATTATCTGCAGGTGTGCAAGAAATGTCTCGTGTAATGTAGCAATAAGTATAATAGTAGACGGGTGTAAGGTGTATTACCTGCAGATGTGCAGAAAATATCGCGTGCACCATTGCACAGGTAAATCCTGTAGTGTAGCACTAACTATATTAATATGACCGAGAAGTAGCGGTTAGAGTTTAAGTGTTGTTAAAGTAAGAGAGTAATTTGCATAGTAAGGAGGAAACAGGTGTGTAAGAATGGAACCTGCAATTAATCAGTGTGAGTTTCCTGCACGCGATGTTAAGTAGCATATTTAGTTTAAACAAAAATGGAAACTCGACGCGAAAATAAAATTGAGATTTATAAAATGACTGGTGTAGTGTTAAGAAATAGTGTAAAAATAATTAAAATGTTAAGTGTTAAAAATAAATCATATGTTATAGTACTATGCGCTATGAACTCACGGATTGGTTGTTTACCGCTGGGGTGTCAGCCCCCTATATGGGAGGCGCGCGAGCAATGCAGTACGCGCCCTAGAAACGGTGGAGTTAGACTGTTTCTCTAATATGTGTTTTGTGCGTAAAAGCCTTAGCTGTAACGTGTGCGGAGCCATGATAATACTCAAGGGGAAACGTGCACTGTCCAACAGGTCAGAGCGTATATATGGTCGGTGGGCGCAAGTGTCTTACGAATATATAGAGACTAATTAGCATATTAAATGTTAAACGAAACTAGCGGAAATGAACGTAAGTTTAAACAAGTACAGTTGTACAATTGTGTGCAGAGGTAATATTCCCTAAAACGGTGTTTACTGTACGAGATTTGGCGAACAAATGGAGAACGACGGTTAGATGGCTGCTTTTATATAGGGACAGCTATTGGGATAGGTTATAGACGGCGTACGAGGGTGTATAAAGCCGTGTCGGCAGATGCGGCGCTAATTTATGCACTTAATCTGCATATAATAGTTCCGGAAATCTCCCAAAGTAGACGCGGCAGATGTACGTTTGTCATTCACGTTACACAAGTCTGTTTCATTTAATAATTTACCTTTCAAAGAATTCAATGAGAAATATATTGAACTTGTTTTGGAATATTATTTATCCTACCCAATAAGCTGAGACGTGCATGTTAATTTTGTTAAGTTTAGGTACATTATTCACTTAAGACAGCCTTTCACCCGCAGTTTTTAAACTATGACACGGTCGGTTTAGTGTTTTAAGAGTGTAGCGAACAAAAATCTTATTTCTGTTATTATAAAAACATAATAGATTTCGTTTTAATAAAAAAAAAAAAAAGATTTTAGGGAAAAAACTAAGTATGGGACCTTAAATCCAAGGTTTGGATTCAGTTTGTAATTCGTGTTGGTTTGTAAAAGTATTAGGTTTAAAAACTGCGTATTTATCATAAGAAACAAGTATTAAAAGTTTAAGAAACTCCGCTTTAAAGTTAGCTTAAACATCTAAACAAACCTGAAAATATTTTCTAGTACAAAACTTTCGTATAACTTCGCTATTAAATATTTTTTTATAATCTGACTAGCTATGTATACCCGTTCTTAGCACGGGGTGTGCGTAAAGTTTATTAAAACAAATCATATCAATGGCTTCACAAATTCAATAGATCACATTCAGTTGGTTTATTCCAACATATCTAGATATCAAGTTTTTATGCTTAATAGTTCCCAGGTACATTTGTCAAACTCTTGTTACATACGTTTCTCATTTGGGTAAGAAGTTATTTCCAATAATGTTTTTTGTTGCAGTTTGATTTAACATTTAAATTCGTATAGTGATTTACTTTACAGTTATATGAGAATAAACTATATCAAGAAAACTTAGATTTGTCAAAAAATATTATAGATTCTTATGAAATCGAATATTGAATCCTTGATTGGATGTGACGACAGCCATATACCAAATCCAATGAACCCCCAGCATAACTTGTTCTACCCATGAAAGATATCTACAGACGCATGTACAACATTAAATGTGTAGATAGTCAATGATTAAATCTAAATTCAAAAACTAATCAACGCTTAAGTTTTAAGTGACAATACTAATTGTGTAACAATATGCATAAAGTATTTTAATATCCATATTTATAACCCAGAAGTAGTTGGCTTAACTCACTGTATTTAGGCTAGTCAAAAGTTTAAAGGGTTTAATATGAATGAGTCCGTATTTAACATTTTAAGTGTTGCCATCTGTGGTGAAAATGACAAACCGTATAATTCAACTCAAAGGTAGATTTGAATACTCCCATAAGTTTAACATTGAATATTTGTTTTACTATGAGGCAGCTTTGGAACGGTTAAAATCGTTTGAATTGCACCATTTTTAACAGTAATGAAAATTTCAATACCATTTTACTAAAGCCCTTGTCGTGTGAAAAGAGATTAAAGATTGGTATCGTAGCACAATTTGGCTACTTTGACGTCCTATGGGGCGAACCCCTATGGTCGCTAAGGCAATTAAAGTAGCAATGAACATTCACACCACTCTAGTCTATGACATGAAAAAGAAAAATTTAGACCATTAGGTAAAATCGTTATCCCATGAAAAGAGAACAAAATGTGACTCATGAGCCTTACAGACACAGTGATAGAAAGAAAGAGAGAGATGGAGACAGACAGAGGGAAAGAAATTTAGATGACACCGATTTTGAATTCTGCTATGCACACAAAGTAAAAAATAACCGAACATTTCAAAATTCTAACCAATGTACAGACAAAACAGAAATTTTATTAATAAAAATAGATTGTTGCGGGAAACTAAAGTAAAATATAACGCAAGAGAGAATGTAAGTTGCTTAAAACTTAAATAATACGTTGAGTTGATTTTCATTCTGAAAATTCTAATACACAAAATACACGCGTGTTTTTAAAGTGTTTGTTCCGTTTTGTGAGAGAATCGGTGTTAAACAATAGTAAGGGAACGTTTCTATGTTATCTGTTTGAATATTTGCAATTAAATAAGGCTTTGGGGGCAGATGCGTTACCAATTTATGCACTTACTTTGCATAACAGAAGCAGGTGCGGAAATGCAGTACTCGTGCAACATAGACGCGACGGTTGGCCTATGGTTTTGATTTTATTTAGCCTTGGAGCTTTTCCGGCACAGCGCAACGCATTACAGTGCTCTGGATAGTGTTAACGGTTAAGGTTTTAACTATAAACCTTGAATTTCCGACAAAAAACTATTTATGTTTTTTTGTGTAATTGTAAAGAAATTGAAAATGTTTTTTATTTTGGTGGAAAATGTTCATTTTCGAACAATGTACGAAAAAATATGGTTTAATAAAGCTCAGTTAACTCCCAAACATTTATTGAATACCCAATGGGAAGGATTGCCGAAGATTCGGTTATTATTTGAGGGACGTCTGGAAGTATGGGAAATCCTTTATAGACGAAATCAATTTTCAATCATACCCTATACCTTAAATGTTCTCTTTTAACTGATTGTCATTTTAATACAAAAAGTTTAATTTTACATAATTTGGACTATGTAGGGTAAAGCCAGCTAAAGAATTATGTAGAGACAGCTAAAATTTTACTGCATATTGTTATTAATTTAGCTTAAATGAATAGCATAAATGGATATTACGTAAAACAAACAAAATAAAAATCTATAAATTAAAGATACCGAAGAATTGATATGCTACTATAAATTTTCCATAAACATTCTTGTAAGTTCCTCAGTAAATTAAATAACTTATAATAAGTTCGTAAAATGAACAGTGTAATCTTACTCGTACTTTTTACATAGCAGTTTTCGGTGTACTGCTTGGTCTGCATTTCATTTGTAAACAAATATTGCAAAGAATTGCTACTTTGTAAACATATAGAGTCTACCGCTTCATGTGTACCAACTGTTTCATATTTCTTCAAAAATATTTTTGAATTTTATTTTTAAAGTTTATTAGTATTAAAAAACATAGTTTTATTGTAAAATTTAAAAATCGCGTGCAAATAGAAATGCTTAAATGGTGTAGTAGCGTATACTGTTAATATATAATCAATAGGAATTGAATATATATACATATATATTTTTTAATGGTACTTTCCTCTAGAGGAAGGTTTGAGATTTTCGTTTATCAGTTGAGGTTGGTTGGAGCCAGGTTAGATGTGAAAAAGGTTTGTAAACTCCGCTCATAAACATTGCAAGTCATACAAATGCAGACTACACCTGATTAGTTGATAAGGAGGAGATATAGGCAATTTTTCTCTCCCGTTATACATGTGGGATGTAGCACGTAGATTTACCGGCATTCTAGGTTTTTTATCAAATAATATTTAATCTTCACCTAAAAAAAAATAAATAAATCTCCGTTTTTAACCTTTATGGAACCAAATGAAGCTAAATACCAAGTTTCATTTAAAAATATTGGTTAATAAGTGAAATATTAACCCACTCTTATTCCCTCCATAAGATTAAGATTGGAGCAGCAAGATAATAAAAAGTGTGTATGTTTTTTCGATCTAATCCCAGCGGTAAAAATTAAATTAACTTTTTTTAAGTTACATATGAAATACGCAAAAAAAACCTTTTATGATGTATAAAACCCTCCAAAACTACGCCTTCCGGAGTCGATATATCTGGTTTACGAACTCGTCCGAATAAAGGTAGCATTACACATCTCTACCAAATTTGGTCTTGATTGGACCGTTTATACGTTGGTTATCGTGTCTGGGGACACATGTATATATCTATATATTAATACGCAAGCATGTTTCATTTCCTCCTTTTTTTTCTCAGCTCATGTGCATCGTAGGATAAATCTGCGCATACCGTTAGAAAGCTATTGTGCTGTAGATGAGCAGAATCGCATTTAAATTTACCTCAGCCCACGGGGCTACGCCCTACAGGCTTCAAAGTTTCAATGTTAATCTTATGAGAGAAGGTAATTTAATGAATCATTAGATAGCTGTTGTAATAACAAATGTTAGCAAATCAGGAAGAACAGGTGCTTCAATTATAACATATTGTTTTGACTAATTTAGCCCAGTCGAAACAGAAAAATTTTGGTTGAATTTCAACCAGGAGGCGATCTCTAGTAAATATTACTTTACAAAAGAATGCATTTAAGGGTATATATAAAAAATGAGCAGATCAACCCCATTTTTATGTCTATGGATTTCTTATAGCCTTTAGATGGTAGAAAAAATATAGTTGGTGTGGAAAAATGTCTAACAACGCTGCAAAATGAAAATTACCTTACTTAGACCAATCTAAGACATTATTTTGTCAATTTGTTTACTGGTTCAGGTGATCCAAATTTTTCACTTAAATTTGTCACCATTGTGTATTTGCAAAGTAATTTTTATAAACTAATCAGACATTTTATATTAAATAATCAACAAAAGATAGCAAAGTCTAATATGCTTCAATAAACTTAATCGTTTTCTGCTATCCATTGCTAAGGAAATGGTTTAATTTATGTTTAAGATTTATTTACAAAATGTCAGTTTCCAAAACATTTGTTCTTCCTGTTTTGCTACCATTTGTTTTTGCAACAGCTGTCTAATAATTCAATGAATTACCCTTATACTTCTACTGTTGAAAATATTATTATACTAGTCTAATTGTTCAATGTAAAAAATTTACATTGTATTTGACTTTGACGATTTTAATGTATAATAAATATAAAAATTGTACTTTATTTGATTGATATTGTAATACACCTATCAAATAAAACATAAAATAAATAACAAATTGTTCCAACGTGGTTTGCTATTTTTTATTTATTTACTTAAAATAAATATTTTGAGCGATGTGGGTCCTTCCTACACATTTTGTTTATATGCAAACAAAAACAAGTTTCTCAATATTTTTATTATGTCCAAATCAAATTTTTTTTGTTAACTGGAATACGCAAATCAAAACTAACACCAATAACGAAGATTGGCTGCTCAGTGTAATAATAACCGTATGCTACAAAGGAGAGCCACCAGACTGAGCATCCAGAGGGTGGCTGCGCGACTGGCTGCCTTCGTGTAATAGCTTCCATAAAAAACAATTCCTAGTGACTTTCTGCGCAACTTGGCTGCCTTGTTTAATAAGGGTTTAGAGGAAGGTTTGAGATTTTGTTTATCAATTGAGGCCGGTTTAAGGAAGGTTGGAGGCTGGTTGGAGGCTGGTTAGAGACGAGAAATGTTTAAGGGAGATTTGTCAATTCCGCTTACAAACATTGCAAATAATACAAATTCAAACTACTTCTGATTAGTCGAAAAGGAGGATATATTTTATTATGCCAACTTTTCTCTCCCGTTATACATTTATTTTTTAATGAGAAGAATGTAGGATGTAGCACGTAGATTTACTGCCATGGGGATTTTTATCAAATAATATTTAATCTCTACCTAAAAAAAAATCTTCGTTTTTAACCTCTTTGGAACAATATTTTTATATGATTCCCCATTGCTATGATTCAATCAGGCTGTTTTTGAAACCTAACCTGAATTACGCTGCTCTACCATCAAAATAATAAAGACGATTTTTTTTCCTCTTCATATGATTACCATTGGAAAAGAATATGGAGGTTTGCTGCCATGATAACTACAAAAACAGAGATTTTAAAAATAAATGGTTGAATCTCAACCACATGAGTAGTGGGGTTTGGTTACTTTCAAAACGGAAGTCGTGCCAATTGCCAGCCGCTGCCGGCCAGCTGCCATCGGCCAGCTGCCAAATCAGTCGCTGCCGCCATATGCCATGCCATATAGCTTCAGGTGGGGAGAGGCTAAATCAAATGAAAGGGTGGAGAAGGGGTGAGGAGATGGTGTTAATTTTTGAAGTAGGAGTTAGTGTATAAAGGAGAGGGGATAATTGCTTCAAGGTCATATGGAGGGGGTTTTAAAAAAGACTGAACTTTAAGAGTTCAGTTTATCGGTGATCGTCATACAGGTCAGTCGAAACCGACAAGGGATTGAAGAATAGCTTCTACATCATTTATTGTTGTAGAAGATACATCTGGAACTTGTACAGGGTTCTGAGGAGTTGTTGAAGTTGAATTTCTAGAAGGATTTTCCCTTGGATGAGTTGTTGATGATATTTCATGAACTTGAACATTTTCTTGGTTGGTTTCCATTATTATTGTAGTGTGAATTAGAGTGGAGATGTTGTTAGCTGAAGAGCATAGAAGATAATGAAGTAGGAATTATTGTCGGGGCCCTTATATAGGGAATGGTGGGGGTAAAATAAAAAAACTTGTTGAACACAGTCGATAGGTGTAACAAGTTCTAAGTTATTTAAGTGTAACATAGAACGTAAAATGTCGTAAATAACACTATCATCAACATTAACCTGAGAAGTTGTTGAACAGTATAATGGGTTAAAACTGTACTTCTTCCTAACTCTATTTAAATTAGTTTTACACTTTGAAATTGAAGGTTTAGAAGTACTTCGTAATATGTGTTGTGTTCGCAAAAGCTTTAATTTTAAACATTGTGCAGTCATTATAATCGATGTGTTAAGTTCAGAAGTTAAAAGAAGACTGAGATATAAAATGAAGTGTAAAAGAAATTGAAACAGAAAGCCAGAGTAGTAATTTTATAGGTTAGAATTTACAAAGGCTATTTCATGGATAATTCTAACCTCAAACCTAGTAAGTGAAGTAGTCATAACATAAAACTAACGAGAGATGATGACCGAGCGGATGCGAGGCAATGAATGTTTGTAGCGAAATAAACTACCCACCTTTATAGAGGCAATAACTCCAGCCAGATGGCGGCAGATGGCAAGCAAATGACTGGTTGACCGACTTTCACTCACTTGAGTAGTAAGAGAAGTAGGGTTCTGTGTCTATCCCTACTCCTTGGGGTCAATGACCGACCGGAAAGGTCAATGACCTCCCCCCCCCCCGAAAAAATGGAGCCCCCCCCCCTTCCCCTACTCTTTCCCCCACTCCTTCCCCCACTCTTCCAGGTCAATGGCCGGTCACCACCGGTTGTTGACTTTATGTGGTGAAACCAGACTAAATATGGCAGCTGCCATGGATAATTCTAACCTCAAACCTGCTGCGCATGCAACGAGTTCTCCGGATCGGAATAGTGACTATGCTATTGCGCATGCGCCTAGTCCTGTATTACTCACTTTAGCGCTACTGCACATGGATAATTCTAACCTCAAACCTTGGTTTTGCGTTGCTGTGCATATGCTGCTCCCCACTCCTTTGCCTTCCTTTTACACTGCTGCGAATTGGACTGGATTGAACACTGTACTGGAGTGAAATAACTTCCCCCACTCCTTGAAAACCCGAGGAGCGATAGGAGCTATATCTTTGCTTCAGTCGCCAACAAACTTTCATAGCGAAAGGTTGTTGGCGACTCAGGAAGAAGTTTCAAATATATAGTAGGCCTATATATATTTGAACTTCTTCTACTATGTTGCGTTTTTTAATGCAATGTGGTATGTGTGTGTGTGTGTTTAGTTGTAAGGTGTATTTAATTTAAGAAATAATTTGCGCATTGCGATGTTAGTTATAAGTTGGGTTTAGCATTAAGGTGTATTAATTTTTAAGAATAATGATGGTATTTAGCATTAAGGTGTATTAATTTTAAGAATAATGATGGTATTTGGTTGTGTTGAATTATTTGGTTTTTAATAATGATGTGTTGGTACTACTAATTTATGTTTGTTTTGTGCATTTGTTTTGCCTTACAGCTAGATGTTAGGGGGTAGATTAACTGTAAATTCAGAAGTTCAGTTGAACTTCATTTAAAATGGGTGGGACATCCGCAAGTCGGACTTTTTTTGCATTTTGTTTAGGAATATGATGGGTGGGGTTAGTTTGGGTGGGGTTAGAGTTGCGTTTCTGCATTAGGTGTTCCAGTTTCCCTTGGAATTCATGGTTACGGTAGACCCGGACCGGACCGTTACGGTAGACCCGGACGGTCCAAACAAAATTGCGTCGATGTCCCTTGCAGAACGTAACTAGTGGGTTGGGAGTGGGAACCGTTAGGCAAACAGGGTGGTGGGAACAGTATTACTGTTCCCATCACCTTGGATCATTATAAATCTTGAATGACCTTGACCCACTTTTGGAAGGGTCAATGACCCCCCCCCCCGAAAAAATGGAGCCCCCCCCCCCCGAAAAAATGGAGCCCCCCCCCCCCCCGAAAAAATGGAGCCCCCCCCCCCGAAAAAATGGAGCCCCCCCCCCTCTCCCCCACCACTCCTTCCCCCACCAGTCCTTCCCCCACCTCCCGGGCCAATGACCGGTCATGGCCGGCTGCTAACCCCTCTCATTTGCATACCGTTATAAAAGACGCGTTGGCCGGGGCTAGTGTTTCATTCCGATTCCAGACGTTAGGCTGTGAACTTGGAGTTATAACGATGTCTTCTGTGCCTACTACTACTTCTACTACTTCTACCACTTCAACTTTTACTTCGACTTCGACTTCGACTTCGATTTCTACGGCTGTTACTGCATCAAACAAAACTCTTCGCTTGAAAAACTGTCCGGATTGGTATAAGAAGAAGCTTTCATCTGAACCTTCAACTTCTGGAGCTATTCTTCTGCCAACCAACTCTTCTAGACTTCGCAGTATTTTTTCACCACCTTCACCTTCGCCTTCAAACGACTCCGCACCACCATCAACTATGATGCCGCCACCGCAGAAGCCAGTTCCCCGTCTTAATACTCCTTCCATTGAAACTATTGTTCATCACCTTAGTACACCCATTATCCCACTATCACCATTGCCTCCTACCCCACCACTTGCTACAGTTGAAGACCATACCTATCACAAAACTAATTCCTCTAAACCAGTTCCTAAACCTGCCCCTAAACCTGCCCCTAAACTTGCTCCTAAACCTGCTCCTTCAGAGCAATTTCGATCATTACAAGAAGAGCGTCGTAGGGCATTTAGCCGTCCCACTACTTGCCCTGAAATGCTTATTAAGGGAATTAAGAAAGGATCAGCTTGTGGGAGGAAATGTGTTAAAAATGAAAGTTTTTGCCGTGTACATATCGTGAAACATATTTCTGAACCACAACTGACAGAAACCCCCACCGTTGAAGACAATCCTAAAATAATATCCGTCAGAGGAGAGAGGCTTAAGAAAGGTTTGAAATATTTTTTTCTAAGTGTTGTTGACCACCAACACATTTTGGCAAAATGTAACGGCTTAAAATATAAAATTAGAGTTTGTGAGAATTTGTGTAAAGAGAAGAGATTTAACACTTTAGATTCTCAAGACTTTCTCCTCAGGGATAAAAAGGATTGTATTACAAGGTGGGGGCGTAAACAGTAAATTCACTTAGTTTTTTCCAAATTGTTGCTAAAAAAAAATAATGGGGGAGAAACACAACGCGTTATAGCGTTGTGTTTCTCCCCCATTATTTTTTAACACTCTAAGTCTCGTGACCTACTTTCATGTGAGTAGTGAGTAAAGGATGGTTCTGTGTTTGTCTGCATTCCTTCGGGTCAATGACCGGACTTGAAAGGTCAATGACCCCCCCCCCCCGAAAAAATGGAGCACCCCCCCCCCCTTTCCCCCACCACTCCTTCCCCCACCATTCTTTCCCCTACCACTCCTCTGGGTGAATGGCCGGTCATGACCGGTTGTCTACCTACATCTAACCGTTATACTAGCTACTCCAGAGTCTTCATTCCAATCCGTGAGACCACTGCTGCAACATGCCTACTCTATTAGAATTATGTTTGCGACAGATAGTTTCAAATATAGTGTTGGCGGAACTTGCATTTGAAGATGGAAACCTTCCACTAACACTACGTCAAGAAGTGTATTCTTTTTATAGGGAAAATTTTGGACTTTTTCATTATCTTCAGTATAAATTTATGGATGGAACAAATATGTGTCCAGAATGTGGTTCGGCTGCAATAGGAAATGGATTATTGGATTTTACAATAGATGGTGGAATTTATGAATACAAATGTTACTTGTCATACAAGTTTATCATCCCAGAAGAAGAAAAATGTGATATTTGTGCAATTAATTTGTACAAGTTTACACAAGCCGATCCTGCTGAAATCCATTTGGAAAACAACATTGAAGTCCCTTATTTTTTTATGCCTTAAGCTCCATAGCAGTCCACCAAACCCAGCCAAACGGCCCTTTTCAGGGCCACCTAAGACTTAAATTTAGGGATGTAAGCTATTTAGCTTACATGCGACTTAGCAGAAATAAGTTCTGGTACATGGCTAGTTTGATCCGTGTAGTAGTAAGCAAAGGAGGGTTCTGTGTCCATCCCCACTCCTTAGGGTCAATGACCGGACCTGAAAGGTCAATGACCCCCCCCCCCTCCGAAAAAATGGAGCCCCCCCCCCCCGAAAAAATGGAGCCCCCCCCCCCCGAAAAAATGGAGCCCCCCCCCCTCTCCCCCACTCCTTCCCCCACTCCTTCCCCCACCTCCCGGGCCAATGACCGGTCATGGCCGGCTGCTAACCCCTCTCATTTGCATACCGTTATAAAAGACGCGCCGGCTATGGCTAGTGTTTCATTCTGGTTTCTTCCACCACTCTCGTTGCTTCGCCGCTCTTGTTGCTTTGTTCCTGCCAGTTTTAATATCTTTATTTTTAAAATGCTTCCTTACTTCAATGAAAATTTTAATCCTTCAGAAAATGCAGATGTTTTTCAACCACCTGAAGATGGTTTCCAACATCATGAAGAAGATGCTTTCCAAGAACATGAAGAAGATGTGATAGAAGACATGGATAATAGCAGTGAAGATGAAAGTGAAGATGACAGTGAAGATGAAATTGAAATTAATGAACAATTCAAAGTATATTTTATAGAAACACAATTTCCTTTTGATGTAGTTGAAAGATTTATTTTTGAAGCACATAGATGGCTAAATTTAGGATTTAACATTATAATTGGTTCACCTATTGTCTACAATAACAGTAACTTCTTCCTTGTAACTCCAAATGATCGAGAACAAATTCTTACTTGGCAGGACGATGTGATGAGATCATACGAACTGAACATTGGTGTTGGGTACTTTGTTGCAAGAGTGGCTTAATAACCACATTACCCTTCCCCCACCTCCACCCTATCCCTTCCCAATCCTTATTCCTTCCCCCTCCCCATATTTAAAATTTATAAAAGTGGGGCTATGAACCTTCAGGTTTCTAGTCTGTACTCGCACTTTGTGCCGTGAAGTACATCTCTTGTATTTTTTTCTCCACCTTTTAAAATATTATTTATTTGAAAAAATGCCTCCTAATGTGAATTACCATTTTAATTCTTCCAAAATTTCCGATGTTTTTGTACAACCTGAAGACATTTTAAATAATGATAGTGAGAGTGAGAGTGAAGAAGATGATGATTATAGTGTTGAACTTAGTGAAGAACGTAAAGTTATAGCAATTGATCCACAATTTCCATTTGATACAATAGAAAACTTTTTGGTTGAAGCTAATAAATGGTTAAATTTAGGATGTTATATACGAATTGACTCTTTTATATTGTATGGTGATAGTCATTCTTTCCTTGTCACACCAAATGACAGAGACCGCATGTTGCAGTGGGCACAATCTATGATGGAGTGCTATGAACAAGGTGTGGACACTGGTGGCTATTTTCTTGCACAAATAGTGTAATAACAAAATTACTTTTCCCCCCACCCTATACCCTATCCCTTCCCAATCCTTATTCCTTCCCCCTCCCCATTTTTAAAATTGATGAAAAGGCAGGCTATGAACCTCCAAGTTTCTAGTCTGTACCCACACCTTGTAGCATCAAGATGCTTACCAGAATTGATGGTTTTATAGCCAATGATATTAATATATGGAGTTTAATAACAAACTTACGGATAAAAATTGAAGAAAAAATTATGGGAAACAATGAGCTAGGAGTTATTGTTTTTGTTTCATTAGTAGAACATTTTGAAATTTTGTATAGTATAAAAGTAACAATTAACAATATTAATGAACTATTTCCTTGGACAATATTTATTCGCAATAAAATTGAAGAGCAGAAAATTATAGTAGATGTGACAGCAATGAAATATAACCTAGATAGAGAAGAATAGATACTAACCCCCTTCCTATTCCTTTGTTTTGCAAAAATAGTGGGGGTAGGAGTATATATAAGACTAAGTAAGCGATACATAGTTTGTTATTTGAAGTAAAAGAAGTAGTAAAGAAACATGTTGTCTAGAGATACTCCATTTATTAATTATTCTCAAGTTAAAGATGTTTTTGAAAGCACAAATGAAATACAGGAAGAAAACATAGAGGAAACTTATAACGAAACTGATAATGATTCTATGATGGAAGAGGAAGAAATGGTACAGATTGAACAAGAACTATTTGAAGAAATGATAAATGATAGTGATGAAGATATAATTAAGGAAGCTATTGAAATATTTATATTGGATTCATCATTGGAATCACCCATATCACCTTTACTGTCTTCTGAATCTGAATCTGAATTGGACTAAGGTACCCCCACTATTTTGAAGAAGTAGTGGAGGGAAAATATCCCCACCACAAGTTAAAAGTTGGTGGGGGAATGTTTATAAATGTGTTAAATATTTGTGCAGGAGATCAGTCTTAAAGAGACTAGTGACCGAAGATGTTTCGTAAAATACCTTTTGATCCTTCATACTACAATCTGTTTGATATACATCGTTTTCCAGACATTGAGGAGAAATTGTACAAGAAATTTTGTTCTCTACTGGATAAACCACAAAAACTACCACCTAATACTTTTACCTACAAGCTACCTATCATGGACAAGGACGATGTAAGCAAAATACCATTGGTTCAAGTCAAATTTTTGGAAGAAAAAATTCTTGTTTGTGTCAGGGAAGTATTTCACAATGATTATTCAAAAAAATTGGCTTTCAACTTTATTCAAGAACATGCGGGATCTGAAAGAGAACAGTATCCCGAACCATATTACAAATATCTTTTCGAGAATGGAGCGAGTGTAACTGTAGAAATAACCATTACATTAGTATAACTCTCCCCACCACTGACGTCTCCCCACCATTGGCATCTCCCCACTACTGACTTAAATTTGGTGGGGGAATGTGGATAAATGTGTTGACTATCTGTGTAGAAGCTTACTCTTCGAGAAATTGTTGATCAAAATGTTTCATCATGTACCTTGTGATCCGACTTCTTCCTTCAGGGAAAAACAAAGATTAAAACGACTAGAAAAAGAAAGACAAGACCGAGAAGATATGAAGATGGAATTTAATAGACTACAATTTCAAATACCAGGAATTGAACTTGGAGCACCAAGATTGAAAACTCTCCACTGGGCTGGAAGTTATATCAAATTTTTGAAAGTACAAGTTGAAGCAAGAGATCTAAAATTGAAAACATTAGAAATGGAAAATCGAGAATTGAAGAAATTAATATCACACATGTCTGGTAATACAACTGTTCAAGAAGGTGAAGAAGAAGGAAAAGAAATTTTAGGAATCTAAATTATCAGCACCCCTTTTAGAGAATAGGGAATAGATCACTTTGTGGTAATGTAATAACATGCCGCTTAGTGATCTATTCCCAGTTCTCGCTTAATATCCGATGACCTTGACCTACATAAAAGTGGTGGGGGTAAGAGCATATAAAGAGATAGTTATGGATATAACTTTCAGTACAAGTCTAACACTATGGACAGCTTGTTAGTTTTGTGTTTACAACAAATTATCAATAATGGGTTTCTTTACCGTTATATAATAACATCAAATAAATGTGAAATACCTCAACCAATTCGTGAAATGGTCATGAAATTTAAGAAGGACAATAGTGGATTTGGTATTTATCTTGCTTTTATTTTTGAAGATGGAACAAAAATGTGTCATGATTGTGGAAAAGCATCTGTTTTAGACTTTGAAAAATTTGAAGATGATGGAGGTAAATTAGTTCACCTTGTAAAAGGCCAAGTGATGAAATTTGAAACAGTCAAGAAAAAATGTAACATTTGTGCACAAAACTTGTTTGAATTTATTAAGTATAGTGCATTAAAATCATGATATCCCTTCTACATATGAAGAAGGTGGGGAAGAAAAAGAGTGGGGATTATAAAGTGGTGGGAGAACTTGTATAAATGTAGGCTGTTTGAAGAGACTTTTAATATTGTTGCAGCATTTGTTGAAACAACATGCAGTTCGAAATTTGCCATTTTAAAATTAAATATGAAGATTGGAGCTCTGTTGCAGGATTTGTCAAGTCTAAAGAAGAAAATCAAAAGTTGCTAAATGTACATTGCTATATTCACAATGAAGAAAGTCATGACAAAATAATGGCATATTTAAACACACCTAATGTAACATCAGAAAGCTCTGCATTTATAAAATATTTAAAAGAAGAAGATTTGGATGTGACCCTAGAAGTTTGGTATCTAATTTAAATTATTGTGGTGGGGGGAAATGTAGAAGTTATTGGTGGGGAAATGAGATAAAACCAGCAAAATTGTAGAACAGAATTCACTCTATACAACGATGGAGCATCCTTCCACAACACCTGTATTGGCATCTGTGGATTGGCATCAAAATTATCAACTAAATACTTCAAGTTCAAATTGTTATGAAAATCATCAGCCTAGCACTTCAAATTCAAATTGGTATGAAAATCAGCTGCCTAGTACTTCAAGTTCAATTTGGTATGAAAATCAGCAACCGGCCACTTCAAGTATAAATTGTTATGGAAATCAGCAAACTATTACTTCAACACAAAATTTCTATGAAAATCAACAGCCGACAACATCAACTAATTTTTGTACATCAGTATTTAAAGTATCAAAACCCCATTTGGAGTGTAATAAGTTAATATCAGCTCAATCAGGAAGAATCAGGAAAAACACATACATGAGAGAAAGGTGCAAGAGAGAAAGGATAGAATTTACAAAATTACAGTTAACAGTTCCCTCTATTAAAGTGGGATGTACTAGAATACAAACTTTGCAAGCAACCAATGCATATTTGTTGGAATTGTTAGAAAAAATTGAAAAGTTGGAGAAGAAGAATGAACATTGTAAGAAGTAAACACTCATTCCCCCAAGAAAAACAAAAAAAATAATAAAATAGTAAAATGAAAAAAAAAGTAGATGTAGAATAGAGAGCGAGGAATAGATCACTTTGTGGTAATGGACTAACATGCCACTTAGTGCTCTATTCCTCGTTCTCGCGTTATATTGGATGACCTTGACCTACATTAGTAGGGTGGGGGAAATTGAAAATGGTGGGGGAAAGTGTATAAAGGAGAAGCCTACTGTAGAGGAATCACTCTGAAAGTAAACTTGTCAGAAGTATGGACTTGACCACAAGCAAAGGAGAAGATAGAAAACAAAGATTTCGAGAAATGGCTAAAGTAAGAGAGTCAAGAATAAGGTTGAGATTTTACAAACTACAGAGATTGATTCCTGGTGTTAAGTTAGGAGAAATAAGATCAAGAACGGTAGACATGGCGGCTGATTACATCAGTTACTTACAATCGGAATTAATGATAAAGGAAGCAAGAATAGAAGAGCTGGAGCACAAGATAAAACAACATATTGAAACATCGTACAATGAACCTATAAATTGTGTAATAAAAGAAGAAGATGTAAAAAACTTAAATTAAACAAAAAAATGAATTTGGACTTTGGTTATTGATTGGACACTTCTTAGAGAATGGGGAATAGATCACTTTGTAGTAATGAATCATCATGCTGCTTAGTGATCTATTCCCAGTTCTCGCTTAATCAAAAATGACCTTGACATACTTAGCAAAATATCATATAAGCCGGATCAAAAACAGTTATTCCTCATTTACTGGAAATGGCTCCTGTAGACAACACCGATTATCCAAGGAAATCTATGATTGAAATATTGTATAAAATTCAATTAGAGGATTTAAATATGGAAGAAGATGAAAATAATAGCGAAACTTCAGAAGTAGAAACTATAAATGATATGGATGTGGATGTAACAACATCAGAAGAAGAAAATGCCAATGATGTGGAGAATGAAAATTTGGATATGGATGTAGTAATATCAGAGTCTTCGTCATCATTTGAATATGAAGAAATACATATTGAAACTCCAATTCATATAGAGAATATTAATGAAGAATCTGTTAGTAGAAGATTAATATTTTGTCCAAGACGTTTGTTTTCTTCTGAAAGTGAAGAAGAAGAAGATGAAATAGTAGTGGGGGAACTATTATAAAAGAAGGAAAGGGAGAGCTCATTTCATTTATTGGCGAAATTTTGAAGAGTGAACACCACCAAACATGTATCATTGCGATAAATGTTTGGAATCGTTTAATGATGATATTCTGTTAGAAATACATAAGGAACTAATTCACAACAACATAGAAGAACAAGAAGATCAAGAAGAACAAAATGAAATAACAGCAAGACCTACAACAACTTTACCAAATTTACAAGTATCAGCTTTACCCGGAAAGGTAGTAATGCATCATAAGATTCAAAATGAAGATTTAAACTTAGAAGAATTTATTAGAGAAGCAAAACCAATCATCAGTAGAACTTTAAAAGAAGAATTAAAAAGATTGAATTTTCTCAAATTTGGATTACTACTAGAAGCTATGTTTATAAATGTACAAGAAGAATTATCACCAAGAGGATTTATAACTAAAAATCAAACTATCATAGGAAGTTCAGACATTGATTCAATAGTTGAAAAATGTATAGAAGAAATATTAACTAAAATTCAGGAACATGAAGGACGAGGATCAGGGTGGAGTCTTATAAGTATTGAAGGATTAAATATAAGAGTTCATAAACATGGATATGGACTAATGGGATCTAGTTATATTCGTTTACCAAAAATAATTGAAGATACAAGATCATGTGTTAATGTGAAAAATCAAGATAACGAATGTTTTAGATATGCGATGACATGTAAATTTGTACCAAATCATTGTAATGAACCAAACCAGCACTATGAAAATCAAAGATATAGATATAACTTTCAAGGAATTAGTTATCCTGTATCACTAAAAGATATATCAAAATTTGAGAAGAAAAATCCCGGCACATCTATTAATGTTTTTGGATTAGATAGTTCAAATAAAGTTTATCCTTTACGTATTGCTAAAGAAGAACTAGCAGATCATACAGATTTACTACTACTAACACAAGGAGATGTATCTCATTATGTGTATATAAAGAAATTTGACTCTCTTGTTAATAAACAACTTTCAAAAAATCGAAACAAAAAGCTGATCTGCAAAAGATGTTTTAATTTCCAACGAGAAGGAAGACAAGGAATGGAATGGTTACAAGAGCACAAAAGATTATGTAACAATAATTATGAAGCAAAAATTATTTTACCTTCAGAAAGCAGAGCATTTATTACATTTCAAAAAGTTCATCATCAATATCGTATCCCTATAGTTGTATATGCTGATTTTGAATCAACACTAATTCCTATAGAAGATGAAAATTGTGAAGCTAGAAAAAGTGTCAAATATCAAATGCATAAACCAAATAGTTTTTGTTTAATGGTTAAATCAACATTATCAGAAGAACATTTAAACCAATATGGATTAACTTCAGAACCTCTAGTATATCGTGGTGAAAATGTGGAAACAATATTTCTTGACCATTTATATTTAATAGCTGAAAATGTACAAAGATTATATACAAATATTATACCAATGAAACCGATGGAGGAAGAAGAGGAAATTCAACATGAAAATGCAACTCATTGTTTCTTATGTAAAAATGAATTTACCATTGACAATTATAAAGTTAAAGATCATGACCACCTTACAGGTTATTACAGGGGTGCTGCTTGTAATAAATGTAATTTGAGCTATCGTTTACCACTATTTATTCCTGTGGTTCTCCATAACCTCAGTGGGTATGATGCTCATTTTATAATACCTGAATTAGGAAGAGACGATGGTTCGATAGATGTATTGGCTGAAACTTCAGAAAAATTTATAAGTTTTTCTAAAACAGTTGGAAATGTCAAATTAAGATTTTTAGACTCCTACCGATTTATGCCGTCGAGTTTGTCTAAACTTTCTGAAAATTTAAGGAAACAAGATTTTATTAAAACAAAAAAGATTGTAAGTAACGACAAACTGGATCTCGTACTTCGGAAAGGTGTTTTCCCATATGATTATATAGACAGTTTAGAAAAGTTTAATGAAACATCACTTCCGCCAAAAGAAGAATTTAAAAGTAAACTATACGACATGGACATATCTCAAGAGGATTATGATCATGCATGTAAAGTATGGAATGAATTAGGATTTACAACATTGGGAGAATATTCAGATTTTTATGTTAAATTAGATGTAACTTTATTATGTGATATAATGGAAGAATTTAGAAATACATGTTTTGCAGCATATGGATTGGACCCTCTTCATTCATACACTTCACCTGGACTAGCATGGCAAGCCATGTTGAAAGAAACAAATTGTAAATTACAACTTCTTACTGATATAGATATGGTTTTAATGTTAGAATCAGGAGTTCGAGGGGGATTGACACAAAGTGTAACCAGACATGTTAAGGCTAATAATAAGTATCTGCCCGATTATGATGCATCAAAACCAACAACATTTCTAGGTTATTTCGATGCAAATAACTTATACGGATGGGCAATGTCAAATCCCCTTCCATATGATAATTTTAAATGGATAGATCCAGAATCAATTGGAAACATAATGGATATACCAAAGCATGGTGAAACTGGTTACATTTTTGACGTCGATTTTGAATATCCTGAACATCTTCATGATCATCATTACGATTTACCACTTCTTCCAAAGACTGAAATTTCCCCTACTGGAAGATGGCCAAAATTATTAATGACTTTAAACAATAAGTCTAGGTATGTTGGACATTATTGGATGATACAACAGGCTTTAGACTTGGGATTAAAAATTACAAAAATTAATCGAATACTACAATTCTCTCAATCTTGTTGGCTGAAACCGTACATCGACAACAACACAAGAAGAAGAGCTGCTGCTACATCAAGTTTTCAAAAAGATTTTTTCAAACTGATGAACAATGCAATATTTGGCAAAACTTTAGAAAACAAAAGGAAACATAAGAATATCAAATTAGTAACTGATCCAGTAAAATTACAGAAACTAGTGCAACAACCAAACTTTGGTTCATCGGTAATTATAAATGAAAATCTTGTCGTCATTTCTATGAACAAAAAATCAGTTGTATTGGATCGTCCTTTATATCTTGGAATGTCAATATTGGATATTTCTAAAACACACATGTACGAGTTTCATTATAAGAAGATGGTTAATTATTATGGAAGAGATAACATTGGTATTGTATATATGGATACGGATGCACTTATTTACTGGATTAAAACAAATGACATGTATAAGGATTTACGGACCTTTGTATATAAAGATGATTTTGATTTTTCCGATTATCCTAAGGACCATCCAAATTACGACTATGACAAAAACAAAAAAGTATTGGGAAAATTTAAAGATGAAACAAATGGTGTGCCGATGATGGAAATTGTAGCATTAATGTCTAAACTCTATTCATTTCAACTGTACATAAATGAAAGGAATGAATATCAAGTCACAAAAAAAGCTAAAGGAATAAAGACATCTTTCCTAAAGAAGAACGTACAGTTTCAACATTATAAAAGATGTTTGTTTGAAAATGTTGAAACAACTGCAACATTTAACACTATTAGAAGTTATAACCACCAACTTTTTAGTGTCAAACAAACAAAGTGGGCATTAAGCTACAAAGATGACAAGCGACATATTTTAGAAGATAAAATTAATACTCTACCATTTGGCCACTATTCCTTAAACCCTATCGACCAGTAAACCTATTCTTCGTCCTTTACCTTCTTCCTTTTTCCTTTCCGTAAAAAAGAGGGGACATGGCAAGCTCAATGCCATGTTCCCTCTTTTTTACACTAATATTAAATGACCTTGACCTATATTTCAACTATATATAAGAGAATAAACCATTGTATGGATCAGTATTTCTACAAACAGTGTGCAAGCAACACTTTAAGATGGAAAGTGTAAAGGATAAGATTGTAAATGAACTACATAAACCAGCAAGAAGAAGATTTCCAAGAAGAAGTACAATCATTAAAGGAATGAATGATCTTTACCAAGCTGATCTTATTGAAATGATACCACACAGTAAATTAAACAAAGGATTTAAATATATTTTAACAATTATAGACTGTTTTACTAAAATAGCTGATGCTTTACCCTTGAAGGACAAGACTGGTAAAAGTGTTACCAAAGCTATGGAGACAACAATACAAAGAAATAAATTTAAAATTAAACATTTACAAACGGATGATGGAAAAGAATATTTTAATAAAGATTTTGGAGCTTTGATGAAAAAATATAAAATAAATCATTATTCTACAAATTCTGAAGTTAAAGCTTCAATAATTGAAAGATTTAATAGAACATTAAAAGGAGCTATGTATAAACAATTTTCAAAACGAGGATCATATGTGTGGTATGACATATTACCACAACTTATAAAAGAGTATAACAACAAATATCATCGCACCATTGGAATGAAACCTATCCAAGTAAACAGTGCTAATGCTAAAATTGTATTACAACGCATCAAAAATAATACAACACCAAAAATAGAAAAGTTACAACCAAAAAAGTTTAAGGTTAATGATAAAGTTCGTATAAGTAAATACAAAGGTGTATTTAGTAAAAGATATCTGCCAAATTGGACTAATGAAGTATTTACAATTTATAAAGTGCAACCAACTATACCTGAAACTTACATTTTAAAGGATAATAAGGGTGAATTACTTCAAGGTGGATTCTATGGACATGAGTTGTTAAAATCAACAGTTGGTGATGTATATCTTGTTGAAAAGGTTTTACAAAGGAAAAAGGATATGGTTAAAGTTAGGTGGTTAGGATTTGATAAAAGTGAAGACTCTTGGATTCCTTCAAAAGACTTGGTATAGTTATTAAATAGCTCATTATGTGTTTAACCTTTAAACAAGATGGAGATTGTACAACAAAAAGATCGATTTAATATTAATAATATTGATGAATTGACAGTTGACAATAATAAGTTAAATCATGGTAAACATGGTGAATTACTACCAAATACTATAAGATGTTTAATAACTGGTCCTTCAAATTGTGGAAAAACTAATGTTGTCTTTAACCTTATAACTAATCCTAAAGGTTTACGCTTTAACAATATATATATTTTTTCAAAATCATTGCAACAACCAAAATATCAATTATTAGATAAAATACTTGCAAGTGTACCTGAAGTGAATTTCTACAAGTTTAATGCTAGTGAAACAATAATGCAACCAGGTGAAGCAAAACCATTTTCCATTTTTATATTTGACGATGTTTCTTGTGAAAATCATGATACTATAAGAAATTATTTTGCTATGGGAAGACATAATAATATTGATAGCATTTATATTGGTCAAACATACAGTAAAATTCCAAAACAACTTATAAGAGACAATGCAAATATGTTGATCATCTTTAAGCAAGATGAGACAAATTTAAAGCATATATATAATGATCATGTTAATGCGGATATGCCATTTGATAAATTTAAAGAAATGTGTGGTAAAGCATGGAATGAAAAATATGGATTTCTCGTTATTATGAAAGAAGAAGATATTAAAAATGGTAGATATCGTATAGGATTGGATAAATTTGTATTAATACGTTGAACTACCTATGCTACATCTAGTAACACTTTGAACTTCACAGTGTAAACATGGTGAATCAAGAAAAACTATTAAAAGAAATAAAATCACTCAGTGATTCTATTAGGATAAAGAATCGTGCATTAAGGATGGGTTTAAGTGAAAGAGAAGAATTTTTAGAGAATACATTTAAACCTATCACAGAACCTTTAAAACAGATATCAGAAACTATTGGTAAACCTCGTTATGAAGGAGATGTTTTACTACCAGTTTCTAAACAAGAAGTACAAGCATTAAAAAAAGAAGATGATGATGATGATTCATATACAAGTGCTAGTGAACAAGAAGAAACAAAAAATGAAGAAGAATCAATTGTTGAAAAGGAAGACCAGCCAATACCTGAAGCAGAACAATCTATTCCAAATTTAACTCAATTGAGTAGTGATATATTACAACATGGACCTCTTGGACGAAAATATATAATGAAAATGCTACATGACATGAAATCAAATCCAAATTTAAGTAAATCACATGTATATGGAGCAAGAATTGATGGAAATGAATTGAAAATTGGTAACTCTAAGCTTGAAGTAACTCAAGACGATTATATCATTATTGGTGACCATAGATATAAAGGAACAAAAGGATTATATGAATTAATTTTTAAAAATATACCAATAAAATATTCAGCAAAAGATTTAAATACTTTTAAAGAAATTTTACAAAATACTAACGCTCATAAAAGAAACTACTCAAAGGATGGAATGATTAATCGTTCACGTGCAACAAAATATAGTATTGTTATAAAAAAATTGTTTCCTCCACGAAAATTACCAACATTACGTACCACACCAGCTGTGAGACAACCTTTAAAAAGAAAATCTTTATCACTTATGGATTTATCACTTCTTGAACAACATGGTAAAAAGAGTAAAGGAGATACTTCAACATCTGGTAAAGGATTAATGAAAAATCTATACAATACAAATGTTATCTATTACAACGACATCAATAAATTAGTTGACAGAATGAGACTATTGCATGAAGCTATGGAAGCCGGTCATACTGGTTTAAATAATGAATGGGTGGCTCTAGTTGATGAACTTAAAAATCGTGGTATAATTGTATAATTGTCCGCAAATATAAAGAAGTTACAAGTATAAGATGTATCAGTTCTAACATGAGCGTCGACAAGTTCGGACGCTACTCCGCATTAGGAGTGCAAGTTGGAGAAGACAGAAAAAGAAGCGGATTACCGCAAACACCTGAAGGTGACTATAACATAAGTAATAAACGTTTAAAATTAGTTAAAGATCCAGAAGAAGATACTGATGGAGCAAATTTAAAGACAGTAAAAGAAGCTACTTCAACATCATTGAAATTACATAAGAATACTTATGATGTTGAATCACATAGATTAATTAATGTTGGTAAACCAACTGAAGGTTCTGATGCAATTACTAAAGAGTACTTATCATCTGAACTTTCAAATACCTTAAAATTGCAATGGGGTAACAACTTAAAAGATGGACAAACATATGATGCTGGAAATTATAGAATAACCAACGTGGGAAATCCCAAAAATGATAAAGATTCAGTTAATAAAGAATATTTACATTCTATAATACCGGAAAAAACTGAACATGGATATTCTTTTTATAAATTTATTATAAATGACATTGGATACCCAAAGGAAGACGGTGATGCTGTAAACCTAAAATACATCAAGGACAACTGTATTTTACAAGATGTTAATGAAATCGATTGTCATGGTAAAACATTGACAAATGTAAAGTTTGGTTCTCAACCAAAAGATGCTGTTACTATAGAACAATTATCTAAAGAATTAAAAAAGGAAACATCCAATTTTGTAAAACATGAAGATGCCGTATTAAAGCGGGGAGATAAATTTATACATGGAAATGAAAAGTTTGATTTAATGCAAGGAAATAATGATGAATGGAATGCAGGACGTAAAACAATAACAAATGGAAGATTTGGTATAAAAGATACAGATGTACCTCTAATGGTGCAAACATTAATTGCTACTGGTGGTACATTAGGTACATACAATGGTCGTAATAGAAGAATAAAAGATATTTATCCTGGTTACGAAGCAAATGATTGTGTTACAATGAAACAAACAATAACTTGGGATAAACACTTTGGGACCAAATATGATGCAAAGATGAAGAAAATAATTAATATTTTACCAGGCGAAGATTCAAATGATGCTGCTACTATTGGACAAGTCATAAAAACATCAAAAAGTGATTCAACAGCTTACACATGTAATGATAAACGTATTATGCAATTACATGATCCTCAACATCCAAAAGATGCTGTAAATTTAGATTGTTTAATAAGAATAGTGGGCAATTTACTTATTGATACCCATAATCATATAGCTAGTACAACGAGTCATGTGATAATTCAACCCGATGAACGGGAAGCTTGGATTAAAAATAGAATTATAAATCAATATATAATTAATTTGAATAACTAAGTGTTTAAATATAAAAAATTATACATAACTTATTCATTTATCAAATGTATCTTGTGGAGTAAACACACCAGTTTATATAAGACTACATAATGAAGGCCGTATCACTCAGTCATCATCAAGACAGCAACAAGAGAGGACGTGGTATAACTTCAACTGCGTTATCCCTGCTTAGACGGATACCTATTGGTGCTGTTGTAAATCGAGCAATAGACGCTTTACCATACGAATTACATATTCCTGGAGGTTATCAATATTGTGGACCTGGAACTAAGTTGGCAAAACGTTTAGCAAGAGGAGATCCTGGAATTAATAAATTAGATCAAGCTTGCAAACAACACGATATAGCATATTCAAAGTTTAAAGATTCAACAAATAGATCAATAGCAGATAAAATTCTAGCAGAAAAAGCTTGGCAAAGAGTAAAATCAAGTGACGCAAGTATTGCAGAAAAAGCAGCGGCTTGGGCAGTAACAACAGCCATGAAGACAAAAGCTAAGTTTGGTGGTGGAAGACGACGTCGCAGAGGAAGACCTGCAAAAAGAAGAGCTCCCAAAAAAGGTGGAAATATTAGAAAGAGACGTCGTAGAACTCGTAAAGCAAAAGTAAAAAAGGCTTCTGTTTGGTCAATGGTAAAAAACGGAGCAGGTTTATACCTAAGACCGTACCGTGTGTACTAAATAAAAAAAATCAATTGATAATTCCAAATAAAGCCTTAACTAATCATCAGTTAAATGATTATGTAAAATGTTTGAAAATACCATTCTTTCGAGGAGTTTTTATGAAAGATGCATTACCAACTAAAATATGGAAAAATGAAACTGGAATAGTAAATTTGGATTCCACCTATGGTCCAGGCACTCATTGGGTATGCTATAAAAAGCTCGGACAAACCGTTTACTACTTTGACAGTTTTGGCAATCTACCACCACCTAAAGAACTTCAACATTATTTTCAAAACTCCAAAAACATTTTTTACAATTACAAAAGAGAACAACCTAACAATACTGAAATATGTGGACATTTATGTTTGGAGTTTCTAGCGAAAAGTGTCAGTCACCTTTAAGATGTCATCGTATACAGTGTCACTGAGTGGAAATTCATCCACATTAAAAAGTACTCTATTCCCAGCATTGCGTTTATCCAAAGAAAGATTATGGGAAGCTGCATTACTTGATTTGACTACCTACAATTCAATTCCTAATGTTACAGAAGGAAAAAACAATTTACTACATTATTATGAAACTAAGGATGCTGCAGGAAAATACTCAGAATTGAAAATAATTACATTTCCTACTGGAGCTTATGAAATTGATGATATAAACCAATTACTACAGAAAAAACTCGGAGAAGAAAATATCACCGTTAAAGGAAACAATAATACTTTAAAAGCAGAAATAACTTCAAAATATTATATCGATGTCGGAATGAAAAACTCTATTGGCAGTTTACTTGGATTTACAGATACAAAAAAGAAAATCTTAACTCCTGAAACTACTCATTCAGGTAATACAACTGTTACAATATTAAAAGTAAATAGTATTGATGTAACATGTAATATTATACATGGATCATATAGAGAAGGAGTAAATCAGCATATTTTACATACATTTTATCCAACAGTTGCTCCAGGTTTTAAAATTGTTGAGAAGCCACAAAACTTGATATACCTACCGTTAAACACCAGTTTCATTTCAGACATCGTGCTGAACATATTGGATCAAGACGGTCATAGTGTTGACTTTAGAGGAGAAACAATTACTATACGAATACACATCAGAGCGGCGACATAAAAATCAACATGGGATTATCATTTAAACCACAACGGAAGAGTCGGGAGCTCAGTAGCTCCTCGACATTGGAAGAGTTAACATCAGACAACATTCGTTTTCTACAAAAGATTGGATTGAAACTTAACAACGATGGATATCCTGGATATATCTCAAGGACCGACATTCGACGAAACACTATGGGAGAAGGAATATCACACACACAACCCTTACACTTCATCAAAATTAAACAATAATGATGAAATAAGAATTCCCATTCAACAACAAGATATTTACACATTACCATGTGAAAGTTATTTGTACATCGAAGGAAGGGTATTAAAATTGGATGGAAAAACTGCTTCAACAGTTCCTTTTATAAATAACCCAATGGCATATCTTTTTGATGAAATAAGATATGAGATATCAGGGGTGACAGTTGATTCAACAAAAAAGGTTGGTATAACAACTACATTAAAAGGATTAACATCATTAACACCACATGAGAAGAATTCAATAGTCACTGCCGGATGGGTTGCTCCTGATAAAGACACTATAACACCTGCTTCCAACGGTCATTTTGATTTTCATGTACCTTTACGATTGCTTTTAGGATTTGCTGAAGATTACAAAAGGGTTATAATAAATGTTAAACAAGAATTAGTATTACTCAGATCTTCAACTAATAAGGACTTAATACTTGCAGACCCTGCAACTACGGAAGATAAACTGGAATGGCAACTACAATTGGATAAAGTTGTTTGGAGAGTACCTCATGTAAGATTGGCTGATGAACATAGAATCGTATTGTTAAGAAAGTTAAAATCTGACCGTGACATTGTAATGCCATTCCGAAGTTGGGAATTTCATGAATACCCTACATTACCTCAAACAGAACGACAAACATGGACCGTCAAAACATCAACTTACTTGGAACGTGCAAGGTACATAATACTCGGTTTTCAAACTAAGCGAAAAGATGTTATTACTGCAAATGCTGGTCAATTTGATCACTGTAAAATAAAGAATTGTAAAGTTTTCTTAAACTCTCAATTCTTTCCATATGACAATTTAAATGTCATGTTTAGCAAAAAACGTTTTTCCATTTTATATGATATGTATGCAAGATTTCAATCATCATATTATGGAAAGACTAATACACCACTATTATCACCTGATCAGTATTATTCCAAAGCTCCAATAATTGTAATCGATTGTTCAAAACAAAATGAATCAGTAAAATCATCAAGTGTGGATATAAAAATTGAAATGGAATTTGAAGAACCAGTAGCGGATGGAACTTCGGCATACTGTCTAATTCTACATGATAAAATAGTTACTTACACACCACTGACCGGAATAGTGAAGAATGTACTTTAAGAATAATTAGTACAACTACTGCAAAATATTGAGGTTAGAATTATCTTCCTCAATTTTTAAGGTTAGAATTTTGTTTATAAAACACAAGTTGAAAATAAACAATTATGTAATTGTATAAATTTCAAAAATTTTACAAAAAATATAAAAGCAGGAAATTACCTAGTAGAAACTTCATTCTATCTTCAACCGTCGTTTGGGAAACATCGTTCGCAAGATGAATTCTACTAACGGAGAAGAAAATACACCTCTAATGGATGAAAATAGTTCTGATATAGAAAAGCAAGTTGAACAAGAAATGGATGAATTCCTCAAGTTTAACAAACATAAGAAGAAAGAAGAAGAAGGAGAAGATGAAAAAGAAGTAAAAAGAAAAAAGGTTGAAGTTAACATTACAACAAATATTTTAACAGAAGTATTTCTTCGAATTTTCTACCCTATTTCTTCATGCATGACAAAAAGTATATCTGTTGGAATTGTAAAATCATTGGATTATTCACCAATTGTTATGTTAAATCAAGGAAGTAAAATGGTTATCTTTACTGAAACTTCTTGGGATTCTCTAATGAAACATTTACATCTTTTGGAATGTTATTTAACTAACAACACATTTGGAAAAAGAACAAGATTAAGTTTATTAGAATCAAATATTGAAGTTGATATAATCAAACATCGTGGGGGACAAGTTGTTCGCTTCAAAGATTTAACTAGACATGATGTAAAATTACATTTCACTAAAGAAGAATTTTACACTTTAAGTTGTACTACCGGTCCTGTCACTAGATACTTAAAACAACTAGTATTTTCAAGTACAATAATTAAAGATTATCTAATCGATACATTGGACAGACAACCATTCATTCCAATTTTATATGGTCCTGTGGATACTTCAATTTTTAATCGAATACCTCAAGAAGTGGATATGTGGAGACAATTAAACAACTATCACACCAATTTTAATATAAACGAAGAAGCGCAAGAAATAAAAGAAGAACAATCGTGTTTGTAATAACAGTCAGTTGTGGATGAGACTTCATCATGAACAAACGGGTTTCGTTTTCTACTGCATCACAGTTAATGGAAGTTAAAAGAGGTATAATTGAATTTCAAGCTTTTCGAGGGAATGATGGAAATTTCATTATTAAAGAATTAGTAATTTTGGATATGAACACATCTGTAATTTATCATTACTTGTTCAAACCTCCATTTCCATTCAATAAACTAACAACTAAAGCGAAAGTTACAAACAAATGGTTAAACAAACATTTTCATAACTTAAAATGGGATGAAGGTTTTATTCATTATAACATGATGCCGCATATTATGAATCATTATTGTAAAGAGTTTAAAACTATCTACACAAGAGGATTGGAAAAAGCAAATTGGATACAATCATTTACAAGCAATGAAGTGATAAATGCAATAATAGATAGAGATTTCCAATGCTACTTTAATGAACTTTGTATTTCATCAAAAAGTTTTAAACATCGAAGGTCACAGTGTGCTTTGAAGAATGCCTACCGCTTGAATAATTTCCTTCAACAAAGTGGTGGGGGTAGCATCAGTGGTGGGGGTAGTGTCAGTGGTGGGGGTATTCTCGATAATAAAAGTGAGAGCGCTACCATGACACAGCATGAGTATTACTCGAACCTCCGAAGAGACAACATCTCCAACGGATATTCTTATTAACAAGAAGATTAGCATCAGCAAAAACATTAAGATGGCATCAAACAACTTACTTCAAAATTTAGTTGAACAATTCAACGCTCATTCAAAATCAACAATCCTACCTACAAAAAAATGTTCCGAGCTGAAAGAAGAAAAACACTACATCATTCATACAATAAAGAAGATGGAAACTTCAGTAGGTGATGCTATAAATTGCACATTAAGCGAGGCACCTTATACAATTGGTGATGAAGCAAAATTTCAAATCTTCCTACCAAAGCGCTTCGTACAACTACTACAAAATGAAGATCTTCGTATAATTCAACCCGGCGCACTCTATTTGGTATCACATGGACCAAGTGGAAACAATTCTACTGAACTTACAATTCATGTAACACCTACTACTGATTAGTTTGTACATAAGATTGTAAATATTTCTTTGTATTTGTTTCTCAATAAATATGATATAAACCTAAAAAAAAAAAAAAAAATAAAAAAAGCAACATATTGTAATGTGTTTGTACATTACAATATGTTGCTTTTTTTAAAAATTCCATGGGATGACCTTGACCCAATTTTGTGTGATAATAAAAGTGAAAATCAACTTGTTAAATTCATCAGTCTACGACTACCTTTCGTACCGTACACATCTCACTCTCTATCACTAAATACAAAACTTCAACATGTCCCTAAAGGTTAAGTGTGCATCTTATGATACCAACACCATAACTACTTTTGAACAACTTGAAGATTTAACTAACGAAATGCGAGTTTTACTTACCGGTGGTTATCACTTAACTGTTGATGTTAGTGCTACTAATACAAGGATGTTCACTAAAACAAAATATTGCGATGATGAAATATTTTTTTCTACACAACCTACAACTTCTTCATCGCCAGCTGGTCAACATAACGTCAAGTTCCAGAAGTATTACCAATGATGAATAACTTTTAATAAATAAAATTACAACTAAGGAATCACGTGATCAATATCAAGTTCATAAAAAGGATGTAACAGTTTGATAAATAATCATTCGCTTCTCAGCTCTCGCCACAACAAGATCTATTCTACAAAATGTTATACAGAATGATGATTGAACTTGATGGGAAAATCTATGGAAAGGATTATAACACTGTTGAACAAATGACTCAAGATTTAGATGTATTAACTAAAGAAGGATATCAAGCTAAATTAATTTTAAAATTTCCTGAAGTACATCCACTATCAACAGAAGAACTTATTGCTATGGCTAAGGCAGAGAGAGAAAAAAAGTCTGAAGAAAACAAACAGAAACAAACTTCCTAAATTTCAATAATCCTTACACTTGTAAGGTATAATTTTTTAAAACTCCATTTGGATGACCTTGAAATTACCCCTACCACTTTTCATAGTACATAAAACTCGCTATTCATCACTATACAATCTTATTCTTTCACTAGACTCCGCAGCGTCAACATGGAAGAGCAAAAATACAAGTACAAACCTCGTTACTGTTGTGAACAACAGTGTACAGATTTAGGACCAATGATGGTGGATGGGTTAGCTTGTACTAAATGTGAATTCTTCGGATCTTGTTATTGCAAATGTAAAACAAAACAACTACCGCCACCGGAATTGCGAACTTTCAAATTTTACAAATCAAGATATTTTCATACATGTTGTCCTCAAAGATGTTTCAAATTTCACCCTCTAGATCTTGCTCATTGTCAACGCACCAAGTCTCATCAAGATGATTTTTGTACACATATGATAAAAAGATGTAAATACAGATCAGATTGGTATTCCGATCCTGTAGAACCATCAAATGTATAATTTCAGTTTTACACTCTTTTTTAAAACTTCAATTGGATGACCTTGAGATTTCCCCCACCATTAGTTCTAATTTTTATATAATATTAAATCATTCCACTTCCAACACTCTAACTAACAACATGGAAGGAAAATTTATCAAGTTTGAACATATAATAACTGACAGGGAGGAGATGGAAGAATTGTTTCAAAACTTACTTTCTGTCATTGACGAATATCCTATAAGATGGTTCAGAATTGTAGTTCAATATTTAAATCCTGGTGAATTGTTTTCTTCATCGAGTGAAGAGGATGAAACAACTACTTCGGTTCAAATAATTGAATTAAAAGACGAAGAAGAAGAAGAACTAAACGTTTTATTCAATCATAAGCTCAAGGTCCCCAATATAGAAGCCCCCTCCCTAAAAAGCCCCCCTCCCTAAACACCTGCTCAAGGTCGCCATTATATAAGCCCCCTTCCCTAGGCGCTAATCCTCATTCGATTGCCAACTCTCTAACGATGAACACTTCTCAATTGGCACGAATGAATGCTAGTTTTGAAATAAACTCAAAAGATGATTTACAAGAAATATTTAATGCTTTAAATGAAATTATAGATAAATTTAACGCTATTACAATGAATTTGGAAATAACTTACGCTTGTCCTATTTGTAATAAGGTTGAAAATTCTGATGAAGACAGTTTACTAAATACTACTCCTCTTACCCCTCTACAGTCGGACACAACTTCTGAGGCAAATGATGAGCAGCATCTTTCCCCCACCGCTTCTATGTAACAACGCTCTTTCCCCCCCACCACTTCTTTATTTAACCGACATTTCCCTCTTTTAACTCTCATTCCATCCTCGCCTCTTCAACTATCAACATCGCTTCTTTCAAAATTTCAAAAAAACACAAACATGATGGATATGATGGATGAAGTTCCATTTGTAACAAGGATGGAAGAGGATAAATTGAAATTGGAAATCAAACGTTTGGAAATGGAACGGGAAAACCAACTCGAGATGTTACGTTTGTTCAAACTTTTTAAATACATCATCTGGGGACTCTGCGTTTACCTTCTCATCGTCGTCGGTGTTTGTGTTTACAACTCTGTAGTTCATAACAAAACTTCAACTTGTTTAAACACTGCTGTCACACATTGATTGTATGTTTTTCACAAATAAAATTCACAAACCTAATTCTATACCTATCCTGCTATCGCCGGAGTTGGTTCCACTCTCCGAACTATTACTCCGGTGGTAGCGGGATAGGGTTTTTTAAAACTTACTCTGGATGACCTTGACATACTTTCCATAACCCAATTGTCAAGTTGAATTTCAAATTTCAAATAACATCTCCTACCCCACCGGAAGCTATATGGCATGGCATATGGCGGCAGCGACTGATTTGGCAGCTGGCCGATGGCAGCTGGCCGGCAGCGGCTGGCAATTGGCACGACTTCCGTTTTGAAAGTAACCAAACCCCACTACTCACATGAAGCTAAATACCAAGTTTCATTTAAAGATATTCGTTAATAAGTGAAATATTAACACATTCTTATCCCTTATATGATTAAAATTGGAACCACAAAATACAAAATTGTGTACATGTTTTTATGTTAAATTTAGTGTTATTTGAACTGTTTTTACGAGAGTTATCGTGTTTAACTATACATACTTACATACTGTTTGAAAAAAAAGAGTGCATTTAAGGGTATATATAGAGGGTATATTCTACAAAATGTCAGTGTTTTCAGGGGACTCGATGAACAATGAAACTTACAAGAGATGGGGCTCACTGGTCTAAATGCTACCAAAAGTTTCAGATGATCTGAACCAAATTAGTTAATAAAAGTCAATAACGAAAACCTTTGTTTTTCCTGTTTTGCTAGCTTTTGTTTTTACAATAGCTGTCTAATAATTGAATTACTCTTCTTCCATAAAATTAACATTAAAACTTTGAAAACCTAAAATGCACACTCTTTTGAAGCTATATGAATTATAATGAGATTCTGCTCATCTAACTTTCTAACAGTGCGGATTTCTTTCAAAATGCTTACAAAATGAGAAAAAGAGTAATGCTCGTATATTTTAGCTAATTAATACCTCGCATTAAACAAAATAATACATACTAAATCTAAAAGATTACTCGTCATTTTTGACAAGCTATCAGCTAGTATATATACACATTTCAATTTATATATACTAATAGTACTTAAAGTACTAAAAAATAACATGCTCCCGGGCTTAGGTCTTACAATGAGACCTACGGTAATAGCTTGTTTATGGGAAATATTCTTTAAATAACTAATAATAACAAAAGAAGTTTCGGTATACAGGTGTAAGCCAGCTTGTATTGAAATTATGCTAGTGTACGGTGTAGTCATCAGTAAAAATTAGCATTCGAATTACTGTCGGTCGGGCTGTACGTAGGGTTTCTATCTACGTCCGGTAGATCGCATCCGCAACATGACACCATAGTCGGATGGATTTTACCAAGTAAACAATACCGCTTTTCAATTAAATGGGAACACTATTAAAATATTTAGTGCTTCCTGACTTAACTGATACAGAGTACGATGAACTTTTAATTTAAAAATTTTATATCCACCATCTAATAGTAGCATGCCTGACGTATCTATTTGTAGCTAATTTTAAGATGTTAATATACCATACAATTTTGTACATAACACGAAATACATATGCTAAAGATTAGTAAAGTTTTTGTATACACTGACCCAAAAAATTTGCTTTTTTCTTTATTATAAGTACTGCACCTGTGTACAAAATTTGAACAAAATTGTAAGTTCCGCTCGACACTTATCATGTTATGGGTAGACATATTGATCACTTAATCAGTAATTACTAAATATATATAAATTTTAACAAACGTAGATTTTGACCTAAAGAAAGAAAATATATATAGTGACTTTGAACTTAGTTTTTGCAATGACTGTTATCTTAATAGTGTATTGACCTACAGGGAAAGTTAAAAATAAATATTGCCATTTAACTTATGCAACTTACTGTAAGACCACTAGGTCTTACTTAAAATTAGGTAATATGATTTTGTTGGTGGAATATGATTTGATAATATAGTTTTATAGTTATTTTGTAATATGTATTATGTGATAAAATTATTAGATTCCATTGGAAAGAAGTTATTACTGTAGGTCTCATGATAAGACCAGGACTATGTTACTTTTTCGTTTTGAGGTGGCCAGAGAGCAAAAATAATAGACATTAAAATTTATATATATATGTATATATACTAGGGGACCCATGCAGCGCGATGAGCTGCATTTATCAAAGTAGGTGGCGATAAAACTTAGGTCAATGGTAATATACTTAGTTATTTAGAATGGAAATTAAATTGTAAAGAAATCAGGCTACATCACATCGGTATTTCATTCATCGATCTTCATCAATAATTCGCCTACGTCCCAATGTGACATTAAAGTGTGTGATTGTGTTGATATTTCAGTGCTATTAGTTTAATTGTTTCCAATTAGCTAGCTTTTAACGTGTGTTTATCTGTTTTATTTGATTTTTTTATTTAATATAAATTGTTCTTCATATTAATCTTATGAATAAAAACGAACTTTAAGCACTTTCCGTATCTTTCAAAGTAGATACATCAAAAATCTTAAATCTTATTGCAAAACTACAAAAGCACACGAATCTTATGACATCTTAAACATGGAATTTTGTTAAGGTAAGAAAGGAGACATTTTATGACATCTTAAACATGGAATTTTGTTAAGGCAACAAATAAAATGGCTTCACATTTCATTTATATAGATGTATATATATATGTGTGTTCCTAAACACGATAACTTGCATAAAACGATGCAATAAAGACAAAATTTGGTATGTGTAATCCTACCTTCATTCGGATGAGTTTTTAAACTAGATATATCAGGTTACTAAAAGGTGTAGTTTTGGAGGGTTCTATATATCATAAAAGGGGTTTTTGTGTTTTTATGTGTAATTTTAAACATTTTTTTTAATTGCGATCTTTACCAATAGAATTAGAAAATAATAAGCTGGAATAATCGTTATATGGTGCCGCAACGTAGATCTTATTAGGGTAACTTTATTAAGGAGTTTTTAGAAAGAAATAATGTAAAGTTTTCGCAATAAAATAAATATATCTTGATTATAATTAGCACCCATTTCAGCTTTAACACTCGTTCGAAAGTGTATCAAACACTTGGGTTATAGACCATGATACTTTTAATGTTGTGGTACCCAAATGTTATTGGTCTTCAATATGGCGACCAACTATAAGATATTTCATAAAACATCAACGTTTTATAGTGTTTTTAAAAATTTCCACATAATATTAAAAATGTTATCACATTTTTTTATAGGGAATATGTTATTATGCTAGTAGTCATGGTAAGACATAAGCCCGAAACAATGTTCCTTTCTTTTCTGTAAGCAACTTTTTTGTCTTACTTCCCTAGAGGCAAATTACATTGTTTGAGGAAACTTATATATCTATGTGCATGTTATTGCGATACCTTTTGCAAAAAACTTCAAATTTTGATAAAATTTAGTACAGAAATGAAGAGCAACGTAATTCAGGTTAAGTTTGAAAAACAGCCTGATTGGATAGTGGAAACGGGGTTTTTGGGGTTCTAAAAAGTTAAAAATGGGGATTTCTTAAGTGAATGAAACGAATGAGATCAAAGTGAATGCAAGTGAGCTAATAAAAAATTGTGTAACAAAAACTATTTAGTCACCAGTAGCGTTCCTGACTTTCACTAAACAAATCGCATGCGGAAAATACAGAGGAAGTAATGGTACCTAATTAGTTAACGCTGCAGTTGTGTCCGACTGATTTCCTTGTGTTATGCAAACTAACATGACCTAGATCAAGTTACATCCAATTGCATATAGCATGGGATGTTTTTCCTTTGATACTGTTCAGTATACTTTCACAACTCTACCTAGTAACACATTACACCAGTTACACAGTTAGTATGCCTTCAAAGTGCAAACTTTGTGCAAAAGTGTTTTTTAGAATTGATAAATTGAAACGCCACATGATGACTCATGAACGGCGTATAGTTTACGCGTGTTCTTTCTGCGGCCGAAATCTCAGTAGAAAAGATCACTTAAATCGACACCTCCTTACTTGTTCTCGAAGAGGAGAAGCACCACCACCACAGCAGGTGCAAATCATTATTTTGACAGAATAGTCTCCAAGTTTTTATTACACACACAGTCTTCAATGTTTTTATCACGTCTTCAAATCTTCGCAACATATTTCTACACTCCTCCAGTCACCAAATCTCAGTGCACCACATTCTGATGTCACCAACATAGCTATCACTTCCACGCCGACACCGGTCGACCAACAACCAACCTGGACTGCTGGTATCCAAAACACAGCCCGCCTCGTGCCTGCTTGCAGCCTCTACAATCAACTGGAACACAATCAACACCGCCTTGCAAACCACTGCTTAATCTTCATCATTTGGCTTTTTCATTCAATTAAAAAATTACCGTAAGTAAGTGTAACTTTTTCTTTAATTTTAATATTAATTTTCTTATTTGTATTATGCCACTGCTTTAATCTCTTTTATATATGATTCTTATTCTTTTTTGTATTATAAAAAAAATGTATACATTATACAAGATAATTAATTTCACTGTTGCAAAACAAAGAACTTTAAGGTTTTTTTTTATAAAGTTTTTTTTTTAACTGTTTTCGTATGAAAAGTAAAATGTTGCATGTAATGAGAAACATTATTGTATTTTATATGATATTCACGCTCAAATTTAATCCCATTACATATTCTAATATAAATAATGTATGTTTAAAGATAAGTATTAAAATGTAGTACAATAATTTTTCTTTAAACTTTACAATATAATAAACATACTAATAATATAATAACGTAGTTTTGGGATAAAATACATAAATGTAGGACCCTATGTAAAAAAAAACTTAATTTAATTTTGGGATTAAAGGTTAAAATGTTTTACATTTGCTTTTTTAGATTTAAAAATATTAATAAAAATAATGAAATAAAAAAAAGGTGGGTTAGCTATAAAAGTACTGACCAAGGAATCTAAAATTTTATTTTAGATTCCTTGGTACTGGCCATGTGTTTTTTTTTATCTTGTATTTTTTGGTTGAAAAGTTTATTATTCATACAATCCCACTTCATTCATCTATACTTATTTAATACGCTAAGATTCATTTTGTGTAGAGAACTCATCCTATAATTCTTAACCGATTTTCAAATTTTTTGTGTTGTTGGATAGGGCTTAGACTGTAGTTGTTTCCGCCAAAGCTTAATGAGAATCGAAGGTAAAATAAGGAGGACTATTCACAAATTAAATTTGGAATTTTCCATTAGAATAACATTGAGACTGGTTTGTGCATTTAAACGTACAGCTGTAGTCTTTAATGATCATTGATATTCACGATATTGGATTGGTTAAATGTAATTAATTAAGAACTAAATATAACTTTAGTATTGTATAAAAATAAATTGAGGAGGTTGTTTGGAAAAACGACCTCAGTAGAAAAAACGTGTTTTGAGATAATTGACTTTGAATATTAAACATCTGATTTATGAGGTTTTAATAAATGCATTGCGCTTTGGTTTGTTATACTATATGCAAAATATACTCTTTTGGATTAAAAATATAATCTTTGTTTGTTCAAATGTCCTTTCCATCAACACACTTTTTAATATTAATAAATTAGAATTTATGCATTTAAACTAATCATATTTTATGGAAAATAAGGTAAAATAGAATGTTTATTAAAACTAAATTGATTTGAAATAAAATCAAATAGGTCTAGCAACAACTTTATTCTAGAAATTAAAAATAAAAATTGTAGAAATATAATGATCCATCAACGACTTTAATGGAAGCTTTTACACATTCAAATAACAGATAACTCGTTTAAACATCAATTTTCACACAAAAAAAAATTAGTACAACGTTTATAATAACTCATAATGTTTGCCTGCATAAGACTTTTTCCTCCAGCTGAAGTCAGGCTGCTTCGTATCAGCAGACAACATTCAGAAGAAAAATCATAATCCATTAAAAACACAAGATATAGACATGAAACAAACATTGCCGCAAAGAGAATTAAATGACGGATAATTTTAAGCGTTTTCCCGAAGAACGATCTCAATTGCTTGATGTTGAGCAACACGTGCACTTGTGTTGATAACACGGAATATCTTGGCCTGTGGTGACCGTTTAGAGTTCAAACAATTGGAGTAGAGCGACAAAATTGCAGATTGTCGCAGACTGTTTTTAGTGCCATGTGTTTACCAATTTGAATCCAGAAGTGGAGTATGTCAGAGGCCAAGATATTCTGCGATATCATACCTATAAAAGTATAACATATCTTTGTTACAGCAAACCTGTATCCTCGGCGAATTTCTAACGTCTGATATTGCTTGTCAACTTTATAGTGGTATAAATTAGTAATACATTGTTATATTTTAAGTACTGAAGATTATTACATATAGTTTTTAATATCCAAAGTAAAAAATATAAAGTATTTTATTTAAATAATATTAGATTAACTATAAACATTTAAATTGAATTGATTAAAAAACAAATGTGCTAAATAGAACATCATAAGAACAGAATAATCTGTTTCTAAATCTCAAATTATGAGAAATGTAGGATATCAGCTGTTTATAGCTAGGTTATTTATTCTTATATCTTTCATATGATAAATTTATTTCAAAACATTTATTTTTGATTAAACCACTTTAGAATTTTGTGCATTGGTTTGCTGCAAAGAATTGTTTTAACTAAATAATAGTTCTTTACTATTTAATGCAAGTGTATACAAAAATTTATTTAAAATTAAAATTTCACGTAGTTAAATTTATTTTAAAATGATAAATTTGCCAGTCTGTGCCATACGTCGGGTAACCACACCCTGCCAATGGGAAGCATCCTAGGACCTTTGCTATTTATAATATACATAAACAACAAATCAAAATTAAATATTAATGGTGAATTGTTTCTTTTTGCTGATGATCCGGCTCTAGTGTCGTTTGGGATAATGTGGAATGATATATTTGAGCAGGCAGCCTCTGACCTGGCTAAAATAAAGAACTGGTTTGACCCAGTCCCCCTTTTGTGTTTCGCGAAAAATGAAAGGTTTCAACGTAAAAGCAATATTAAATTTCCCATTGTTGGCACGCTAATTATTGAATTTTTTTTCCAAGAAAGACATAGTACAATATGAGTACGTTATATTAAAGTTGTATTTATAGGTTTTAAGAAAAACACATATTTCATGGTTGAGGCAAGAATGAATATGAATATGCTAAGTTAATCGCCGCGCTGGACGCATTGCCGTTCTTGATTAAATTCAATAAAAATTTATTCAATTTAAATTGGTTTTCTTTTAGTTTCTCTTCTAATTTCTATGAACTTATTAATATACAGATATTTATTTAAACTAATAATATAATGTATCATATAATAATGGGATTAATAATAAAGAACTATATATATAATATTATATACTATGAAAATATTCATACCTCTATTTTCCCATTCTTGGTGAAAGAGATTAAAAATATCATAGCTCACAAGGTTTGTTAAGTTTGATTTATTACTCTTAAGATCTTGTAGCAATACTTTTTTAACACAAACCAAGTAGGCCAAAAATTGTTTTAAACGTATTTTTCTTTTAATGTAACGGGATACTGGTATAAGAATAGTCCTATGTCTGCCTTTGCACCTCGCAACATGAACGTGAGTCATCTTCACTGCTCACCACGCCACCTGCCGCCGCCGCCCTCTGATGCAGCGCCCGCCACCTGCCGCGGCCGGGCCCCCCTAGGCACGTGCCTAGTGTGCCTTATGGTAAGTCCGCCACTGGTTTGACCACAATATACTTTGTATAAATATTTAAAAAAAAGAAGGTGATCCGCGGTCTGCTGATTTCAGCTGCGGTATTGTGGAGCAAGTAAATCAAAATAAATATTTAGGAATAATTTTACACCAAAAGATGTCATGGAAGCCCCTCATTCAATTCTTAAAACGTAAACTAAGAACAATGACTTTTGCTTTCAGACAGCTAAGACAGGTGATGGCCGCGGATCACTGCAGGAGTGTGTATTACGCTTATGTGCAGTCCATATTGCAATAAGGGATATTGGCGTGGGGTGATGCATCTGCCTCGGTGATGGAACCACCGGCTATCACGCAGAGAAATATAATAAAATAATTCTCAAAAAAGATCAGGGATATCCTACACAATTATTATATTCAGATTTTCCAGTTTTTAACATTAGACAACTCTATCTAAAATCCTTATTCATTTGTATTAAAGAAAACAAAACATGATTTTTTTTATCACTATTTCCCATCAGTATAGCACCAGAACTAAATTGAACTAAAATATTGCTCTCCCAAACTTAAAATTAAGGGTAGATTTGCATAATTATTTTTATCTGGCCCACCACCTTTACAGACATCTTCCAAACAATATCACAAATATTGAGGCTATCAATGTTGCCGTCTACAAGAGAAGGGTGGAGAAATGGTTGTTAAGCATCAGTCCTAGTGTTCCTGGAACTTTAATTCAATCTCCATAATATAACTAATACTTTCCTCAAACACTAAATAAAGCCGCTTTTTGCCTGCTAATTCAAATCAAATAAATGTTAAGCTTCATAACACTTGTTCTCTTTAATTATTATTTTTATAATTTATTAAAGAGACTTTATTTTTAATATCATACCATTTTAAAGAATTAATACACATTAAGTTTATCTCCAGTTTTATACAAGAATTTGCAAACAGAATTTATATTTTTTATTTTATGTATTAATTTATTATTATTTTTTAGGACTTAGTAAAGCACATTAATTTAAGCTTATTATTTAATTCGGTTGATGTTAGATATATTTATTATTATATTAACCTTAAAAATTTCGTCAGTGATACGAGTGAGTTTTAACCTCTTCCTCACAGTCAGGTCTTTTAGCCTTGTGAAAAAATATATTTCCATACATGTTGTGATTAAAAATAAAGAAACTTAAAAATAAGGTACCTTTTATCTTGTATATTGTATCAATCGAGTGACCAACCGTTTACCGTAGTCTAACGCTCAAGTTCACGATACATAGTTCATGGATCTCCAACTAATGCATCACATAATTTCCTGATTTAGCAGAGATACAAACCCATTGAGCTCGATGCAAATGTGGCTACCAACATCCTGGAGGGGAAACGGGGCTTTCGCTGGGGCAGTCAATCGTGTGACAGTGCCATGGAAGGACTGGAAAATAGTGAACCGGGGCATTTAGTAGTAAGTGACCCTGTGCTGGGGGCGGGCATCAATGGGGAAGTGAGCTGGACAGAAGCGTGGACTAATTTTCATACAGGAAGGGGGGTGGTCTTAGCCTACGGGCCTAATCCCACTTATGGAAGACCGTTAACTTTGGCGGAGCACGTGGTGCTAAATGATTTAAGGAAAAGGCGGTCAGCTTCGCCCTTGCCGCCCTTGGGCCTAGCCCAAGGCAGGGGCAGGGGTAGGTTTTTTCACGCCTTAGATCAGCGAAGGGTTTCTGACGCAAGAATAAGCCTGGAGCGCCAGCTAGTGCCTTTGGACACCAGGAGAGCGCCTCCGCCCCCGCAAGAAGACGGGCCAGCTGCAGTTGCTGACCCCGCCAACTAAACACCAGTCTGTGGGTGGTCATGATGTAAATAGTTGTGTTTTATAGTACTCAATTAGTGTCGTTTTTTTTTTGTTTTTTGTTTTTTTTTTTAGTGCAAATAATTGTGTGTTTAATGGTACTGTACAAACTGACTGTTTTGGTTGAGTGCTCACGCCCACCTCACGGAACCAGCCTCCAGTTCGTAAGGTAGCTAAATTTATTTATTTTCTTAATGTTGATACGTACTAGATAGATTACTCTGTTTTCCTCAGGGCTTCATTTAGCAGCGGCGTTCGCGTATGGACTGTACTTCTAGCAGTACAATTATGCGTCAATAGCGTGTTATGTTTGAAGTATAATGCGTAAAATGTTTGGATATTCTTATGTTTGATGCGTACATAGGTTGTTCGTTATACACACACACATAATATATAATGCTTATTTAATAATGAAAAGAGGAATCAGATAAAATTTTAAAAAGTATGTATATCTATGCGTATGGTGTATTGATAGTTAGGCCTATAAGAATGGGAACTATTATGCGGGAGTGCTAGGTGTAGAGATTAAATGCTATGTGCAAAACCGTCATGAAGGGAAGTGTTATTTTAATATGGGGAAAATGCATATTGTATTTTAAAACAAGGACTCGCTGGGTGGGAAAAATAGTGAAGGTGTTGTATTATTGTGAAATAAAGCAAGGACTCACTGGGTGAGATTAAGTACTCATTAATTTGAATTTCTCATAAATTTAATATATTTTTTAAGGTTTAATTCGTGTAAGTGGTGTTATGCTAAAGTAGTTATTTTATATTAGAATTATAAGAATGTATAGCTATCTTAGATCTATCTTATAATATATTATGGTTGACGTGCGTGGTTTGTAATGCTAATAAAAAGTAGGTTGATTAGTTTTGCTTGATTATTGTAAATTATTATATTGATTAAATAGAAGAGACCAGGGGGATCGATAGTGTGCAGCATGAATTAAAATGAACCGAGTCGTTGCCAGTCGATACTCGATAAATTCAGCTCCAGTCAGAGCGCTAAGCAGATAGTGTGAAACTTGATGAAATGAAAATAAAAATACAATCACAATTAAATAAACTAATTAATTGTCGCCCTCCTTACTATTCTGATTGAAAACTGCATATTCTTAAACACTATCCCTTTTTGTCAAACATCGTTGTATTTGAAAGTAAACTGATAATAAACGGAAAAACGAAATAAATTAAAATTACAGAAGGGAGACAGTTTTTTTTTATATATATATAAAGGCAGCTGTTTGTTTACATAAAATGAATCATATGTTAGGTAAACTTACTAAATTTTGTATTATATTTTAAATACATGGAAACTTTAAAGTCCAATGGGGCCAAGCATATTGAACTGAGGACGACGAATATTATTCCATTACGTCTACAGAGAATTCCCTTTAATTTGACACCTCAATCATCATAAATCGGTTCATAAATAAAAGAGTTTTTTTATGCTCACAAGAAATTCCTTATGGAATTAGTAAGATAGATTCGTAATTGTAGCACCGACACACATACATTACATACTTTCAAGGCAGTTAATAAGTATGTAACATGGTTTCGACGAAAAACTGATATGATGTCACTAATGATGAGGGCACTATTTTAAGATTTTAACTTGATTTAAAGTAGGTTTCATCATTACAAATATCATAATAGCATGTTTCACTGGTATTAAGTATTTTCATGCTTTTATACACGATAGTTTAAACATGCTTTCACAAATTTTTTTTTTAACGTAAAATTATTACTTACATTGTTTTATAGTAATTTGAATATGATTCATATATTATAATAATAAAACTCTTATACCATAACATACATATATCACGTCATTTAGTACTAAAAGTTTCATTTCACATGATTTAAATTATATATATATGTTAAAGTCCAACTGTAGTATAATATTTACTCGTGAATTCAATATTATTATTGCTTTTTAGTGTGTTTGAAAAGTAATGAATAGCAAGCTGTCAGATACATTGTATAGGAATTTTGAGTTGCTCGTAATTTTTTTAAGTTTCTAGCTAATTGAGTTTTTGAGAACCAAGCCGACAGTCGTATGACTGAGGCTTCAAGTGCGCAAAAAGTGTATTATATAAAATATTAAGATGGTATAAGTATATGTACCTAGCAAATATTTAAATATTGTATGCAAATCTAATTTGTACAGTAAAACACTTTGGATGGGTATAAAGTTTTTATTTTATTTTTTTTTTTATTACTTCATTGCGATTGTTCGCGTTTCTTGTTGTTTATCAGAGGCCGTCCCAAAACCTGGAACTTTTTTTTCATGACTTTGAGCGGTATTATGAATCTCAGTTGAGGGGCCAAATGCATTAATAGAAGACATCAAACAAAGAGCTGGCGGCGACTCGTTAAAATACCCCCGTCGCAGCAGACCTGCGTACTCAGCGAATTTCCAATGGGATTTCAGATTATTTACTTTCCCCATAAAAACACCATAGGATCGAATATGTAGGTTTGCTGCCATGGGGTGTTGTTAGAAAATCTAAGTTAATCAATAATTGGTGAAAGTAAACACAAAATTTTATCAAGCTCAGGCAATTTTGTGTTTTCCCCATAAACCCCATGGGGGTGAGTATGTAGGTTTGCCACCATATGGGTTTTGTAAGCAATCATAAGTTAAGCCCTATCTAGATAATGTACATACCAAATTTGATTAAGTTATGTCAATAAATAAGCAAGATATAGGGTTTTCTTGATTTCCCATAAGAATAACATGGAAAACCCATTTTTGGATTTTCCCCGTAACCAGTTATGCTATGATAAAAATTCAAAATACCAAATTGTTTGTTATTTTAAGCTCTTTTAAGTGGATTTGGTTAAAATTGATGAATTTTGAAAATTGAGGTCAAAAAATGCCAAAAACCCATTTTTGACCCCTTTTAAACCCCATAAAACCCTGTTCCCATAACCCGACAATGCTGGTTCGCGAACTCATGAAAATAGACCTGGTCTTACACCTCCATACCAAATTTCATCAAAATCGGAGGTCCCCTTCAAAAGTTATCAGTACCACGGACACATAGATATATAGATAGATAGATATATAGATAGATATATATATATATACATATATATGAAAATGAACGAATGGTGTTTTTGGCTTCTGGGGACCTCAAAATGAAAAAGTAAAGTGGTCCTGGTCTTAGGTCTTACCATGGCTACTACCGTAATAGCGTATTCCCTATAGGGAAATTCGCTAAAAAAAAAATTCAATATTTTTTATAGATAAGTAAAAGATAGTTATATTTTATTTTTCAAAATTCGGATACAATTACTAATTGCACTGATTCTAACGAAGCAGCTGATTAATTTGTTAACATTTTTAATAAAGAAATCCACGCAGCAACCAAACCAGTCAACTATTCATGTATAATCACTAAATATAAACCTTGAATCGCAAAAGGGCTTTTAATATCTATTAGGTGTGGGGATCTTATCAGTAAAAGAGTTAAATCCCCACCATTCATTACGAATCTAATTAACTATTTTCAATAAATACTTACTACAAATTACTATAAACAATATCAGAATATGTTGACCATTCAATCAAAGGGTGTCAACAAAGAGTAACTTGTGTTGCATCTGCTTATTCTAAACAACTCTGTTGTCACGTTAGTAAATTGGCTGGGCAAAAGAAAAATCCGCTTTATTTTCTGTTTATCACTTAATGTATAATTATTTTATTGTATAATTATTGTAAGTAAATTACATTCTCTCTTGCGTTATATTTTACTTTAGTTTCCCGCAACAATCTATTTTTATTAATAAAATTTCTGTTTTGTCTGTACATTGGTTAGAATTTTGAAATGTTCGGTTATTTTTTACTTTGTGTGCATAGCAGAATTCAAAATCGGTGTCATCTAAATTTCTTTCCCTCTGTCTGTCTCCATCTCTCTCTTTCTTTCTATCACTGTGTCTGTAAGGCTCATGAGTCACATTTTGTTCTCTTTTCATGGGATAACGATTTTACCTAATGGTCTAAATTTTTCTTTTTCATGTCATAGACTAGAGTGGTGTGAATGTTCATTGCTACTTTAATTGCCTTAGCGACCATAGGGGTTCGCCCCATAGGACGTCAAAGTAGCCAAATTGTGCTACGATACCAATCTTTAATCTCTTTTCACACGACAAGGGCTTTAGTAAAATGGTATTGAAATTTTCATTACTGTTAAAAATGGTGCAATTCAAACGATTTTAACCGTTCCAAAGCTGCCTCATAGTAAAACAAATATTCAATGTTAAACTTATGGGAGTATTCAAATCTACCTTTGAGTTGAATTATACGGTTTGTCATTTTCACCACAGATGGCAACACTTAAAATGTTAAATACGGACTCATTCATATTAAACCCTTTAAACTTTTGACTAGCCTAAATACAGTGAGTTAAGCCAACTACTTCTGGGTTATAAATATGGATATTAAAATACTTTATGCATATTGTTACACAATTAGTATTGTCACTTAAAACTTAAGCGTTGATTAGTTTTTGAATTTAGATTTAATCATTGACTATCTACACATTTAATGTTGTACATGCGTCTGTAGATATCTTTCATGGGTAGAACAAGTTATGCTGGGGGTTCATTGGATTTGGTATATGGCTGTCGTCACATCCTATCAAGGATTCAATATTCGATTTCATAAGAATCTATAATATTTTTTGACAAATCTAAGTTTTCTTGATATAGTTTATTCTCATATAACTGTAAAGTAAATCACTATACGAATTTAAATGTTAAATCAAACTGCAACAAAAAACATTATTGGAAATAACTTCTTACCCAAATGAGAAACGTATGTAACAAGAGTTTGACAAATGTACCTGGGAACTATTAAGCATAAAAACTTGATATCTAGATATGTTGGAATAAACCAACTGAATGTGATCTATTGAATTTGTGAAGCCATTGATATGATTTGTTTTAATAAACTTTACGCACACCCCGTGCTAAGAACGGGTATACATAGCTAGTCAGATTATAAAAAAATATTTAATAGCGAAGTTATACGAAAGTTTTGTACTAGAAAATATTTTCAGGTTTGTTTAGATGTTTAAGCTAACTTTAAAGCGGAGTTTCTTAAACTTTTAATACTTGTTTCTTATGATAAATACGCAGTTTTTAAACCTAATACTTTTACAAACCAACACGAATTACAAACTGAATCCAAACCTTGGATTTAAGGTCCCATACTTAGTTTTTTCCCTAAAATCTTTTTTTTTATTATTAAAACGAAATCTATTATGTTTTTATAATAACAGAAATAAGATTTTTGTTCGCTACACTCTTAAAACACTAAACCGACCGTGTCATAGTTTAAAAACTGCGGGTGAAAGGCTGTCTTAAGTGAATAATGTACCTAAACTTAACAAAATTAACATGCACGTCTCAGCTTATTGGGTAGGATAAATAATATTCCAAAACAAGTTCAATATATTTCTCATTGAATTCTTTGAAAGGTAAATTATTAAATGAAACAGACTTGTGTAACGTGAATGACAAACGTACATCTGCCGCGTCTACTTTGGGAGATTTCCGGAACTATTATATGCAGATTAAGTGCATAAATTAGCGCCGCATCTGCCGACACGGCTTTATACACCCTCGTACGCCGTCTATAACCTATCCCAATAGCTGTCCCTATATAAAAGCAGCCATCTAACCGTCGTTCTCCATTTGTTCACCAAATCTCGTACAGTAAACACCGTTTTAGGGAATATTACCTCTGCACACAATTGTACAACTGTACTTGTTTAAACTTACGTTCATTTCCGCTAGTTTCGTTTAACATTTAATATGCTAATTAGTCTCTATATATTCGTAAGACACTTGCGCCCACCGACCATATATACGCTCTGACCTGTTGGACAGTGCACGTTTCCCCTTGAGTATTATCATGGCTCCGCACACGTTACAGCTAAGGCTTTTACGCACAAAACACATATTAGAGAAACAGTCTAACTCCACCGTTTCTAGGGCGCGTACTGCATTGCTCGCGCGCCTCCCATATAGGGGGGCTGACACCCCAGCGGTAAACAACCAATCCGTGAGTTCATAGCGCATAGTACTATAACATATGATTTATTTTTAACACTTAACATTTTAATTATTTTTACACTATTTCTTAACACTACACCAGTCATTTATAAATCTCAATTTTATTTTCGCGTCGAGTTTCCATTTTTGTTTAAACTAAATATGCTACTTAACATCGCGTGCAGGAAACTCACACTGATTAATTGCAGGTTCCATTCTTACACACCTGTTTCCTCCTTACTATGCAAATTACTCTCTTACTTTAACAACACTTAAACTCTAACCGCTACTTCTCGGTCATATTAATATAGTTAGTGCTACACTACAGGATTTACCTGTGCAATGGTGCACGCGATATTTTCTGCACATCTGCAGGTAATACACCTTACACCGTCTACTATTATACTTATTGCTACATTACACGAGACATTTCTTGCACACCTGCAGATAATACACTTGCTAACCGTCTACTATTATGATTATTGCTACAGTACCAGAGACATTTCTTGCTCACCTGCAGGTTATACACTTTACAACCGGCTACTATTATAGTTATCACTACAGCATAAGATTAACCTGTACAGATGACTATTGTAATCCTACTTGATCGTGCACGGCGCATTTCTTGCACACCCGCAGCTTATACACTTTACAACCGTTTAAATATTACAATTAATGCTATAATACGATAGTTAACTGTTCAATCACAGTTGTGGCCCCACTTGATTGTCCACAGAGCGATACTTGCAACCCTACAACTGAATAATTAATTAATTAACTTCCGCGATTACCGGTACTTTTTTTTAACTATCCGTCTCTTCCTCCGACTCTTGTGACCGTAGCCGCAGCCGACTGACAAATAACCGAGCTCTCCCGAACCTCGCTCTTTTATGCGGTTTTCTCGGGAGGGGGTTGGAGGGGCGTCGCACGTGACTCATCGATCGCATAAAAAGGGGGGTTGCCACCGCGCGCGTGCCATTTCGGTGGCGGCATCGGTCGGGTGAGGTACTATCCGTAAGTCTCTGGCGCTTTTATAACTAACGCTTGTTACTTTAAAATGTGTTTCCGCTTGATATGCTAATTAGTTTCTATATATTCAGACACAATCGCGGCCGCTGACCATTTGCCGGCTTATTCTGAAGCGGTGCACATGTAAAATCATGGCTTCCCACACTTTACAGCATATAACTTTTGCGCACAAAACACATTTTACAACAGCATTCTACACCTGCAGTTTCAAACCGCGTAGTAAGGTGGCTAGACTTAAGAAACGGTTCAGGTTTCACCCGTTGTATTTTGCACCACCTCACCTTAGCAACGCTTGCACTATTGATACTAGTCTTGACTGACATGCTGAAGTACCAACATTTCCCTCTTGTCACGCCTATTGACGGTCCCGTCCAGTTCTTCTTCTTCACCATCTTACCGGGTCTATATAATCGGACATCCTCCCACTCTTGTCTCATTGCTCTCTATCGCCTCACACGGTAAACACCTAAGAGCTCTCATCTCTCTCTCTCTCTCTTGCAACCATGGACACACAACAGGGTTCACCGGTGCAGTCCCCTGAAGTGACTTCCACCACGGATACTACTGCTAACACTGCACATCCGACAGACGATTCCGCCACGCCTACAACTAACGCCGGCTCCCGCCCGGTACAAAGCGATGTGGTGACCACTACTGCTGCAAACGACGTGGAGGCCATTCTACGATCACTGATAGGATTTGATTAAAATAAATAAATAAAAAAAAACCCTCCCTCGGCCCGCCGCTCCCGCTCCGATCCGACCCGTCCCGAATCCCCGCCCCGACTGAGCCCCTGCGGCTCCCGCTTTTTAAAACTCCCTCCGGATGGCCTTGACCCACTTACAAAACACACCCATCACTGTCAACCACAACTGCCGGTTCGAACCGCTTGGCCTTGACCTGCGCCAGAACCGGCAAAACCCCACTACTATTACTATTTTGGATAAAACAACTTGGCTTGTTAAAAACCACACTGTCAAGTAAATACTATCCAATATAGTGTAGTCATTTTAAATCAAAATTTCTCCATTACCTAAAAAAACTCTTATAAGTGTGAAACTTGGTATATAAATTGATATTTACATCCGGAATAACATATCAAAAGTCCTCGAAAAATAAACTTGTGCTATGGCCGCCATCTTGAAAAATGGCGCCCGAAAACCAGTTTTTCTCCAATTACTCAAAAACTATTCATCCTATAAAGAAACCTTAAATGTAAGAAATGTTCGCCAAAAAAAGAGCTACAACTTTAGTCCTTAGCAATATTTCGATATATTTAACCGTTTAGCCATAAAATTCAATATTTAGAAAATAAATTTGAAAATTTGTTAAAAAACCTGATTTGCTATTAAAAATGTTTTAAATACATTATTTTAACATTTATTTTACCATTGTAATTTAATAATTAGAATGTTCTGAACATTTTCATACCAGTCATATAACTTTTACCTTTCCATTTATATATTTTTGTGATTTTTTTTATATTTTTCACGGCTGATGCTTTTGTTGATAAACTACCATATTATTCTCATACTGAGTTCATTATGGTACAAGGATGGGATTTGGTACCTATGCATGTTTTATTTACTGAAATAACATAACAAAACCCTAGCAAAAACATCTTAGTAGGCAGTTATCTTAGTAAATGGATATTGAATTTTACCTATGGATTAAGACATTAACAATTAATAAATGGATATAGCTTAATATTGTATGTAGGAAAAAACAAAAGTTGTAGCTCTTTTTTTGTCCTAACCAATAATTTGATATACTTAACAATCTAGCCATAAAACGCAGTATTTTAAAAATATATGTAAAAATCGTAAAAAAAATTAATTGCCATTAAAAATATTTAAAATAAATTGTTTTACCATTTGTTTTAATATTTTCATTTCAAAAATGGAATGTTCTGAACAATTTCATACCAGTAACATAACTTTTATCTTTCCATTTATATTTTCTGTGATATTTTTTAATGTCGTTGTTGGACTACCGTAATAATCTCCTATTGTGTTTATTATCCATGGATGGTTTTATTGATTTTTTCGTTTTGATATTTATGTTGGTACCCAGAGTAGAACTTCGGTCTGATGAATGACGTTGGAGCAATTATGTAACAGTATACAATAATAATTATTTGAATTAAAAAATAATTAATTTTACTAAAGGGGTTTATTTTTCCTTTGTACAATATTAAACTATATCCACTTATTAATTTTTAATGTCTTAATCCTTAGGTAAAATTCAATATCCATTTATTAAGATACCTGCCTACTAAGATGTTTTTGCGAGGGGTTTGTTATGTTATTTCAGTAAATAAAACATACATAAGTACCAAATCCCATCCTTGTACCATAATGAACTCAGTATGGGAATAATATGGTAGTTTATCAACAAAAGCATCAGCAGAAAAAATAAAAAAAAATCACAAAAATATATAAATGGAAAGGTAAAAGTTATGTTACTGGTATGAAAATGTTCAGAACATTCTAATTATTAAATTACAATAGTAAAATAAATGTTAAAATAATGTATTTAAAACATTTTTAATAGCAAATCAGGTTTTTAAACAAATTTTCAAATTTATTTTCTAAATATTGAATTTTATGGCTAAACGGTTAAATATATCGAAATATTGCTAAGGACTAAAGTTGTAGCTCTTTTTTTGGCGAACATTTTTTAAATTTAAAGTTTCTTTATAGGATGAATAGTTTTTGAGTAATTGGAGAAAAACTGGTTTTCGGGCGCCATTTTTCAAGATGGCGGCCATAGCACAAGTTTATTTTTCGAGGACTTTTAGTATGTTATTCCGGAAGTAAAATACAGTAAATGTACCAAGTTTTACACTTATAAGAGTTTTTTTAGGTAATTTTGCTAATATGACTAGACTAATAAATTATATACAATTTTGTTGTGATGAATAATTTTAAGGTTACCTAGTTAAAGATGTTTTAATTAATGCAAATAAAACATGTTGTTGTATACACCGAATAGACAAAACACTAAAAATATAAAAATTATCATGTAAGTATTTTTATGTGTAGTTTACTTTCATTAATTTTGTCATATAATATTTTATACTCTAATTAATTTAATAAAGAATAATGATTGAATTTAGTCAGGTAAAAATAATAACAGTTTATAAAAAAACTTTTAAGGCTTAATTTGAGTTTGAAAATTTAATATAAGACGTAATCCAGACGGTGGTCTCTACCACCAACCATTGACGTGGGTAATAAGAAGGAGAGCATATTTTTCATTACGTGAACATAATACCATTTACATAACAGGGACATACAATCTACAGTTAAGTAAAATTTGGTAAAGTATTTTGTAATATTTACTTTATTAGTTTCCCAATTGGTTTCTCTCTTGCTTGATAACGTACTCTTGTATGCTTCTGATTTTAGTGTTTAATGTTTTTGCAACCATTTACCGTATTTGATGTCGTATTTACGAACATTTTGTTTAATGTCGCTTGACATTTTTCTGGTCCAATACCACTCCTAGGTTGGTACACCTGATGCCACTGTCAGTTCCGTTTCCGGCCAACGAGATCCAGAATAGCAGCTGTCACATATGACCAGGATACGGATAACTTTCAACTTCATACCTTCATGTCTCAGGACATTTTAAAACTTGTAAATCTCTTAGTTAAAAATAATATGTAATTTCCAGTTCTTAATTATATGTACAAATTATAAAAATGTAAGTAGTGTCAAATTGTTGGTGCTGGCCCAGTTCAAGGTCACCTGAGGGATGACGTCATCGAGGTCAATGACCTCACCGATGACGTCATCGATGACGTCATCGATTGCGTCATCGATGACGTCATCACCAATGACGTCATTTCTATGACGTCACACCCATGACGTCACAGAAATGACGTGCTGATGACGTCATCACCCCTTACGTCATCAAAATGACGTCACCGACGCCACTGAGGTCAAGGTCACGCCGAAACTTAAAATTTTTTGGCACTTTTGCCGTTTCTCGCACTACGCTCCGAGTTTCAGTCAGAGTCCCCGTGACCTTGACCACTTGGAGCGAATTTTCGACGAGAAACGGCAAAAGTGCCAAGTTAAACTCGAGTTTCTGACATGACCCTGCCTAAATGGGCAATCGGTTATCCCTCAGGTGACCTTGAACCAGCACAACACCAACAATTTGATATTACTGTGACCTTGAAAACCTAACAACGGAGCGCCGACACCGATGCGCACCCCACGACAGCCACCGAGTGACTGACTGCCAGGCTCTGTGTACTCTAGGTATATGGGGAAGTGGAGGGGGAAATCTCAAGGTCATCCAAATGGAGTTTTAAAAAAGTTGAAGAGTAGAAAGACTACTCTTGTGCTTCCTGGGCGACCTCATCAATTTCTAACGGATCTGTAAACCAATCCGATCTGTAGCGGCAGGAGTCCAGAAAACAGGTGCACCACCCATTAGGTTGTCCGTAGCATTTCCGACAATTGGTAAGATTGGAGAAGTGTAATTTAATACACCGCTGCGGACAACAAGTATAAAAGTATTTGGATTTGTAGATTTTGAAAGTTTGTAGTACCGGCGGTGGCAGCTGTTGGTTCTTGCATCTACACCTGCAACATCCGAAGCATTCACATTGCCGGCAGGCCAGCCCATCCACTTGCCACTTTGGTAAGAGAAAACACTTATCCTCACAGCAATAGGTTGTCCCCGTCTCTTCCTCCCAACGCTTCTTTGCACAATATGTGACGCCTTGTATCTCCAAACACCTATGCTCGCAACATGAGATGCGCTTACTTTCCATAGTTGATGTTGCTTTGACGAGGGAGCACGATGAAGTGATGCTGTGGTCAGTGGGAATGGGGTTTATATAAACTAAGGTGAGTGGAGGGGGAAAGGTCAAGGTCATCCAAATGGAGTTTTAAAAAAGAAAAGAGTAGAAAGACTACTCTTGTGTATCTATAGCGATTTCATTGATAGTGAGTGCTTCTGTATGCCAAGTTGATCTGTACTGACAGGCTCCTAAATAATGTTTGCAAAAACCTGCAAAATGATTGTTGCACAATTTGCAGCCAGTTAGCTGTTTTAGTGTGAATTCAATGCAACGTTCAGGGCAACAAGTGTACTTATGCCCTCTCATCTGGTACACATGGAATGTCTTCAACTCTGGTTTCGGCTTCTTCCAAGACTTGCACTTACACATGCATTGACCAAAAGCTTCACATTTTCTACACGCCAGGCCATCCGCAACATCAATGTCATTTGGCCATGAAAAACATTTCCGTTTGCAACAGTAGTTGAGTTGACTCTCCATGTTGCTGTGGTGAAGGTGCGCGATGAAATGATGCTGCAGTCATTGAGAGTGCACCTTAAATAAACTCAGTGGAGGGGGAAAGGTCAAGGCCATCCAAACGGAGTTTTAAAAAAGATAACTAGTCGTCCTCCTCCTCCTCGTCCGTTGTACTTAGAGAGCTGTCAGACGAAGAGCCCCGTGCAGGTGCTCCCCAGATGAAAAACAAATCAATTTTAAAACGAAGACCAGGATCTTGCATCATCAATTCCTTCAATTTGTCACATACTAAGTCGACCTTGTGCAAGGTGTCAACAACAAGCTTCCAATTCGTTGGCTCAATATAACTTGTAGTAGAGTCTGCCTCGCTGATAACCACATCCTCCGGCCGTACTGGAGTGTAAAGATGTGTAAAGTTCTTCGGCTGTAGCTGAGGTTCAGGCTGGCTGGAAGTGGAAGGTTGAGTGTGGACCCCTGTCGCATCGAAATCCATAGTCATTCTACATTCAATGTTGGGGTTTTCGTTTAATACATACACCAATTTCTCATGCAACATATCCACTTCTGCCGAGTCTTGCAGATGAACATTCCAGGAAAATGGCCATTCTTCATCCGTAGTGGAGTCAACTCGAGAAAGAGTGCTGTCCGCCATGATAGCTAAGCAAGGAATGATGTGAGCTACAGACTGTGGTAACAGTATTGAAAAGTAGAGGGGGTAAACCAAAAGTATGTGGAGGGGGTATTTTCAAGGTCATTTAATTTGGGTTTTAAAAAAAAGGAAATAGTGGAGGGGGAATTCTCAAGGTCATCCAATTTGGGTTTTAAAAAAAAGGAATGAAGGTTACTCCTCTTCAGCCTCGTTGTCCCCACATCCTCATTAGCCTCATCTTCATCGACGTCAGACTCGCCATAAGGGTAGATCGGGGACATGGGCGAATATTGTGGAGATTGTTGACCGTTGTTATCGTCCCCTTGCATTCTAACTTGGGACCAATCATAATTTAAATTCATTTGTATTATGATCCCAGGGTTGTCCCGCAGTATTTCCTTCATCCGTTCGCAAATCGTTTCCAAATAGTGTACACTATCGATCGACAGTGTCCAACCCGTACTTGTACCGACATCAGTAGTGGAGTCAGCTTGGCTGATTGTGTTGTTGTCTGCCATGGTTGCTTGTCGGACAAGGAATGACGGTTGATGTGATGCTCATGCAGGAACATGGTGAAGTGGTGGGGGGCGTGGTGGAGTAGTGGGGGAATTTTCAAGGTCATCCAAACGGAGTTTTAAAAAAAGGAAAACCTACAAAGTAACATTGAAACTTTCCAATTGATGGTGGCGAGCGTTTTCTTCTGCAACCTTGCCGACACATGTGACTATGCCATACAGTATGAAAAGTACAACCATAATAAGGCCGAACAATAAAAGATAGCCGTTGACTATCATGATATTTTCTGAGTGTATCTGCTTTCTTCGTATCCCCCTCTCCTGCATCCTCTTCTCCAACTCGTGGACGAAGTCACAGCAAACGTGAGGACATGTTTTATCCGTTGGTAGGTTTGCCATTGTTGATGTTGTCGGTTTGGCTGTTGAAGATGGAATGAGGTTTCCAATTGTAATGTGCCATGTACATCAATAATCAAGTGGTGAGGGTAGCAAAGCAGTGGAGGGGGAAGTTTCAAGGTCATCCAAATTGTGTTTTAAAAAACCTATCTTGTTACTGAGCTCATATGTCAGTAACAAGATAGGTGTTTTTGCTCTTTTACTTCTTTAATATAATGAAAAAATATACATATTCTATTATTGTAAGAACAAGGAAGACAACTGCTAGTCAGCTGAAGTAGTCCAAGTTGTCTGGCTCGGTCTTCATCGACGCCGGTGAGGAAGCCGTGGAGGAGTGTCCAGGCTCTTCTTTTGACTGCCGGGTGTTCCGTATGTTGCAAGCGTAAACTTGCACGTTTATACGGTAGCCTCGTGCCACCATGAGCTGCAACTCCTTGTACAAGTCGTTTAGCTCCTGCTGAGTCTTGATGCTCACCTCCTCGTAACTTGCGCAACTGACGTTCAGAGACATCCTGATGTTGCTAGGTCGGCTGCTGGAGTAGAAATGAAGCCGAGGCACAGCGTTTAGAGGTACATGAAAAAGTGGTGGGGGTAATGGTGGTGGGGGTATGGAAGATCCAATTAAACACTTCTAAACTTTTTCCATTGATACAGTGGGATGGAACAAATAGCACAGGTGTCCTTGTAGTTTTCAAATCTAAACATCGGTGCTAGAAATCCGAACTGTTTTCTACCACCTTCCTGTACGAACCGTCGAAGGTCTCTGACGGCAGCATTGCCACAAGGCCTACAAAACTTTTCCCCGTCTTGGAACCTATACCAGGAGTATCCCGAATACCCTCTATTATCTTTCTTGTACTCTTCGATATCCTGTTTTACTGTTATAGGGATATTATCTCGTAAAGCCGTCTGGAATAAAGATGCGTCAGTTATAACTCGTTGTAAGCAAAGCTCGTACAAGGTGCTCATCGTTTGCTAGTTGGCAACAGACTGACCGTTTTTCGCATCCAAGCAGGTTTGAATCCTAGTGCGGTAGTGGGGGTAATTACGGTAGTGGGGGTAGTTGTGAAATGCAAAGGTCAAAGGTCAAGGTCACCCGCGAAGTTTAAAAAAAAATTCAACATATCAATACGTGACGTTTGTCACATATTGATATGTTGCATTTTTTTTGTTTTTTTTTTTATTTTTTGTCTTTTATGATTCGTTTATTTATAAAACATTACAACAACAACATATGTACAACATTAAAACTTAAATCTAACACTGCTGCTTGTCAGCGATGTGGATGGTCAACTCTGTAGAATTGCTACCCGTGCAGCCGTGCGACACCAGGTATAGACACCCGGGTTGAATAGAGCGAAGATCCTCGTTTTGTAGAAGATGGACGAATCTCTTGGGCAGGTACACCTGGAACTTTGGTTCATCCCCCGGAGTAAACGGTGCCTCGCTGAGACTGCAGCAGATGGCCTCCCCAACTGTAGTCTCCATCTTCTTCATAGCATGGATTATGTAGTGCTTCTCGTCTTTTAGTTCCGAGCACTTCTTTACAGGTAATATTGTTGACTTGGAGTGAGCATTGAACTGCTCGACCAGTCTGAAGGAACTGGTGAGATGCCATGGTCAGGTTACAGATCGTCTTCTTGCTCGGAGATGTTGTCGTCTCGGAATCTCGAGTAATACTCATGCCAGGTCCCTGTCTGCTCCCCACTTATATACTCT
>CM061531.1:256848471-256969159 GCA_030545055.2 Neoaliturus tenellus
CGACACCTCTGTACCAAATTTCATCAAAATTGGAGGTTTCTTTCAAGTAAACGGACATATATATATATATATATATATATTAATGGATAAACCTTTATTGTTACATGTGGCACGCATCAACCTTTATTGTAACAGTTACAATAAAGGTTTATCTGTCACAAACGGTATAAGTAAGCGTATCTTCTCAGTTTGTGCATACGGACTTATTGTTACAATTTTACAGGATTGCCAACTGTCACAAAATCCCTCAGAAATTAATTATCTATACTTATTTAATACGCTAAGGGTTTTTTTGTCTTGAGAACTCCTCCTACAATTTTCAACCGATTTTCAAGTTTTTGGTGTCGTTGGATAGGGCTTGGTCTGTAGTTGTTTCCGCCAAAAACTGATGAAAATCTGACGGAAAATAAATGCGTTATCCACCATTGAAATCTCAAAATTTCCCATTAAAATAACATTTTAATTGAATAAAGCATTTTAAACATCTGTTAATAATCAGCTGTAAATACGTGCAGTTTTGGTGATTGCAGATATTCACAATATTGGATTGGTCGGCCGTCAATGATTTAGAGACAAAAGTAACATTTGTATTGTATTAAAATAAATTGCTCGATTTTGAGCAACACGTTTACTAGTATTTATCAAATTTATGACTTTCCATCAATTAAAGTTTTTAAAATAATATTTTATATCATTTTCAAGTTGGAATAATCAAAAATCGTTTAATAATATTAAGTAATAATGATTTGAATGGCGTGTACAATACTGTATAAGTTTAAGAAATGCATAAACCTTTATTGCTACGTTGCCAGGTACAAAGATAAATTGCTTCAGATACATAAGTTGACTAAAATTATTTTTACTGACAGAAGATTTTTAACTACTGGTGTAAATCTCACACATCTTATGACTTTTTTATGTTTTTAGAACCGAAGAGTTAAATGAAGCTATTTCCAAAGTATCGAAAATCATTGGTTTAGCCGCTATGAATGAAAACTCAGAAATAATGAATTTAATCCATATTTATAAGCCTACTGGTGCAAATCTTACATCTTATGACTCTTTTTGTATGTTTTTAGACCCAAGGAATTCAATAAAGCTATTTCCAAAGTAACGAAAATCAATAGTTTAGCCGCTATGAATGAAAACTCGGAAATAGTGAATTTAATCGATATCTTGAAGACTACTGGTGCAAATCTTACATCTTATGACTCTTTTTGTATGTTTTCAGACCCAAGGAGTTTAATAAAACTATTTCCAAACATACGAAAATCAATAGTTTAGCCGCTTTGAACGAAAACTCGGAAATAATGAATTTAATCGATATCCTTAAAACTACTGGTGCAAATCTTACATCTTATGACTCTTTTTGTATGTTTTTAGACCCAAGGAGTTCAATAAAGCTATTTCCAAAGTAACGGAAAATCAATAATTTAGCCGCTATGAACGAAAACTCGGAAATAATGAATTTAATCGATATCTCGAAAACTACTGGTGCAAATCTTCCATCTTCCCGGGGACTGATTTGAATTATAATGTATCCCTGATATTCTATTGTACATGTACTTTTCAGTGGTATCCGCATCTTCTTCCAACAATGCACACAAACTGATAAAAGAAAATGAATCTTGCTTGCCTATTAATTAATTAATGTATTGTGGATAGTTGTGATAAAACATGTTACAATATATGAAAGTAATAATAATATTTTAGGTAAAATATATTGTAAAAGGGTAAATAAATTGGAAATGGAAACGTGATAGTGGTGAGTAAGTCCAAACAAGTGGCCAAGATAGGAAATGAGTATTTTTTGTAAGTTCGGAGAAAGGCCACCACCAAGGCCGCAGCGCCCTACCCCCCTCTGAAGGGACACCTGCGTCCCGACCACATTTTTTGTTGCACTTACGTCAACAAGATGTTTAATGAATATATAATTAGAAAATGAAAAGATCGCCGGTTTCGATAAAATATTTGCGTACATTGTAAAATATGTTGCTGACCTCATATTTTCTTTTTCAATTAAAATCTTCAATTTGCGTTTTGAAACTGGCATTTTTCATAATAAATTAAAACTAAGTACTGTTGTTCCGATACATAAAACATTCTTCTTTTAAATTAGACAGCCTAGTACCTAGTAACCTAGTATTATGCTTTTAGTATTTAAATAAATCAGCCGAAGGAACTTTAGTTACAGTCAGAATGAAAGAATTGTTGGCAGTTTCAACAATAGAAAAAAATGGACTGATCCATTCATCTATCTCTGTTCTATAATTATAATATGTAATACGCGACACCTTTTTTTAGTACAATAAACTTCTCTTACGGTTTCAACATTTTAATCTTATTGGATAGAGCTGGGCGTAAAGGTTTTTCTAAAATAAAATGTAAATTTTGTACAAATGGAGGGGTCATACAACACCTTAAATTTGTGTTATTTTCACATTTAACAGCTGACCGAGCCATGCTCGTTGGGTTTTTGTTATATTGTCATATGTAATCAGACTATTAAGTTTACATCAATAACCTAGTTATTCACAGTAAACAGGTGGTTCATAAAAACTGATCAAAAGAAGAGTTCTATTATTTTTTTATTACCATGGTACTATGACACAAGTGAATAAAAAAACAACGAGCAAAGGTTTGGTTAGACCCTGTACTAAATAATTTATAAATGTAAACTACGAGTAATTTGGAGATTTGCCTGCATCACAGTGCAATATGTAAAGTGGTTTTAAATTCACTTGTTTCATAAAGAGTGATGGTCTGTATTGCATTATTTTTAAATTCAATACTTTTTTTCAATGTTTGAATCACCAAAAGACTTTGACATGATAACACAAGAAAAGTGAATTAAAACCAACGAGCAAGGCTTGGTTACCCGATGGGAGTATTGCCAGTTTTATACAACGGATTTTCTTTATTTCATTAGATTCCTGATAGCCAATATTATATTAATCTTCTTTGTACTTAAAAATTAACAGGTAACACTGATTGAAATCAATTGATTTAGTTTTAGGATAATACATTAACACTGGTCAAATCTGGTAACAGCAACGTTTTGGCTTAGGTGTTCTGTGAAAGTAAAATAGATTAACGGGCATTGGAGGAGTCGATCCAAATTCCGTCTTTCCACCATAAGAGCAATGTTAAATAGAAACGCAATAGTTCCTTATTTGTAATCAGAAAATTGTGGTTTATAGCTCTAAATAAAGAATTCATAAAGACGGAATTGGATTGGGAGAGGTATTTTTAATAACAATTAAAGCAACAATTAAAGCAACAATAAATAACAAATATTAACAATTAATAACAATTTTTTATCTAATGGAAATAATAAAACAAGTTTTTGACTACTCTTAAGCCATTTGTACAGTATTTTATAAAATATTTACAAAGAATCGATCTTGCAAATGGATAGATGAATTTAATTTAGAGTCTAGCACAATTTATTCTCAACCAATCTGGTAAAAAAATAAAGGAATACATGGCAGGGATAAGTTTAGCATTGATCTCATGGGAAATAAATCTAACATGGGGGCACTCGAACGCCCGCCCCCCTAATTATTGTAATTTTCTTTAGAACTAGGCTGGAGTTTTAATACCATTGTATATTCTCTAAAAGAAAGACGTACCCTTTGTCATTGAAAACAACTGCATGCAAAGTTTTAAATGGCTTTAGGAGGGGCTTACTACAGCACCCGGTTTGGCTCACTATGTCCCCAAAAGCCTGCAATTTTGACGGTAGACATCTCTCGTACAGGGCTGGCATACGTGTGTAGTATCGTTGAAAAAGGCGGCAAAGAGAGTGGACAGGCCCGAGTCATATTGTTCGCGCACACTTTCGCCAACCAAGTTATCTACAGTACGGTCTCATATATAGAGAAGCGCTAGCAATAGTGTTTGGAATGAAAAAGAACAATTAGTACCCTTATAGCTTTCATTTTACACCACGAGACTTTCTTTAGTATTTAAGGACCCAAGAAATGTTTGCCTATTTTTACGGCAAGCCAACTGCAAATGTGTAAATTGTTTTTTTTTTATTCCAGCCCTTAGTGGAGATTACCGCTGCTTAGTGAACATAATGATGTCAAAGAATAGAATCTTTGGATCGGTGCGTATTTGCATTGTTTGAAAGAGAGATTTCAAGCGGAGCGAACGGATTTGGTGGAATAACTAAATTGTTAACACAATTTTGTTCATCTAATTATTACGCACTACACCGCTAATTTATTATTTCTTGTATCTCTTGTAGTAGTACTAAGAGATACATATTCCAATGGCGGCCATACAAAATTAAAACACTACACGAAAAAAATTCATACAGTTTATGCTTACTCATTATTCAATTATTAATGAAAATATTAATGAAAAATACGGCTCATCTGGCTAATAGATTCAATTGAATTATTCGTTATCATGAATATAATTCTTAACCTATTCATTTTGTCCTCGTGATACAGTTGTTTTTATACACTCGTCTAAATGCGATAAAATTGGATTTCATCGATTATTTGATGTTAATATTCTGTGACGTACTTTTGGGTCGCGTGAATATTTAATTAATTAATTTTAAGTTTGTACGACACAGTAAAAAAGAGTTAAGTTGCCAGGATTTACTCAGTTTGAAAGCGGGTTATTACAGGGTTCGCGCGACGTAAATGCCTAATCTATTATGACAATTGAATTACGAACGCTTAATTATACTATTTAATTTTGTTCGTTGGTTTCTTACCCATATGATGCCCTGATTAAACTAGGTATACAATGCAGTTGTCTGTTTATGCAATATTGAGCGGAGCGACTATTTATTAAATCAATAATAGCAAATATTGTATAGGTAATTCATGTGAGCTCGTTCGCTACGCTCACTTGCCGTCGGGGTTTAGTTCGTTCGCTGCGCTCACTCGCCATTTGGGTCAGCTCGTTCGCTACGCTCACTCGTCGTCGATTTAGTTCGTTCGCTGCGCTTACTCATCTTTTGGGCCGGCTCATTCGCTGCACACACTCGACGACAGATTTAGGTTGTTCGCTGTGCTTACTCGCCACAAGTCTGTAATACTCTAATAATTTTTGAGTACGCAGGTTTGCTGCGACGAGGTATTATATGTTTACAAGATATTATATGGTGCAACGTCCAAGATTTGCACTTCCTCTCCGTAAACGTGGCATTTCATTCACGTACAAAGGTAAACAATCCACTAAAATAAACAAAACAACAATTTCACACAAAACTACTGTATTCACAAACACCTGATAGTAACAGTCTGAAGTTAAATTTGATCCTTATAACAGCTGTGTAATCAACACACAGTAAATTAAACAAATAAAATATTTCTCCTATTAAAATAACATGGTAACTTTAAAAGGCCGTAGGGCAGAGCCCTTATGTCCAATTTGGACCATTTCAGATTTATACCTTCCCAAATATGGTTACTATGACCGAGCAAAATTTCGTGAGGATCACTCCAGCCGTTCAGGAGGAGTACTTGTAAATAAAAAGCCAGAGTGTAGTATAGGAGCTCCGCTCAACAATCACTAGGTATACAATGCAGTTGTCTGCTTGCAATATTGAGCGGAGCGACTATATTTTAGTCAATAGTAGCAAATTAATTCAAGTGAGCTCGTTCGCTACGCTCACTCGCCATCAGGGTTTAGCTGGTAAATAAAGCTGGTAAAACATGCCACAAACCAGTCCCGAAACGAAGTTGTAGAAAACAGATATGAACTGAAGATGACGAGGTAACTTAAAACCACACACTATATTGTCATACAAGTTCGGGGCGATAACAAAAATGAAATCGCTACAAAATTAGGGAAGTTTTCCCCCCTGTTGTTTGGCTCCATTTTACCCACGATTCCCACCTGCTTCCTTCCTTGCCAACTTCAATAGCCTGCTTACAGACAGGGCCTACGTAATATAAAGTCGGGGGCAATAGAACAGACGTGTCAAGGCCAAGACTTTCAATAAGCCAGTTGATTTTTTCTCAATTACGTAAATGTATATTTAACTTGACCTTCGCACCCGCCTGTTCTATTGCCACTAATCATATCGTTAGTTTTCGTAGGCCCCCATCAAATCAAAGTGGTTTTAAAAACAAACAACAAATTATCTGATATTTCAAAAGCATAATCAGAAATTTTTTAAGCTTGTTTTGACCAATCACAATAGTTTTAACCGTTAACCAAGGAAAAGATGGTTAAGTGTAGATGGTTACCAAGGAAACGGCGGGTAAAGTTTCACTAATCAACAGACTGCATAAAATTATCATGTCTAACATTTTATATCTAGTTTAACCGTTTAACCTCGATGATATTGCTCTCCTGTAAGTTTTATTTACTTCTCATTGTTGTTTCGCTAGTAAAATGGCAACATATTAGACCTTTGTTAAACATTTCAATTTCAAAGATCGTTTTAGGTAAAAAAAGGAATATACATGATTTTGAGGCGCTCAAATAAACAAAAATCTCAAGTATAAGCAAAATCTACTTGCGATTTTGAGAAAAATTAAACACATCGTTATTGACAGTATTCAAAAGTATACGATTGGGTTGACATTTTAGTAGCAATAGTTCAATTGCTCGTATTCAGCTTTTAACCAGTGTTTGTCTGTTTTACTATCAACAGCTATTTTATTTTGTATATAGTTTACTCAGCATGCTTTGCAATGCCAACATGAGGAATTTTTTTGTCGTTTAGGAGGGCTCGTATGCTACGCTCACTCGCCATCAGGTTTATCTCATTTGCCACGCTCATTCGCCCTTAGTGTATGACATCCTCTACTTTTTATCACCAATCTTCTCTGAATACTTTGAATAAAAACAGCTGTTAATAGAATTCATATTACTAAATGTAATAATATTATGTTCCTATACAAAAACGTTGCTTCCATAAGAAGAACATGGTAACTTTGAAGACGTGTGGGGCGGAGTTCTTTGGAGGAATCTGGATAAAAAGTATATTATATGACCCTCCTGGTTCTACGCTACCTTCCTACCAATTTTCAGCCAAATCGGTTTAACCGTTATCGAGTTACAGACAGTGTAACTCGACTTTCTTTTATATTTTGTAATTTAAAAATTATTCCCCATCTTAATCTTACTGACAAAAAATGAACTGTAAAGGCTCCCCGTACCCTGCAGAATAATAATATCTAAAATCTGAAATCTAAAACCTTACTGCAAAGATACAAACTGAGACAAATCTTTTGACATCTCAAACGTTAAAATTGGTCCAGAAATAAAGGAGGAATTGTGTGGTAACAACAAAGGGCTTCACGTATTGTTAATATAGATATTACTATTTCACACAAATGATTGTCTACATTCCATAAAATACACCAGGCTTACACATCATTTGGAACATTGTTACTATTTATTTAAAAACAACCAAATTTTACAGTAGCCTATTTGGCTTACACATTTATGGAATGAAAAAAAAATTATTTGAAGAATAAAGGATTAATTTATACATGAAGAATATAAACATAACTACCGGACCAGATATTCAACACTAATTCCCACAAAATTAGGTCTACATTGAATAGCTTTATATGAAAAACTCCTCATGAAATATCACGGGAAATATAAATTTTTTCAAAGCAAATTTTAAATTGAAAAAAAAACATCAAAAGAAATAATAATATTAAAAATTTACTTTAAGAAGAGCCTCTACATTCCTTTGAAGCCTTTTATGATAAAAAGAAGAAAAATAAGAATTTATATTTATTTAAAAAAGAAACCATACGAAAGTTATGTGGATAAAATTAGCATACGAAAGCATATGTATTATGAAATATAAGTTATATCAAGAAGGCCTAACGCATATATACATGTTTATGAGGTGAATAAATTAGATTTATTAATTGAAATGTTAATGGTCAGTGAAAGTAAGAGAAATTAGTGACAAATTGTCTGTGGTCACCCTGTAAAATATAGATCATAACAGTCTATCTCCTAATTGACTATTTTTTGGAATATGATCTTGTGAATAGATCTTTAATAACGCTCTCTGTTTTATCCCCGTTATCGTTTAGTAGAGCTCAGCCAGATTTCAAAGTAGTAAATACCACCACAGAATTAAGATTTTTTTGAATAAGGGTACAAATGTTTCACGAAAAAAATCATGTACACCATTAATTGTAACATTAAACAAAACTTTATACCTCTTGTACCTTAACGGAGGTTGAAGTTGATTCTGACAGTCATTATATTTTTACTAAATGTTTAATGTTGAACCCAAAGAAAAAAATACGACATTAGGCCTAGTATAAACTCGTAAACGTCTTAAACATACTTTTTCAACAAGCGTTTAATAAACCAGACTATAATATTGATAAAAAATTTTCGGAATAGAAAAATAAACAGAATAGTTTAGAAATAAAATAGGCCTGATAATGTTAAAAATCTTACTGTAATTGTTCGGGTTGGTGCTCTTTCACACGGTCCGCTGAGCGGCGCACGCCGGGGAATCGGTGATGTTTTTTATCGTCCTGCTTGCGCCGCGCGCCGCACGTGGGTATTACTTTGTTTTTTGCAGAATTTCTAATGCAATCAATACACTACAATGAATATGGATTAATAAAAATCTTATATAATAAAAGAGTGCATTTAAGGCTCTAGAGAGAGAACTACTGAACGGATCAAGGCGGTTTTAGTGTCAATGGTTTTCTTGTGACCCCTAGATGATAGGAAAAATATGGTATCCCTCGGAAAATGAATTATAAAGCCACAAAATGAAAATTATGCCTTATTTCGACCAATCTAAGACTTGATTTTGTCGATTTGTTTTCTGCTCCAGGTGATCCATATCTTATATTGAAAATTTGACACCTGCTGCTTTACAAAGTGTTTTTGTAAACAAAATAGACAACTTTTCAATTCTATGATAATAGACAGTTACAAATTAAATCCAGGACACTTAATGTTGTAGTGGGTTTTAAAGCAGTAAAATAAATATTTAACAGCTGATGCTTTAATAAAACTTTGGTTATTTACTATAAAGAGAGTTTAGGCTATTTAATATAGATGGAGTTTATGTATTTAAACCTACGATTTATTTATTAATATTTGTTTATAAATATGTTTTTATAACTATCAAATAATGAGCTTTTGTTTTGAAATATATAAACATAGTCTTTTGATTGTAAACTCCTCCCCACCGTATAGTAATTCATTAATATTTGTTTTAACTAAGTCATATGTCTTATTTTTCATACTTTTATCAAGAATGAAAATTTAAACTTAAAGATTCCACCATCAATACAAGAAATTTTAAGAACTGAAAACGAATGCCTTTGGAAGCACCTGCTAAATTATGTTTTTAGTATAAACAGGAAATTGTGAAGTACAGATGAAAATTCTAGGACAACTTTCTTAGTGGACTTGCTCAACTTTCTTACATTTTTGTGATAGTGGTTTTGGATATATCATAGGTGTCATGACATTTGTCAAACCTCAATAAAGATAAAAAAAGGTCGTGTAGGCTTATGATTCTACATGTTTAACAGTTGGTTTATTGTTCCCACTGACATAAATAAATGGAGTACAAAAATGTGTAAAGAAATAAGTCTTGAAATATATAAGAAGAAATACCAAGAATAAGAAAAGGAGATAGAAATAAAGTGGAAACAAACGACAGAGAATAAACATTTTGAATAGTGTTTTAGTAAATAAATAAATAAAATAAATAAATAAATAAATCTTTATTTCCTGAACCGTTTACAGTGATACATATATATAACATAGAAATAATATAATTGACAACAATAAAACCAGGCTGACCTCCAAACAAAATTAAAAACCTACAGTTCAGAAAAATAGGGCCCCTAAGACACAATGTCCGTTTAGGGGTTCCTTTACATAATTAATCTTACTTTTAGAGTTCGGAAGCTACAAATAATCTCTTAAAATTCTGTGATTAAAGCAATACAAACAATATAAATAAAATCCAGTGCTCTTTAGATAAAAGAAAATATTTAAAGAATTCACTATTTCCATACACTCAACATTACTACGGTGAAGATACAATTCCAGAAAAAATAAAACAACAAGGACAAAAATAGTAATGAACACATCAATTAAACAACACCAAATCACACTGTAAATTAAACTACAATCTTCTCTGCTTACAAATTATTACGGTACAATTGAACAATAAAACAATGTCATTAACAGGCACGATCAACAAATTAAAAATAAAGAAAGTTAATTGTAAAAAAAAAATATAGTTAAAAATACCTAACCAATGATTTGAAGCAAACTCTCGATATTTTCCTGTGTCTTTAACCATGACCTAACTTCCTTTAAGAATTTTTTGTGATTATGTATTATTTTAATATTACTAGGAAGCTTATTGAATATTCTAGGGGCAATAAAGTAGTACGTTTGAGTAAAAAATGTTGAATTTGGTTTTGGTACAAAACATGAACCTGTATTTCTTAACTTCATTCTTGACTCCGAAACCTGTTCTCCAATCCCCTGTTTTAAATGAAATAATTTCAAAACTTTGTACAAGAAAAGTGTTCTAATTGGAAAGATATCTAAGTATTGAAAACATGGAAGCGAAGGTTCATATTTGCTTATTCTACAAATAATCCTCACAAATATTTTTTGAATTGTTACCAATGATTTTAAATTAGTGAGATACGTACCCCCCCCCCCAAAATATTACTCCATATTGAAGTCTACTGTTTACTAGGGCAAAATATAAACTTTTTAGAAGGTATAGAGGACATATATTTTTAATAAAGTAAAAAAGACGGATACCACTCATGAGTTTTATTTTTTAATTTAACTATGTGCAATTTCCAATTAAGTTCAGAGTCTAGTATAATCCCAAGGTATTTTGTGCTGCTACTTGAGTTTATTACTGGGCAGTTGTTACATGGAACAGCCCGCTGTAAACATGGACTGCACTTGTACACTATATCCTCAGAGAATGTTATTGATTGTCTCAATGAAAAATTCAGAAATGTTGTCTTCTCAGTGCTTAAAACTAATCGATTAACAACAAACCACCATTTAATAGCACCCAAATCCTCATTAATTTTTTCACGTACGACATCCCATGTGTTTTCAACATAACAAAGAGCTGTATCGTCAGCGAAAGCAGTTACTCTTCCGTTGAACCGAGCATTACAAAAATCATTTATGAAAATTATGAAAAGGATGAATGTAAAATACATCCTTCATTTCTAAAAGGATGAATGTAAAATACCTACTATACGATTGACTTAGAGAACAATGCAGTAAACACTTAGTACACTCACCCAGGAATGTATTTCTAAACCATAACGTGAAAAATTCAAGTCAGAACTTGAAAGCAATATTCAATTAGATGCATAAACAGTGTGGAAGAGAACACGGAATGGTGCTCAGCGATGGAGGTGTTACCAAAACCTAATGGGGACGTTAGACTCTGCGTGGATCCAACAAAATTAAACACGAACGTAAAAGGAGGCAAAATTCCAGAGGTTGAAGACACACTTAATCAGATTGGTAAATCTTGAATGTTTAACAAATAAGATACAAATTAAATTCCAAATTCTGGCAAATTAAATGGGCTCTGATTCAGTGAAATTATATCAATAAGTTAATTGGCGATGCAACTGGAATGGAATAAATGGAAATACGGTAAAAAACCTATAATCATATTTTTTTATTAAGTCCCATAGGCCTACTACATATTGTAAAACCATATGATAGTAAGCATTATAAACTATTTCAACTTATAAACCACGAGTATTAATGATAGAGATTGTCTCCTGATCGAAATTACACAAAAATTTTAGTTGATCTGGACCCAAGAAGTTTAAAAACATTTTATAACTGAAAACATCTGTTCTTCCTGTTTTTTAGCAACTGTTTTTACAAAAGCTGTCTAATGATTCAATCAATTCTCCTTCCTCCAAAAGATTAACATTGAAACTTTGAAAACCTGAGGGGCGTAGCCCTGGAGTCCAAAGTGAATTACAATAGGATTCTGCTCATACACTGGACTATACCTTTCTAACGGTATGGGCCGATTTCTCCTAAAATGCACATGAGCTGAGAAAAAAGGAGGAAAAGAAACATGCTTGCCTATTATAGAAGACTATGAAATTGCCCACTGGTCGAAATTCTACCAAATATTAAGTTGATCTTGAGCTAATAAGCTAAAAAAAATGTATAGATAAAACAAACTGTTCTTCCTGATTTGCTATAATTTGTTATTACAACAGCTGTTTCATGATCAATCAATTATCCTTCTCCCATAAGATTAACATTGAAACTTTCAAAGCCTGTAGTGCCTAGCCTCGGGGGCTGATGTGAATTAAAAAACCATTCTGCTCATCTACAATAAGACACTACCTTTCAAACGATATGCGCGGGTTTCTTTTACGTCGCTCACAAGCTGAGAAAAAGAGAGGAAAAGAAACACGCTTGCCTATTAATATTTAGATAACTGTTCACAGTGCTAAAGAAATGGAAACATTTTAATTTTTATACTATGTTGTCTGTGTATTAATAAATTCTGTGACCATTTTCAAACGTGAACATCAAATTCATGAATAATCATCAAGAAAATTCCCGTCATTTTTGACGGACTGTTTGCCAGTGTATCAATAATTAAAAATACCTATTAAATATGGGTATTTACTGTTGCATTTTTTTTCAAAATCTAGGTTTTATAAATAACCGTCCTTACGATAATAATTTTGTCGTTGTCCTCTAGTAACATTGACGAGTCCTGATTGCTCCGCGCTGTGGCAAAGGCGACCATATATTATATTAGGCTACTATGGTTTTACTGAACACGATGACAAATACATGTTACTAGGAAAAGGAGTAGAAAACCGAGTCATGTCATTTTCAAAACAATTCAACTTTATTAAAGTTGTATTATTATAACACAACTAACAAGTTTTTCAATTATTATAACACCAAATTTGATATAAATGTAATGAGATTTAATTATTAATGATAAAGAAAACAGAATTACATTTATATTTTACATTATATGAACACATTCGCTTCAATTGATAAATGAGTCTTGAAATTTGTTACATAACTGTTAGTTGTAGGCTATATACTTTTTTCAAGTTATAGAGATTTTCAGTTATAATCAATACTGTCGGGAGATGACTTGTTGGCCACTGAGGGGGTTGGGGGGCGAGGGGAAATTTACATCCGAAACCTACCGGTCATTTGGTCAACTAAGGAATAAAAACAAACTTAGATTGTACTATTCTACATGAAAAAACTTTGCCAAAAAAAGTAAACAATTATCTTTGTTGACAAACCAGCTAGCCTAATTCAATGTAGAGAAAGACAGCTGGCTGCAAAATAAAATAAAACATCGTAGAGATGCTGTATGTTTTTGGTTTTGTTGATAGCTTAACATATGGTGGAATAAAAAAAAACATAAACAAAAAGCAAATTGTTTTGGCCAATGGCATGCTTCAGCTCCCCCCTCACCCCGCAACACCCTCACTGGCCAACAAGTCATCTCCGGACAGTACTGTTCTCAAATCAGATGAAACTCGTGCAGGTGAATGCACGGGGGATAAATTATAACATTTTAATTATTATAACATTAAATTATCACGGCGAACTTTTTAACTAAATACATAATATTTGGCGCATTATAAAATTGTGTTCATACCCAAAGCACCTTGGGACTATTTATGTTTTTATTTTCATTGTTGGAAATCAAATATCTTAAGCGATCGGTAAAGCTTTAAAAAAAATTAACATTATCCTTGTGTGGAAAAAAGGGTTCCGGCACAATCCGGCCCGAGTATAACTTACAATTAATGTTTCCTCCACATTTACCTTTATTGTGTTCAAAGGTACTCAATGTAAAAGTTGTTATAAAATGTACAAGTATGTTAATAAATTAATAAATTATTAGCAGAAACGAGTCGTTGCCAGTCGATACTCGACGAATACATCTCCAGTCTATAAGCGTTAGGCAGATGGTGTGAAACTTGTACAAAATGAAAATAAAATACAATAACATAATTAAATAAACTAATTGTCGCTCCCTAAGACTCTGAATGAAAACTGCATGTTAATAAACACTATCCCATTTCGTCAGTCATCGTTGTATTTGAATTTGAAAGTAACCTGATAAGTAAACAAAAAAACTAAATAAATTGAAATGACAGGAGAGAGACAGGTTATATTTACGAAGACAGCTGTTTGTTTTCATGAAATGAATCATATGTTAGAAACTTACTAAATTTTGTCTTATATTTAAAAATACATGGTAACTTTAAAGTCCAATGGGGCGAAGCACATTGAACTGAGGGTAACAAAAATTATTCCATGACGTCTATAGAGAATTCCCTATAATTTGACACCTCAATAATCAAAATCGGTTCATAAATAAAAGAGTTTTGCTGCTCACAATAAATTACTTAAGGAATTAGTAAGTCTTGTTTAATCAATTAACTTATATTGTTAATGTTGAAGGGCTCGCTGATCATTACTTTTTACACATTTGCATAGATAGTATCACATATTTGTAGTTGATGATAGGCCTACATCAATTGCGGGATTCGTTTATATAATTAGCACTTCTTCAGGTAGTAGCGTTTAATTGATTTAACATCTTTAGATAACTATAAACTAGACTACTCGATTATGAGATTGCTATAGCGTTTCCATTGCCGGCCTAAGCCGTAAAACTTTGCCGGCCTAGGCCGAGAAAACAGATGTTTCGTTTGTATAAGTGAGTGTCGAAAACAGGTGATATCGATGTAGTGTGATGAAAAAATAGCAGCTGATACAGTGGGACTAATTTAACATGAAATTGTTTAACTTTTTTACACTTTGAAACTCAAGGGTTGAAAAAAATTAAAGAAGTAAGTCAAGTCTATTGTTATAGCATCACCCGAGATGGCGTGCCCTTTTGTTCAAATGGTTTCCCAAAGATCAGGACATGTCGAATAGTCTAGCACAAATATACAACAAGGGGTAAAAGACCCACGAACGCCATGAACCCGCACGGATAACCGCACTCGGCCTTTAAGGGTGTAATCACTTATTGTTTGCGTCAATAATTAAATACCAACCGATTTATACTCGTATCAAACTTGGTATCAAAATAACCGAAATTTTAATAATCAATTAGTTATGTTAACGAAATTTATTCATATTGGGTTTTATTGAAAATTATACAACAACACTGGGTTTCTAGTGCTTGTTGCCATCGAGTGCAGTCAAGCAATCTGACGGGAATCGTTAATCCCCACATTAGGACCACATATTTGTCGCGGATCTACCGGCACAGTTGGCTGCCAATTTCATGTCCTGATCTCTCAGGACTCGGATCTATCGGGAAGACACGGTTTTCCATAGAGTCTACATTTGTTAATTTGTTCAAATTGAAATGTTTACCCTTTAGGCAGTACGCGCGAATAGTCCTTTGTAGGCCCGGAAAGCAAATCGTAACAATTCCCACCGACTACATAACTTGTAACCCCAAATGGAGGAAATAGTGTCATCACAACAGAAAATTGGAATGACCAAGAGTAAAAGCACGATGAACAGTGAGAGTCCGCGTATGGGGACTCCCCAACAGGACGGAATTTCCTTCGTTGCACGTCGGCAGCGGCAGGTCTTTGCATAAGTTTGGCGGTTTGGCCGTCAAAGCCCGATATCTAGAAAGGGCCAGACAATGCCGAGCACGTGCTAGCACAATGGCGAGGAAACCAAAACGTCCAATAAAACCAAAGGCTTTCCCCGAACCGGACAACCAGGAAAACAACGCGCGTGAACACTGGCGGATACACGGACTTGAGTGTACCAAAATCTAAGACGTCTATAAGATGAGAAAGACCAGCGGGAATCATCACAATTTTCCCAATTTTTCTATGAATTATTGGTTTTCTTATCGGATTTAATTACGGTTGAACCATACTTTAAACTTGACTTGGAGGACAGCCTTTTTTAAATTTTTTTTTGTGCTACTATAAGACATTCTTTTTCAGACACTCTTGTAATATTAAATTGTCTAATACTGTACCGGTACTCTTCATGAAGTTTTCTTAAGTTCCTACGTAAAAACTTTTTAAGATTGAGGTGTCATTTTAAAGCTTAGAGTTAGCGCATGTGCGAATGATGATTAAAAAAGTCGTTTCGTTTTGGGCTTCGCCTTCCTAGAAATTGGTTTATTAAATTGAAAACACGGAAATAATGAATTTAATCGATATCTTGAAGACTACTGGTGCAAATCTTACATCTTATGACTCTTTTTGTATGTTTTCAGACCCGAGGAGTTCAATAAAGCTATTTCCAAACTAACAAAAATCAATAGTTTAGACGCTATTAACGAAAACTTGGAAAAATTTAATTTAATTATTATTTTAGGTACCGCTTGCTCGAATCGTACAATTAATGAGTCAAATAGTATGTTTTCGGACCTGAGGAATTCAATTAAACCTTTTCCAAATAACAGAAATGTAAAAACTGCTTTTTACTTACTTTGTAAATATAATGTAGAAAATACAATTTTATAGTTAATATTTTTAACGATCTAATATCTAATTCCGAGTTTTGAAAACACGTTTCCGCACCAAAAAACACTTTTGCTCCTAGTGATGAAAACTACTGTAATATGTAACAAAATGCGCAATGTGCGCTCGGTACCACAGTAATTAATGAATGAATCGTGTTGATTACTGCAGTCAAAATTATAATCTGGTTATTTGTTTTACAATTGTCAACTTAGTTTCAGAACCTCACTTAATGTCTATACAAAGAGCATCGTAGGCCATATTTAGGATACGTTTTTGTAATGTTGATCAATTGTAAATCGCTAGTTATCTCACAATGCTTTAATGATTTGGTTATGGTACATCTACTTGGCATTTAATACTTATTCCGTTATATTTAGAACGCCCCTATGCTCAACAAATTTTTCAACAAGAAAACATCTTACATAGTTTCAAAAAAGGACATATATGTCCTTTACGCCCTTTTGTCATGAAAAACTATTATAACAGCTATAAGCACATAAATTATTATTCATAATTTTAGTTGGTGGTATTACACCTACAACCAGCAAAAAACTACCTACATTGTACGAGACAATGTAGAACTACCTACTACCTACCTAACTACCTACATTGTAACTACGAGACATTGTACTACAGAACGAATGGAATGCAACGGGGAAAATATAAAAATCGGCAATTTGGTCGATGCGCTCTTCTGGCACGAAGCCCTCGATATGCTACATGGATAAGATAAATATAAAACGTTCGTATGACATTCAATGGTAAAACTGGGATAACGTTTACTTTAAATATTACTGTGTTTTTAAATTTAAAAAACCCGATAACTATGTTGGATCAGGTTAGTAATTCAACTTAAGAGTCATCTTCACCCCTGGGCCAGTAGCCCATTGTTGCGAAGTCGGCAATGTTAACTATACGCCTTTTAATGCAAAACATGTTATTAGATTCCCCTGTTTCGGACGCCGTTTTTCAACCGATTTTCTTTAAACTTGGTAAGTGTTTAGTTGAATAGTTGTACTATGTCCCTCATACCTCGAAATTTTGAAAATTTCACTAAATTTTGAAATATTACTAAGAAAAATCGAGCTATTTTGCGACGTCACAGAAAGTAATATTTGTTAAATTTTCAAAATTTCGAGGTATGAGGGACATAGTATAACTATTCAACTAAACACTTACCAAGTTTAAAGAGAATTGTTTGAAAAACGGCGTCCGAAACAGGGGAATCAAATACTATGTTTTGCATTAAAAGCCGTATGGTTAACATTGCCAAGTGCGCAACAATGGGCTACTGGTACACGGGTGAAGATGACTCTTAATACTGATAAAGGCAGCAAATAGATCAAAGTACAATAAGTATTTGTTAAATAATGTTAATTATCTTCGCAAACTTCAAATCAAATTTACCGTCATGGTAAATACGACAGCAAACATAGGTATTACACGCGCCATATCCTTTTGACCCAAATCCCAGACAAGTATTCGGCGTCCTTTCCTGGTTCGGCTTAATGTCTGTGTCTTTAGTCTTTCCAGGAAAGCCGTTTGGAAGACGACAAATTCATGGGACTCACCCCAACCCTTTGTCTGCAACCCCAGTTGCAACCGTCCGTCGCCGCCATCGTCGCCACTACCGACACTGGGGTAGCCATCGAAATTATGTCAGTGAAATTACACGTTTTTAGTATTTGGTCTACTATTTTTTGTCACTACAGTAATTTTGTTATGAATGGCGTGTTCTGCCCTTAAAATTCGTTTCTTCCCATTTTATTGACACAAAGAATAATACTTATCGAATTGCACAATAAAACATCTCTCGATAGTAAACACATTATTACATTATAACACATGATATAAGTAGAACAGGATCAATCGAACCATGAGCCACGAGAAGAGCAATGGGCTATTTCGCAATACAACCAGGTATTTCAGGCTGTATGTTATTTTTTTATGCACTAATTAAAATAAAGCCTTTTTACATCTTTGAGAGTCAAGATGAGTATATTTTTATATTTTGTTTATTACTGTTTATTTTGCTTCCATACTTTGTAAATAACTTTCCTTAGAAGTCTATTATTTAATTTGTTTTACTTCTAGTTTAAGTTTAATTTATTTCATTTACTTTCTTCATTTCATTTAAACCTATAGGATTAGGGATAAAAATTTAATTTTTAAGTAGCCTAAAATTATGTGTAGAGTAAAAATACAACAAAAAGTGTAAGTTAGTATTTAAAATTAGCGATGTATGTTATTTCTGGTAGGCCTACACTCTGTACATTGAATTTAGTGCCAATCGATAGAGCGAAACCAGTTTACCTATAATGGCACAATTTGTTTCTATAAAAAACAAATTCTGTAAAATGTAAAACGGGTGAATGAAATTTAATAATAATTACTTTAAACTCATACAGTGGCATATACCGAAGTGTTGGTATTTTAAAAAATGGCCCAAAATAATTTTTTTGTGTTTAACGAATTGTAGAGTAATAGGATAGAGAGAGTTTAAATTAAGGATGTTCCAAAGCTTAGAGATAACAACAACATGCCAAAACCTTTACAAATAAATTAAAAATAACGGGAAACCACTCCGTAAAATTTATAGGGGATAAGAAAGTTAACTTTGTTTTTACGAAAATAGGTGTTTTTAGGAAAGTGGAAAATTTACAGAGTGAAGACGGTCTTTTTAGAGGCGGTAGGTTAAAATTTTGGGACGGTAAAAAAATAAGAAAATCTAACGTGAAAAATATTGCAGTTTAAGAACAAACAAGATAGTCAAATGGTTGAAAAAGGATCGTGTCTCATTAGCACTATTTGACGTGGATTAATCCTGAAATGGGTGCAGATCAACTTTCTTCTTTTTTCTCATTTCTAATTTTCTACATCGTGTTAATTTTTGTCTTAGCTCAAATACCACGACTCCTTTAACAAAAAATTGTTTTTAAACAATATATTTTTCAACTATAATTATTCATTCGTGGCGCGTGTCTCAAGATTGTAAAGAATGCTTGGAAGCGGATGGTCTATGCAAACGATATTGCTGTAATATCATCGATAAAAATCAAATCTTCTGAAAAATCTTAGTTAAGTACTACTGGTAGCCTAATGCATTGAGGTCTACAATTTCAATTTTATGGTTACGGGTTTTAACCCCTATTAGCCACTGGTTACTTCTAATTAATTTATTTACAACAGTTAAATTAACGTTTAATTTATCGTAAACACAATATTTTCCGCTTAAAAAATAAACATGTTGCGATTGTACACTTTGCATTATTATAAATTAAATATACAAGGTGTATTGTAAGTAAATATCTAAACTTACCTAAGTTAACTTACTTAAATTAAGTTAAATTACTTATCTAAGTAATTTATCGTAAACACAATATTTTCCGCTTAAAAAATAAACATGTTGCGATTGTACACTTTGCATTATTATAAATTAAATATACAAGGTGTATTGTAAGTAAATATCTAAACTTTAAAATATGGTTTAAAATATAGGATATCAATTAATGATACCATTAACAAATGGTGGATGTTACATAGTAACAAGATCCCGGTGTTTGGAACGTTCCCCGTAAAAACCTTATTAAATGCCCTTGACGTAGAAATGAAAAATATTATCCATTGTAACTGTAATGTTAATGGTAAAAAAATTAGACATTAAAAACCTATTTAACTAACTCTATCAGAAGCTTTCTTAAAATCGATAAATAAACGTGTAGTCTTGTTATTGTTATTAAAAATATTGTAAATATTTTCAGTGGCAGAAATTAGTGCATCGTCTGTATATTTTCCTTTTCTGAATCCCATTAGCCACCGGCCCCTCTGTCAGCGTGTGACACCCCAGTATGTACCTTTCTGGATTTATCCAGGGGATGTAAGCCGGTAATACCTAACAAACGTTATTTTAATTTTTAAAACCGTTGTACCGCAGGGAAACTGCCACAACAGTGGCGGGAATAAATTCTTTGGTTTGATAAATAATATTTTTATACATGGTAATTGTTTCGCTAATTGGTACCGACAGCTCCTGTAGGTCTTCATTAGTTGCTGTCGTATGTGGTTTTGAGACATCATATGATCAGTATTTTTAACTAGTCATTGACCATTCACATTTACCATTTGTGAACGTCTTGTCCAATGAATTAATTTGAAACGAAAACCCTCAAATTATAAAAGCTATTGGATTGAGATTTAATTTGACAAAACACAACACCATACGATTAAAATCTTCTTTTAATATTATATTCATTCAAGGATTTCTTCATTATTAAAAGAGGTTGGAAGGCCTTTTTTTGCCTTAATTTGCCCCGTCCACATAGACTATTGATCTGTGCGTGGATCGTATTAGACAAAGTGAGATGATGAGCCGTAACAATACAGAGGTTAATGGTACTAATAAAAGTCAATGGTAGAACGCGGATTCAAACCCACGACATCGCTGCCATTTACCGGAAGTCCTGTGCGCTAACTACGCCACCCGCATTGTAATTTATAATAATAATTCTATTAGTGGTGAAATTCGCTGCTCACAAACAGGAATGTAGAGAACTTTTACAAAACAAAAAGAAAAATCTCTCCACAGTCCTGGCTCGTGATTCCGTTTTTCAGTGGCGAGCAGCAAAATTCACCTCTCCCGACATCGTCAAGCTTAAGGGGCTTAAATATGTGAAAAGTAGAGACAGCAAGTTGCTGGCTGCAATTACTTGCCAGATGCACTTACCACAAACTTATCTTGTCTATAGAGGTAATTTTCTTTCCTGCGGTAAGTACTTGCCGGCGGCAAGAAAACTCAAACATGTTTGATTTACTGGCTTGGCCGCGGCAAGTAGTGGGTCACGTGGGTGGTCACGTGATCACTGGCAGTCAGAAAGAACCATCTTGTCAAAACATGAACTTGCCGCCACTAGGAAATGGCAAGTAGTAAATCATAAATGATAGCTAATAAAAGGGACAGCTTCTCCTTTTAAAATATCTGACAAGGGATCTGCTGAGAAGAAACAATGTTCAGGGAGCAGCAGAGACACCTGTGGGGTTTCGTATGGCTACAGTCTGGAAGTCATGTGGTGAAGGGTGCTGGGGAGGGACTCAACTCCATTTTCATTGACATAGAACAGTGGTAAAGTGAGCGGTTTGAGTTCTTCCTTGAGACAAATTTCTTAATTGGTGATTCTTAGTGGTGATTTTAATTTATGAGTCGATGCTAAACAAATTTCCCAGAAATTATGTTGTGTCTTGGAGGACTAGTTCGTTCCCTTAATAAAATATGTTATACACAAAAACATCATAATGAATGTCATCTCTTAAAAACAATCCCAAAGTACGTCCAAGGTGAGCCAGAATTCCGAAAGTACTTTCTCTGTGAATGATAGGTTCTTTTTTTTTGTAAAAAGCTTTTCAAACTTCTGCACACTCATTCTGAAATGTATTTTAAAATCAAGAGGATTTTCTGTTGCTAGTTCTCGAAAGAGGGTTGAAGTTGCACGTGTCATTTTAAAGCTTAGGATATACCGCAGTGACAAATCGTAATTTAAAAGTTCATATTGTTTCGGGCTTCGCCCCCCTGACCTTTGATTTATTTCTAGAGGGCGCTTTAAAATGTTGACCAACTATTATTGCAAGTTCTTTCATGTGAATTGTAATTTAACAGCTGATTACCTTCAGATAAATTTTAAAAGCCAGATAGTGAACAAAAATAGATCTCTGTCACTTCATAATCAACATTCACGTACTGTAGGCGAGTTTCACTCATACAGAATCATAAAATGCGCAATTTGCGCACGGGCCACCTCGTATCTTCTTTTTTCTATAAGGGTTTTGTCTGTTACGTCCCTTTTTCTCTCGACCAACTGAACCTATTTTTAAGATTGAGGTGTCATTTTAAAGCTTAGGATATACCGCAGTGACGAATCGTAATTAAAAAGGTCATATTGTTTCGGGCTTCGCCCCTCTGGCCATTGATTTATTTCTAGAATGCGCTTTAAAATGGTGACCAACTTTTATTACAAGATATTTAATTTTAATTGTACTTTAACAGCTGATTAAACTTACCCTCAGATGAATTTTAAAGCCAGATAGTAAACAAAAATAGATCTCTATCACTTCATAACCAACATACATGTACTTTAGGTTAGTTTCTCTCATACAGAATCATAAAATGGACAATTTGCGCAAGGGCCACCTCGTTCAGTTATATATATTCTTGAATTTAAATTCTATTAATTTTAACGTTGATGTTATAGAGTTTAAAATCACAACAAAAGATTTGCTGTAGGCTTAAACAGATGCCTCAACTTTCCAATCATGATCCACGTGCTCCAGTATATAAATGTGGTTTTCCATTGTGGCCCGTAAATGAACAACTAAATAAAACTATAATAAAAATAATTTATAAGTTATTAAAAGGTAATTTATAAAAAAACCCAACTAAGCAATTTGTACAATTGCAATAAAATAAATATAAAAAAACCGCAACAATTATGAAAACAGCTGTTAACGATTTGGCCGTGGAGGTAAAATCCACGTGTTACAGTTTCAACAAACTAATATCAGTGTGCAACGCCCTTAGTCTTAGGTAAAAACATCGTGAAAGGCGAGTGAGCGAAGCGAACGAGCCTGTCGTGGAAACGAATGAGCGAAGAGAATGAGCTCGTCTTTAAAGAAAAAAAAAACCTTACGGGCTTGATATTTTAGCGTATAGTCTGTGACTGATATTACTATGACTACAAAGAATGGTTTAAATTCACCGAGCAAATGCTAGGCCTCAGGTAATATTTAGTAGTGTCCGCATTAGGCAAACACTTTCGCCGAAGAATATTCTGCTGAACAGTTGTTTGTCTAATTTCTTATGTAAATCACGTGGTCAGTAATTGTTCTTTAGTAATGTTTGTTGATTTTTGTGTTCACCGAAAAAGTTAGCCACGATTGTTTGGGCAGTTACGACGCGGCTTTAAATTATTTGATGTTATTAAGTTTACTTCCTGAATTTAATTTCAATGACTCAATAAGAATTAATTTGTCAATTTCAAATAATGTAGACTACGACACTATATATTCAAAATACTTCAAAGTAGGATAACTGTGTACGAATAAATATATAATCCTTTACAATCGCTGTGCTTCACGCTACTGTAATGAGCAAAAATAAAATGCTTTATGCTTAACGGCTTTCTTTGCTTGCTCACTCATCTCCTTGTGGTCCCGATGCTTAGTTGTCTAGTCGTCAGGTGGTGCGTTATCGATGCGATGATTAAACGTGCTTCCGTCCTCGTCTCCTGTCAACAATGGAAACTGCGCGTGCCCATTTCACTCGGTGGCCCATGGGCGGCAACGGCTACACGGGCGCGGCACACGTCAGCTCACCACATCCGTGGGACAACGCTTTGACTACAGTGACTGGTTGCTGATGGGGACGTGCAACCTGACGTGTACTGTGACCTATTGTGACTAAATGATTAATTTAAAAAAAACCTTTCTACTTTTACACACATTTACCGACGTCATAACCTTACAGAATTTCAATTTTAGGCTATATAGCAATCTTCATAAAACTCTATTTAATCTGTAAACGATATTATGGATTTAATCGTTCCTAAGAACAACTAATACAATTAAAACAATCGTAGTCTAAAAAATTAAAGTATTTTTAAACGATATTATTACAGCACGTTAGACATTATCTAACGTTACCAACGTTATTTATAACGTATTCTCAGTTATAAATGGCGTGAATTCCAGACTCTAAAAATGTCACTTGGAAATCGGCACGACCAATATTGGCGAATATCTATATAACTGTTGTAAAGATTTACTACCAAATAATGGTAAAATTCGGTAACCACTCCTCAACAATTACCACTTAGATTTAATGTACTTGGTTGAAATAATCAGGACTTTGAAACATTTAATAATAAACATTAATTTATAACTTTTGACAAAATATTTTATTTCAATTAACTGGGAAGAATTAATGAATCAAAACTACATTTCATGTTCTACTTTATCTGTTACAATTAATCAATAAATTACTGATTTATTCTTGCAGCTTTATAATCAAAAATTTTCTCACTGGTGAAATAACAAATTAATTCTCCCAGCAGCAAAGGATATTACAATTAGGAAAAACTAAATAATTTCAAACCTAGTACTACAATTTAAAACTGCATGGTAAAATAATCACCCAAAACTAATTAACATTTTTTAACTAAAACTGTAAATGTTAGCAGAATGACCTTTCCTTTATTTATTAATAATTACATTTCATTTTTTAAAATATATTTCCAAAATTCTTACCTCTAAATAAATCCATGACCTCACGAGAGGGTTTAAGAGGGCGTTGGAGTCAATCCAGATACCATCTTTCCCCCGTAAGAGCAATGTTAAACGTGAAACCAAATAACTCTTTTATTTGCAATCAGAAAATAATGGTTTATAGATCTAAATAAAGGGTTCACTAAGGCGAATATGGCTTGCGAGAGGAATTTTTGTTAAAAATTAGTCTTTTTTACGAACTTGAAACAACAAACCAAGTTTTTTACTACTTTTAAAACATTTTCTACAGAATTTAAAATATTATTTACAAAGAATCGATCTTGCAAAAGAACGGTGAATTTAATTGAGATTCAAACGCTATTTATTCTGAACCAATCGTACAAAAAATAAAGAAATTATACGACAAATTCCGGGGACAAGTTTAGCATTGCTCTTATGGGAAATAAATCCAACATGGCGGCACTCCAACGCCCCCTTAACACTATAACTTTATTGTAACAAAACAAGGAACCAAATTTCAGAGGCCTCTGATCTCAGTCAGCAAGAGTAGACGGGTCCTGGTTAAAGGTCACTAATCGTTTTTCAACCAACTCACAACGCAGGGTTGAGGATATTTGGACTTTTTTGAGAGCCTTCAAGTGAGGGTAGGCAACTACATTTACAGCAGAGTATGATGATGTTGTGGGTGATTCAGGCTAGCACAAAATTGTAGATATTGTAATCCAAAGGTGATCAGTCTTTTATTTTCCACAGGAGGCATCATATACTTAAATATTTATCAATAAAGATTTTTAAGCCATCACATTACTTAAACTTCCGTTAGCGACTCGGCAGCCCCATCAATCGGCGCGTGACGTGGCGGCTTCGCTTCTAGCTCCGCGTGGCCACTCCTTAAATTCCTCCAAGGTCTCGGTCGTCTCACGCGCACCGGACGTTCGAGGTACAGTGCACCTGTCACACCTTGTAAAAAGACCACTCTCTAGGTGCATGCCTTGCCTAGCGTGCATTTTAGAAAATCCGTATCTGCATAAGAACGATTTGAACACAAGAGAAGGTCATTGATATAGTCAAAACGGTTAAGTAATAAAGTAATTATACTATCAGTTATATGTTAACATCCTATTGCACCTAGTAATAAAACAACGACTTAAAAACTGCTTTAGCAAGTAGTGTTACCATTTTGGATTACTTAGCATCAGTCAAACCTAAACAGGGTGTCTACTGAAATCTGATTTTAGAATTCCAGTATATTTCCAGTATTTCCAGTATATATATTTTTAAATTCCAATACCGTTTCACTCGCGAACTATTAACTTAAAAATGGAGTAAACATGATGACAATTTATCCATATAATCGATATTGAAATAAGTTCGATTTTTGTATAAAGATAAAAACGTATGATTATGATTAATAAGTACTTTCCAACAATAACATTTCTTTCATATTTTTTGAGGCTAATGCTTTTTTGTTAAGGCCCCCGACTCATCCTATTGCCCTCTGTTCCTCCAACTTTATTTTACATTTATTTAATATGAAAAATAATGATAAAGAACATTTAACTACAAAAAATAATGAAATAGGTTAATACTGTACTTAAAAGTAAACAAAGGAAGAATATGATTAATTTGGAAAAGAAAAATAAATTTTGAGTATAAAATCAAACATTTTCTAGGCTCCATATTTACACAAATAAATGTTTACATTTCTTCATGAACTATTTGAAGGGAACAACGACTTTTCCGATGTTGGTTTGCAAACATACATAAACAGCAAAAATGACTTGTCAAATATATTTACATTATTATGTACGGATCAAATGACAAAAGCTAATGCATTTTTAAAATTACACATTCAAAAAATTCCAGTATCTATTTTGTAATTTCAGTATAATTCCAGTATTTCCAGTATGAAAATAAAATTCCAGTATCATTCCAGTATTTCAAGTATTTCCAGTATCAGTAGACACCCTGCTAAACCTATATTGTTGGTTTAATAAATAATCTGGTAGTGTAAAACATGAGTATGGGAAAAATAAATGAGTATAGCAAATAACTTTCCCATTATCGCTCGTCATAGAGTAGTAATACAGTTGCAAATTCTACAACAAAGGTCGAGTAATCAATCGTCTCCGGGCCGAAAAAGAAACAGTAGATCAGTAGTTCAACCCCTTCTTCAAAGGATGAAACAAATAAAACTATTTCATTCATAGTCCTTCTATGCTTCCCGCTAAATGAAAAACAGCTGCTAGTCGCAATAACAGCATATGAGTAACTGACGTAACAATAAGGGTTTATACAAACTAAAAACCATGATTGGGTTTTTTATTTTTTCTAGGTTGGTTATCCTGAATAGCGATTTCACAATAAATCCTTTTCCAACTTATACGATATATGTAGCAATTAATCCATGTGCACAACACACGTCGCAATAAGGGTTTATTCGTGATAAAAAACCCGGACTTATTGTAACAGGAAATTGCTACATTAAATGTTACAATAACTTCATATGCGAATAAAATTGTAACAATAAATCCGTATACATAAACTTATATATATATATATATATATATATATATATATATATATATTCACGTTACCTCAGTAGGTAGTACTCCGACATATAGACGAAGTAGGACGAACTCCAAGGTAACTCTATATAAGGCCAAAGATTGAGGTTATGTTAGACTCCTCTCGGAGTTCGGTTATGTGACACTTTTTACTCTATATAAACCCAAAGATTTAGGTTATGTTTTACTCCTCTCGGAGTTCGGTTATGTGACACTTTTTACTCTATATAAGCCCAAAGATTGAGGTTATGTTTGACTCCTCTCGGAGTTCAGTTATGCGACACTTTTTACTCTATATAAGTAGAAAGATCGGGGTTATATTTGACTCTTCTCGGAGTTCGGTTATGTGACACCTTTTACTCTATATAAGCCCAAAGATTGAGGTTATGTTTTACTCCTCTCGGAGTTCGGTTATGCGAAACTTTTTACTCTATATAAGTAGAAATATTGGGTTTATATTTGACTCTTCTCGGAGTTTGGTTATGTACACTTTTTTATCTATTTAATCCAAAATATTTAGGTTAATTTTGACTCATCTCGGAGTTTGAGTAATTCATGAATTTTACTCTATAATGAGGAAAGTATTAGAGGTTATTTCTCTCGAGAAGTTCGGTTATCTGACACATTTTAACCTTGTATGAGCGTGGTGATTGAGGTTATTTTTGGCCAACTCTCGGAGTTCGACCTAATTGTGTATTTTACTCTATAACATGGTGACTCGTGCTGGAGTTAATGAGTGGAATTCAGTTACGTGAGACATTTTACATTGTATTCTTTCTATTAGTGAAAAGTGAGTTTAAATTATTTAATTTGGCAGTTTGTCTTGTTTATGTATTTTGAAATTGAGACTGCCGTAATATTTCAAAATTGAGTAAACCTAGTTTACTATTGTTTTCGAGTTGCAAGTTATACTCGGTTCCACGTTCACCTTTCAGTATGGATTTTCCATAAGCCATTCAAATCAAATGGCAAATAAAGTTGCACGGTACTAACCACATTACATAATAATCAGATGATGATTTTGTAATCACATGTTATAAATGTAGTTAACAAATGTATCCAGCAAAGTACAAGTAATAGGATAGTAAACACTCATAAGGCCTGTACTGAAAGGCGAACGTTGAACATAGTATATAGTATAGTTAGCCCCGGTTCACACGAGCCAAAACACTCTGCATGCATGCTACGTCAACTCGGCCGTGCTGCAAATAGTCAGTTCACATATAGCGTTAGTTTGGCGTTGACTTAGGCGTTTAGCAACATATATTTACGAATTGCCATAATAGTCATGTGCATTTTTTTAATTTACCGAAAATTCATGTTATGTATCGAAATATCGATTAGTATTCAGGTAAATAATTGAGGAATATAAAAGAAAACTGTAGTATTTGCACTCCTAGTTTATAACTATGTCCTAACTATAAAGAAAAGGAAGCACTGGGTACATCCTTTGTTGAGTTCCTATTTACTAAAAGGAGCAATAGTTTGTCTTGTTTGTGACCTCCGAAGTGACAAGGCAACGTTTTCTAATTACTTCCACCGGTTCCATAATTACAATGAGTACAATAAATTTATTACAATGATTACAATAACTACAATGAATAATAAATGCACGAATTTAGCCGGGCCTCCTTGAGGTAGAGTATTTGTAAGGAGGAGGACGGCCCTCATTGTTTTGTGAGACCGGTGGGGTGGTTTAAAACTTCGGCTGCTATCAAATACCCACGTGATTTTGGGCCACCTCGAGCTGATCGAATACCCCTGCGCATTAGTGAGGATTATAAGGGTCGACTCCAGGAAGGGAGGAACGATCGGATACCCACGCGGCCGCGGACAGGTATAGACCGCCAGATCTCACAGGGGCGGGAAAAATGACAATTTTATTTCCCCACGCGTTCAACGCCGTCGGCCGTTCGCGTGTATCCTACCAGAGCGAATGCTTGCTTGTAACATAGCATTTAAACATGACATGTTTTACCATCCATGTATAAAAAAGTGTACATTCTTACTCAGTAGCTTCTGTTAATACTAAATTAGTAAAACCCTCTTTTAAAAGCGATTCCCAAATTTTTTTTCCATACGACGGGGCTTTTTTTCGTAAAAATTAATAAGAATAGGACTTGTCATATTGGCACTATCCATGATTGATATTAGTAAATTTCCCATTACAATAAAATTGCAATTGATTTGGGACAACAACATTTTTTACTGATAATCACAATATTGGGTTAGCCGGGTGTAGTTGATTTAGAAATACACGTTGTTAGTATTTCAAATATACAAAATGTTTAGTAATTTCATGTGACTGTCTTGATCAAATTTGCTCGATCACTGGCAACAAGAATGCTCCTTACTTTAATACCTTTACCTTTACCTTTAATACCTGTAAAGAAATGGTGACCTAACTACAATAAATACGTAGTTTAAGTCAAGTATGAAGGAGAGATGCGTAGGATGATTGTGGCGCGATCCTGTAGTCTTGTTACTGATTAAGGCCGACATTCTCCTTAAACAGGACTGTTAATTAATAGCCCAATTTGATACATATAGTAAGAATTCGACTCTAGATGAATGCCTTTGTTTCGCCCAATAATTCCATGTAATAGTTTTAATCAGTGCTCGATTTCTAAAAAAAAGAGGTAAGAAAAAGAGGTAAGGGAACTGTAAAGGAATTGTCTCACCACGGGCCCTCCCCCGGAAGATTAAAAAAAAATACTCTTAAGTTGCAGCGTTTTTAACGTAGCCTACCTGAGATTATTTTTTCACCTTTTTTATGACACTCAAAATACAGTTTTAAAGATTTAATAAAAATCATGAAGCCTTTCGGGAGCAGGAGTGTTTCATACTGACTAACTTAACAATGTAAAATCTAGATAAGGCCTAATTTTTCTGCAAGTTAAAAAATATCTGGGTTAAGAAGAACATCATATTGTATTAAAAACTGTTTATTAAACATCCAATATTATTTGAAAGAAAACTAAATTAAATTAATGGGATGAAACTAAAAATATTACTAACGTAAATTTACCAAACTATACTTGACTTTAAGTTATATACTTGACTTTAAGTCTTTCCTTAGTTTCTAAAATAATTATTTTTTTTATAATTTTTTTAATTATTTTTTTAAAGGTATACTCGAACGCCATTCCGCCGCGTTCCCAATGAAATCGAGCACTGGTTTTAATTTCAATTTAACATTTTTTGAAATGATTGGCCTCAACCTCTTACTTCTGAATCTCGAAGTGAAAATATAAGTTTTAAAAATTAAAGATCACCGTATCATAATTTATTGAGAATATTGACATTGACTATGTACACTAACGTGAATAGACCTCTCGTCCAATGCATTTAGTTTGAGGCAACAATTTTGAAGATCGGTGGGCACCAGAGTCGCTGCCATCGATTTTATTATTATTCAGCTGAATTAAGTGCTGCAAAAACACTTTACCAAAACATAAACACAACTTTCAGTTATAAAATGTTTCATCCTTAGTTGAGAAGAGTGGTAATACTGATGTATCTATTATTTGTTACGTTTACTTCCATGTACGCCGCACGAGATCGCACCACCTTCACACACTCCTATGCTATGAGAAGTCTACTCACGTTAGTGTACTTAGTCAATGATATTAGTATAGCCATTATAATGACAATAAGATAGATAACATGTCCGGCATCCAGCACCCATGTCACGAATAAACTTCTTTTAACACAGTTAAATACCGTTTTTATCATTCTGCACAAAATCAGCCTGTTTTTTTTGTTCTCTCAATAGTACCAAAAGCGTTTCTTTTTTGTCCTAGGACTGAAAAATCATCTGGAGAATTTTTTAGGTCCTAGGACTGAAAAGTCAGCTGTTTGCTGATTATATTATTATTGATTTATTGATGTTGAGGAGCAGAATTTAATAATTCAAACGTTATGAAGAGCATTGTTTGTAAATAACATAAATGTAAACACTGCATATTACTTACTTTGTAAATATAACCTGGAAAATACAACTTTATAGTTCACATTTTTAACGATCAAAAGTCTAATTTCGCATTATGATAAAAAAACGTTGTTCATCACTCGGAGCAAAAGTGTCTTTTTGATGCTTCATGGTTTTTAAAAACTCGGCTGCGCCTCGTTTTAAAACACGATTGCACACCAAAAAGATCCACTTTTGCTCCTAGTGATGAAAACTACTATTACACTATGAATTATATAAGACTATTAAATTTTCTTGATTAGCCAATCATAAATATAATGAATCAATAATTGAACAAACAAGACTGCATGTTATTTGAAATGAACAGAGAATTCTTAATATCCTTTGGTACTACCTTTTCAAGATATCGCTTTTATTATAAAACTGATAAATGGTCTAGGTAAATCTAAAAAAAAAAAAAATAGTATAGTAATAGTGAAGAAAATAAACGATTATTCAAAACTTTTGCGACTTCATTGATAACGAAAGTTAAAAACCACATACCTCCAAGTTAAAATTTTTCTCGGTCGTACATTAATTTGTCTACTACCAATACACAAAATAATATTTCCGTACAAAGTAATAAAACTACCAGAACTTTTAAACGTAAGAAGGCTAAATGCTAATCTTCAAAACTCAGTAAATTGGTTCGTAAGACAGCAAAATGAAATCACCAAAATTAGCTACAAAGAAAAATAACCTTATAGAATCCCTATCCTGATATTAGAGCCCTTGAACGTGGCAATTGTTGTATAGTTGATATTAAAATATGAGAAATTACAACACAAGTTTCGCAATGTAGGCCTAAGCTACGTTAGTTGCTTTATAAACAGACCTACAAATGAACTGGAAAAATATTGTATCATTACCATCAGTGGCTCTTTGTTTTTAAATGGAGTCAACAAAAACCAAAATGGAAATCAACAGATAACTTATTGCTGGGGGTTTAAAGATAAAACATCTCAAAACGCAAGCGTCGGGATAAAATGTTATATCTATACAATAGGTGGGATGAAATAAATGGGATATTCAGCCCGCGACCACCGGGATTTTGATCTTGGCCAGAGTGGATACGCTGAAGTGGCAAGACGCTCAGCCTAATAATGTCAATATTTGTTATGGAGTCGAGGATCGTGCCTTCGGTTGCTTGTAAATTGGATGCCGCCCCTTCTTAGTGACGCTAACACTAATCTGATAAATTATTTATTGTTTAAAAAGCTCATTGAACTTTCTTTAAGTTTTACTCAGTGTAGAAACCTTAGTGAAACCAAATAATCAGCGTGGCGGTGGCAATTCACACATCACTATCCATAAAGAGTAAAATTATATTCTACAGTATCTTATATTTACTGTACTAGTGAACTAAATGACACTGAAAATGCTAGTGCATAGATAAGTCAGAGTCACCTGAGAGTTCTTCTACTCAGAGCCGCTCAGGAGGTTCTCCCTGCCGAAGCGAGGAATTCCCCGCAAATTCCATTTGACCCTTTTCTACCTGTGGTACGCCGCTCAGCGCACTCGCCACTCGTAACCGCATGGACAGTTCTTGATATTTTAGAATAATTTAAACTAATCCCTAAAAAATCTGCTGCCCCTGAAAATTTGCCACCCTGGGCACGGGTCCATGTGGCCCATGCCTAAATTCGGCCCCGCACATAACCACATGCCATTTTCCTGCCCTCTGGATTTTGAACATATTAATAAATAGATATACTTCATATTTTGTGATTTAAGATTCTTTTAAAATGTTCGACAGATGGAATGAGTATAAAATGGTGCAATATAACATACAAAAACACCAATTTCCATGTCATTTATGAATCCCCGACTCTCCTTTCGGCTACCCTTTTTCCTATGTCTTAGGACACAGAAAACCTCTTTCTTGAATAAACACAGCATAATTTCAAGTGAGAATAAATTTAATATAATGAGTAACATGGTTGTCTCGCAAGGCCCGGCTGTTTCGCCGTTGTCTTGTGTTCGGACTCTCAAAATACAGCCTTCTGGGAATTTTGCCCTCCCGTGTATCCCTGATCTTTAGCGGCGTTTTGACACACACTATAAAAAATATAGGCTACATGGTTGTTAAGGTATTAATTTTTGTAAGTATAAAATAGCACCGTAATTTTAATCTGCAACCCTCCCAGGCCGGTGCCCCCTGCGGCCTGCATACGACCGTGCGATTCATGCAGGCCGCAGGGGGCACCGGCCGGTCGTTCATCATTTGCGCACTTTCTAATCCTTCTGTAAAATATTTCGAAGGGTCGCCTAATCCCCTTGCATCATTTGCGCACTCTCCCGTCCAGGTAGCCTCAGCCTGGCGACAACAATTAATTGAACAATTCGCAAACAGTCGTCCCCTACACGTACCACTGGACGGCAACACATGTGTATCGCACATTCATGAATAATTTAAGTTTGTAATGTATAAACCTTTTTTGTAATGCATCGAGTGTTTACTTATTTTACTTTCAATGGTTGGTGAGGATTGTATCACTGTAATTGGTCAGGCTGAAATGTTTTGTACGAATTGTTTCTATGGCAAGTTTGCCTCTATTCTAACTGTAGATAGCAGCCTCTCCTATACTAACTCCTCAGAATAAAACCACTCATAAAATTCACTGTTGCAATAGAAACAAACTACAAATGGTAAACATGAAATCCAAGTGTTAATGTACGGGTCAAGGACGTTATATTGTGTCCGATTATTTGCCATTATTTCTGTTCTGTTGATTATTGTTTTGCTAATTTTTAAACTTATATGTCTTATGCCAAACACGTTTAATCATTCAAACGACCATTTGAACACGGGCATGAGTTTTCAATAACTTTGTAAATAAAATAAAATGCCGCTTCCACCACCCTGCGATGCGCAAACGATGCATATAACTGAGAGCCCCCTGGAGCTCGATGCGCAAAACAAGCATCCCTTCTACCTGGCTCTCCGCATGATGCGCAAATGATGCACGCCCAATCGCACAACCCTCGGAATGGCCCTGCTTTTACTATATACCTAAGCTGCGTTCCTTAACCCTTGTCAATTTTTCTTCGGACAAAATGCTACCTCATTAGCATATTTAATCAACTGTAAAAACAATTGGGACAAATTTTTACTGTTTTTCTTATAAATTTGACTTGGGACAATATCCTAATGGGACAACGTGTTACCGATCCAAATAGGCTATTTACCGCTTAAGCGACTAGCAGGCAGGGAGTTCGCCCCGCCCATGCACGACCGGTTTTGGCAGCTCGGACGCTCGGCGTTGAGTCATACCTACCCTGTGTGGTCATCATTGTCCAGTCAACCTTCCCTAACCGAGTCGCTAAGCGGAACAAATTTCAAGTGTTACTAGACTTGTTACAGCTTCTATTATTCGTACATTTAAATTATTCAAGACCACTTAGATAATGTATAAACTATTTGTTTACTTGTATCTTAATTAATTGCATTAAATATACAATTATTTTAATTAATTAATGTAATTAATTAAATTTTAATTAAATATACAATTAATTAAAACGGTAAGTTAACGGGTAAACGTTATCAATGTTTACCTTTCGGTTGTTTACAAACATAACTCAAAATTACGGGAGCAACACTTTTAGCATCTTCTATATATTAATAGGCAAGCATGTTTAATTTCCTCCTTTTTTCTCAGCTTGTGTGCATCGTAGGGGGAGTCCGAGTATACCGTTAGAAAGGTATAGTCCTGTAGATGAACAGAATCCCATTATAATTTTCATCCGCCCTTAGGGCTACGTCCTACAGGCTTTCAAAGTTTCAATAATCTTATGGGTGAAGGATAATTGATTGAATCATAAGACAGCTGTTGTAATAACAAATGTTAGCAAATCGGGAAGAACAGATGTTTCACTTATACAACATTTTAAAACAAATTGGCTCAAGATCAACTTTTTTTGGTCGACTTTCGACCAGTAGGCGATCTCTAGTACAAATGAATACAAGAATGAATGAAATCAAAACAAATGTTGAGGTTAGCGAACTGAAAAATTTACACTATGTTTTTTTCTGTTCTCTATTTCAAGGTAACCTAAAAAAAATGATTTTGTGGACGATTTCGAGAACTAAAAACGGCTGTTTTCCATACTGTATGATGAAAATAAATTTTTTCCTATATTGTAGCTTTTAAAGAAAAATTACAAATACCACTGAAATCAGGCAACTTAAAAAATTTAGTTTCACCCCCTTGTTCTTCATGATTAAAAGACTTGGTGCTTGTAATTCTTTAAGATGTAAGCATTTAAGTATGATGCTTCTATTTTTTTCTTCGAATTTTCGAACACTGGTAATATACAAGGAGCAAGATAGGATCTGTGTAAATAATAACTTTTTTGCTTATTTTGACGCAAAGAACCAAATTACTAAGTTATCGTTCTTACTTACAGGACACCCTGTATATTATTTTATTAATTGACAAAATAGGATTTTAAAAGTCACATTAGTACAATTATTTAGCAGGCGAAAAGCGTATAGACAATGTCCGACGCCCGCCATTGGGAAGGAAATTTCTTCAAATATGAGATTATGAACACATAATTTTATAAATCTTTTTAATTTAAGAGCCATAATCATAATTCTAACAAATTCGGTTCCTAAAAAGCCAAGTTAAATGAAAATGAGTTGAGATTATTCAAAACAGATTGCAGCACTGAAATTAGCATGAAAATCATTTAAAATTATGGGTCGAATCAGAAAAAATATTCAGTCACCATCTTGGATCAGCCATAATAATCGAAAATATTTTAGAAATTAAAAGTGACTTTGCTACCAATCATTTTATACTAGGTTTTTATGCTGATTTCAGTGAAGCAATCGGTTTTTTAATGTCTTGATTTGTTTTCAATAGTCTATATAAATAATTTATACCAATGCCATGTTCAATGTTATTGTAAAAAATGCTATTGCCATGTTAATTGCTATTGTAAAAAAGCAACATACTCGCACTTCGACCAATCATACCGAGGCCTGGCAAGAAAACCACAAAAACAAAATTGTGTTTTGCTAACCAAAAGCTATTGTGGTACGGTACCCTGTAAGTGTCCGGTGGATGCATACGCTTAGGTTTGTAGGCAAACTACATTTTTAATTTTTCTGATAGCCTGAACTGTTATAATATACTAGCTGATGTAATTAATAATAATAATAATAATAATAAATGCAATGCTTTACAGAATATTGCACTGGTGGATCGTAGTTGTTAGGACTATATGTTTTATTTTTCACGTTGAAGCAATATTAGTGATATGACTAAGGCTAAACGATGTTAACGTTTTCAAGCCACGGTTCATAAGTTTATGGGAGAAGTATTTTCAGGTTAGCCATAGTCAATTTATACAATAAAACTGGTTAAAAAGGTATCCCACAACAAAATGTCTAATTTATCAATCTAATAATTTAATTTAAAGTAAACAAAAACGTATTGAAAATCATACTAAACTTCTAATTTTCAAAACAACAGAAAGTTAATTTGAAATGCAGTATAAAACGTATAGAAAAGCGTACTAAAACATAGATTTTAAAAATAGTAACAGCATTACAAACATATGAATTGCCGAAAGCGAATTTTGTATTCAATTTTTGCAGCTGGTAAAACTTTTTAGGTAAATATAACACCGTTTAAATATAGACTAGTAATATATGAGTCTGAATTCAAAAGTATGAGCGAGTGAAAAATAACAGCCAATTAAAATGTATTATATTTTTAAGGAAAAAAAACGGAAAACAACTCGGGTTTTGTTTATTGCTATTTAATAAACATTGAGTGATGATTGATAAACTGCCTAAAGTTTCTACCGGACTAAACATTTTGATAACAATATTTTATAATTTTAATTTTCCTCTTTGTCTTAAATGTTTCTAAATAAATTGAAATCAGTTTTATTTTAGATTGTAGTAAAACCAGGACCACCAGAACTATTAAGAATACCAGTAAAAAGCTTTTACCAGCTTATTGAAAGTGTCACGTACTTCACATGAGTTTGATACGGTAACAGATTAAGCAAATAGTGCGGAATTGTAAACAATTACATGGCCGCCGGAAACCTTAGGGTTAAAAAAGATCCATTTAAAATCGGTATAAAGCAGTTTAAAATATATTCCAAGTGTCACGTTTTCTATATTAGTTTAAAAACCAAGTAGGTAAATGGTGCGAAATGGTATTCAACAATTTACAAGGCCGCCGAAAAATATTAGGGTTTCCGAAAATCCACTTAGTGTCGGTACAAAAGCAGTTATGTACTGAGGAGAGACGGGGTTCCCCGTCGCGTCGGGTGGCTCTGAAAAGACAATCCAAGGGTTACCGACGCTTTCTTCATTTCCCAGAAGGACGGGTGGTTTACCTTGTCTAAACAGTTTTGTGGAGGACAGGGCTACTATTTTGAAATATGCAATGATTATTGTGTTGTGGATAGCAGCACAGAGTCTAATATAGTTCAAATTTATAATTAATTTTACAAATTTGAATTAAATTAAAGTTATATGTCCCCAATTATGCTCATGTTATGCTATACGGTTCAGCGGCCAAGTGGTTAGAAGTATGTGTTCTCGTTATTATTGACGTGTCACTGTTCATATCTGTTGTGCGGCGGCCTTGGGAATTCCGCAACTTGTAAATAACCTGCCCCTCCTTTAGTGGAGTGAGTTCCCTGTGCTGTACCGAAGGCAGCCAACGAAGGTTTACAAAAACCAAAAGGAAGAAAACAAAAGTTCCTACAGTGTATGGAATTTATGCGTTCGCGACCCCGAAGGAGATCGCGTTCTCGTAAAATGTCATTCGACACCAACTGCCGGTCACTTTGGCCGCGAGAAACATTAGCGCGTGTTACAGATCAATACTACTGGCCCGTGATGCAGCGGGACTTGAGCGAGTTCGTGCATAAGTGTGACGTCTGCCAACGACACAAGGTGGAGCAGCCGCAAACCACGGGTACAATGGGCATCAGACCAACTGCAGGTGCGTGGTAGGAGGTTGCAACTGATCTCATCGGGTCTCAACCACGTTCTTCAAAAGGAAACTGTTATCTGTTATTTTTCCAGGATCGTTTTACGAAATGGTTAGAGTTTGCTACTCTTAGACGGGCAACCGCTAATACTGTCGGCGAAGCGTAAAAAAATCTAGTTATTTTTCGTCACTCAGTTCTTTGTAATAACGGCAGCCAGTACAGTAGTAAAGTCTTTAAAGATTTATCGAAAGATTACGGCTTTGAAATTAAATTCACGCCGGCATTTTCGCCCCAAGGTTGTGTCCTGATTGCGGTCAGGGGTAAAACTGTCCAGATTGCGGTCACCCCAAAAATGTCGTCGGCTAATAGAATGGCATTTGTCCAGATTGCGGTCACATTTTTTAACCCCATGTATAATGAGTAGCACAACGAGCGAGCCAGGTAGGCTATGCACAACGACGGACCCATACAGCAGGTATGTCACCTGCAGGGGAAGCTAACCAGGAACCATGTCCAGCAAAACAAGAGGGCTATGGTAAATGCGCAATTGCAAGATGCATATTTTGAAGCTTTTTTTATTATTTAATCCATTCGAAATGTGCATTTGAAAGCACCGTTAACACATTGTTTGGGTAATCAATAAAATTAATGAATTTTTCTTTAAAACAGAATTTTTGCACATACAGCAAATCAATCTACATATACTAATTGACAAATCAATCTGTACATGTATAATATACGTTTGAACATCTATAAATCTATTAATACGCGACATGGCTTTTTGAACAAGGAACTCCTCCCACATTTTTAAACAGATTTTTATGATTTTAGTGTCATTGGATAGAGCTTGGCGTGAAGTTGTTTCTAAAGTAAATTGGTAAATATTCATTTAAGGGGAAGGGCCCTAAGTCCCCTCAAAAGTTCACCATTTTCCCATTTGATTAACATGGTTAAGGAAATTGATTAATATGAAAGTGAACAGCTGTAAAGCGTAAACTCATCATAGAAACCTATCCACCCAAGGAGGTTATATTCTAATACTGGAGATAACACCCAATACTAAAATAGCGTGCCTCTAATTTGCTTAGATTGGTAATACAAAATTAAACTATATGCCGAAAGGAATGAGTCAACTAAAGGAGTCAAACTTATTGTGAATCAATTGCCTGGTGAATCGGTTTTAATGGACAATTAGACCTACTGAAATGCAGCTATGAATTCATAGGCAAAAACACAGAAAATAAATTTTATATATCAAATCCAGGACTGCGGAGAACATATGAACAAAAGAAGGGCTGTTTCATTCCTTTGATGTTGGAAAATGCCGCTTTTGAGTCAGGCCGGTGACGTAATCAATCTGATGTCCATAAGAATAACATGTACCAGCTGATCAGGCTAGTGACGTTTTGGGTACTAATTTTTACATCGTTTTACCCGGTAATGAAACAGCCATTGTCTATTACATTACAGCAATTTTCCCCAGTCCTGTCTCAAATCTGACTTTTATTTGAGAAAATTTGTACTGTAATCAGTTTTAAGTTATTGAAAAGTTAAGTTTACATGTTTTTACTTAAATTTTTAAATAATTTAACTTACATGACATTTTTATACCGCTTAAATTTTGACAATAGTCTAAGGTAAATAAGAAAATCACTTTTTGTATTGTACCTATAGCGTTGTGAGTATCAAAATAGTACGGCATTTTTCAAGTTAATGTAAACATTTCTAAAATCGAACAAATCCAACAAAGTCCAATAAACTTAATCGATTTTATATTTTTATATTTTGCAGTTTGTATACAGTCATGTAGTTTTCAACAAAATAAGTTATCTTAAAACAGTTATAATTTATAAAACTAATTAAAATTCTAACTTTTAATTAAATCATTCTGAGAAATGGTAAAATTTGAAAACCTTTTTTACTGACAATGGCAATGTATTATTACTACATAACTACCACATGAAAATATGAGTCAGCAACATATAACACATTTCAGAATCCTTGCCGCTCTAAATATAACTAGACTCCATTTGTGATTATGGTCAAATCATTCTGTTATATAAGTGGTAAGGTATTCTAAGACCGCGACGAAGGGGTCTCTTAAAATGTGACCGCAATCTGGACACCCTTCCACCACCTGAACCTCGACCAGCCCCCATAAAACTAGACTTGACCGCAATCGGGACTGACTGGAATCAGGACTGACCGCAATCGGGAAGACACCCGCCCCAAGCCAATCCTGTTGAACAAAAAAATCGAACAATTAAGACAATTATTCGGCAATTTTGTGAAGAAGATCATAAGAAATGGGATCAATATATTTCAGAAATATATTTGTTTCGAATACGGCCCGGAACTCTACTACGGGATTTTCGCCGGCATTCTTAAATTTTGGCCGCGAGATCACGTAACCGAAGTCTCTAAGGTGGGAGCCTTGCGATAAGGATAGCCCTAATCTAATCACCTTCCCCGAGTACGTAAAGCGATTAACTTCAACGTTAACTAAGGTCCGGAATGCCGCAAAGGAAAATATTAACTGAGCAGGTAATGTGCAGAAGCACTATTACGATTTGCTTAGGCGACCAATGGAATTTAAAGTAGGCCACAAAGTTTGGAAGAAAAACTATGTGTTATCGTCTGCCGCCAAACATTTTGTCGCCTCACTCACGCCTAAGTTTGTAGGCTCTTTTCTCATCAAACGCAAATTGTCACCGCGGGTGTATGAGCTCAAGGATCCCGGAGACAATAAATAAATTGGCACTTGGCAAATAAAGGACCTAAATAGTGTCGTTGAATAAGGTGTACTATTCTGCTAGTACCGCTAGTGAACGAAATTGTAAATACTATCCCGTGTTATCTTTATATAAAGTTACTTATTCGATTTGTTTGTCTGTTTCATTCAGTGTTCAATTAAATATGGTGCTCAAGGGCATTCTTCATTAAAATACCTCATCAAGAAAAAAGCCGATAAGGAGAAAAAATCGTTTCCGCCTAATAAAGTCGCTAGCGGTCGCATTGTCGGCACCGCCATCAAGCCTCGCCACTCCATCTCGTAACCCAAACCGCGAGACGGCCCTCCAGTGGAGCCCTTCGGCTGTGCTGCTGATGCTGAGCCCCTCCCGAACACCGAGGCGATCACTACGGTGTAGTGTGGAGCTTAACACCAATCCGGTTATACAACTAACGCCCCCTCTTTTAGTTCCCGGCACACCATTGCAGGATGGAGACGTGGTATCTAGCTGTTCCCGACGCGGTTGCAAAGTGTCGGAGATAACAGTGTGGATCACTGTCAAGATGGCCATAGACGATGAACCATGTGTGGCGCCGTCGATATCCCCATCGGTCTGTCTGGGGATCAAACCACTAGACCCACCAACGACCCAGGAGGCAAGCAACCCCACAGTACCGCCCGTACCCGACTTAGATGGAGATGTCTTTAGAGCTGGACACCCCACCGCTTGAGGAGTTGTTTTCCGACTTGGGACTACAACCTTTTGAATTTGCCGTTCCATACCCACCAACCCCAGGAAGGAACCTGGAGAGCCGGGAAAGGAATATGTGTCCCTTAATGCGGTCAGCCAATATTTCTCCCCTCCCGTGGAGCCCCATCAACAGCCCGCCGTCAACACCAGGGAGCTGGATGACAGGGTGAATTTCAGCCGCTTCATTGTCGTAGCTTCATTTTTTATGCTGTGTTTATTTTTATGTTGTATTTAAGTTAAGTATCATTCGAAGGTGTTTTAATTTATTTAATGAGTGATTTTCGTTTTTTCGTTATGGATAGTCGTTATTTTAGTTATTTTTCTGGGACCATATAATGTTAATATGTAAATAATCAGGACACCTTAATTTGAAATTTGATATTATAACGTAATATATTTGCGGGGAATCTGTCTCACAAATAACTATAATTTCTATAATTTCATATTGAAACATTTTCTAAACGTACCTCAGTAATTATATTATAAAGTAATATGTTTGCGGGACATCTGTCTCACAAATAATTATAATTTCATATTCAATCGCCTCAAGCCGCGGCGACGATACCATGTCACACCCCCGCAAAACAGGTATGGTGAGGCCGCAGGTAAAATTTGCTCCGACGACCCGTCGTCGTTTTACCCAGGTCCCTCCTTGGTTTTGAATTAAGGATTAATAGTTTTACTCTTTTTAACCACCTAATTCTAGAAGTCTTTTGTGAAGGCGAATACCTAAGAGTGCAAGGGTTTCGTTACATTCCGATTAATCAGCTCCTGTTTGGTTTTGAATAACGGAAAATAGATGTTACGTATGTGAACTAGCTAATAATGCGTAAAGAAACCAACTATAATACTAATAAAACTTTTTTTAAATTAAAATAATGAACCCGTTTTACTTGTAACTAATTATCCTTGAATTATACCATCGGTATATAATTATGCCATCGGTAACGATGACAAAGTAGATGTAGGCCTACAAAAATGTTTACCAAGAGTTGCTATGGAAAATGAAAATTGCTCCGTTATAGAAAATGAAATGTTTTATCTGTATAGTAACTAAATTGCTCGATTTCGAGCAACGTCTACAATAGTAATTTTAAATACCAATAAAATAATTGAACTTTTAAAGCAATATGTTTTATCCGGTGAAATGCCTAATTTTATTCGTCTAAGGGTTGCTTGTACACCACTTCATCCGATTTTTGAGGTGTTTTAAAAATAGTACACTTAATCTGATGGTCAGGTTGAGCAAAAAGGGTAATTAGTACCCTCCAAACGGAGCTGCCAAAATAAACCACTTCATCCGACCGACGGCCGACGGTCGGTGACTTACCGCTCTGGTAGAATATTCCACCCTAATTGAAAGGGATGTTTTGCTCTAGGTTTATTGAATATATGTTTACATTGGGAACTGTATTAGACTAAATTAATTTTAATTACTATTGGTGCTATCCAGTAACTAATATACTTATTTATTTAAGGGTTTCGTAAGTAACACCCCTTTTTCTCTCTACCTACTTAACCGATTTTTAAGACTGAGGTGTCACTTTAAAGCTTATGATGTAACACGTAGGTGAATGATGATAAAAAACTTAATTTCGTTTCGGGCTTCGTCCCCCTGGTTGTTGATTTATTTCTAGAGAGCGCTTTAAAATTTTGACCAACTTTCATTACAAGATCTTTAATGTGATTTAGTAATTTAACAGCTGATTACCTTCAGATGAATTTTAAAGCCAGATAGTAAACTAAAATATATCTCTGTCACTTCATAATCAAAATTCACGAACTGTAGGTGAGTTTCTCTCATACAGAATAAAAAATGCGCAATTTGCGCACGGGCCCCCTATTCTAATACAATTTCCACCACTCAATTGATTTTTAAATTTATGAGTCATCGTCACCCTTGTAAAAACACTGGAAACATGCCTCCGCATTCCCCTGTTTCGGACAGTGTTTTGAGATATTTAAGGTATTGGTAAAATAAATATTTTTTTCTAGATTATGGTTCACGCTCTACAGTAATCGCAGACTATCATTCCTGATATTTCAGTAAAAATAAAGAGTATATTATTAGAAACAACCTTACAAGTAAGGACAATTGAGTTACTTTGAGAAGTCACTAAGAGAAACATTTTCATAAATTTAAGGCATGAGGGACCTACTATAACCATTCATCTAAAAAATTACAAAGTGTGAAGAAAATCGGTTGAAAAACGGCATCCGAAAACAATGGAATGGAATACCTTGTTTTGCCCAAAAGCCGTATGATTAACATCGCCAACTACGCTATTAACTCGAAGGTGAAGATGGACTCGTATTGTTTTATAACACTTTTTTTATTTTAAACACCGTTTGAATAAGATGGTATTATTTTTAAACTATAGGGATATTTGAACATATTGATCATCTGCGTTCCTAGAAATGAAGAAATCTAAGAATTCCCTGAGAATGCCAAACTTAAGGGGGCCGTTCGGCACCGAAAATCTACCCGAAAACATGCAATCGTATTTCCAGCCTTCGGTTGGAACTGTTCATCGTAGACTTAAGCTGTTTGTTTTATATGGTAGTCAAAGAGTGGTTCTAGTGGAAGTATACCTGTTTTTTTCTAAAAAAAATTTATAATAACTTTTATTTGATGCTGAAATTCACTAACTTTGACATACATTTTCAAGTAATAATATCACAAATTATTGAAAAAGCAGGTAGCCTTCCACTAGATCCACTCTTTAACTTCAAATAAATCGTAAAATAAAATATTTTGGTCGGTAAACACTAACCGAAGACGGGAAATACGATTGCATGTTTTGCCCTCGCGCGGGAAAAAGGCCACTGTTTCGGGTGAACCTAGCGGCGCGGCAACGAACTACGTGAAGGAAACTACTACCAGTCCTGTTTAATTTTTCTGTTTCCTTTATACTATCCATCTTACAAATATCTTCAAGCAAAAGTAGTTTTCAAGTTATAAAAACAAACCCAACCTTCCACGCCATCGATCTGTCGTCGGTCTCCTAGCCACTGTGGCTGCCGGCCACGCACGGCACACCGCCGCTCCGGCCAGTCGTTCTCACTTCTCATACGTGCCGCCGATGCATTGAATAGCTCGGCGTGAAGTTGTTGGTAACTAGCAATCCGAAAGGAAGGGCCATGCAAGCCCTCAAAGTTCGTAATTTCCCCATTTGATTAAGTCCGGTGTTACACTATAATAGTACTATATGCAACATATTTCTATTATCATAAACATCTATTATATTAACTATGAAAGAAACAAAATATTATTATAACCGTTAGTAAAACAATAACTGTTTGTAAAATACCCTCTATTAGATTTTTTTTCCATTATGGTAATAAATTATTGAAAAAAACAAACTGTTTGGTTATTTTATTATTTTAGAGTTTAATGATTACAACTGGTATATTATTATTATTATTATTTTTTTTTTTTTGTAAAATCAATATGAAAATGCGTTCTGTATCAGTTCATAGGTTATTATTATAATATTTGATCCATTACACTGTAATATTTTTGATCGCATAAATATGGTAATAGGCCTATGTTACAGAACTATGAAATACTAGTGGCTTATAGGGGCAAAAGCCCCTAACTATAATAATTTAGATCTTAGTGGATTACTAAGAAAATGCTTTACAAAGAAATCTGTCAAAAGATTTGTTTTTTTATCGATAATATTTTAGCAATACTGTTTGCAAAGAATTTGATACTTATTCGAAACGCCAACTTACTCTGTGGTGCGTATTTTAAGGTGAGTATGACTGAAGGGTGAGTGTGATGGTTGTGATGGATCAGATGAGGTGTCTTTGTTACTGACAAATAGCAGCCGTTTCATTATTCAGGATCATTAAATAATAGCACAATGACCAAAGGCAGTCATCCAAAGCACTCTTTACAAGAGTGCTTTGGATATCTCGAGATATATACGGTATCACGACGGGTATCTTGAGATACCCGTCATGATACCGTAAATGAATGCTTAATTTTGTCTATGGTTAAAACCTATATCGATTCTAAAAATGGGCTTTTTAATAAATCAAAATCCTTGAGCTAAGACAAAAATTAACATAATGTAGAAAAGGGGCAATTATTAAAAACCGTGCGGATGCTCAGCACCCATTTCAGAATAAATACAGTAGAGTACTTTCAATAGTGTGCATCATACACCATTCTTTTTTCAACCATTTGATTTCTGTATTTTGTTTGTCCATGAGCTGAAAAAGTATTTTCCCTCCTGTTTAATTTTTAGGGTCACAAAATTTGAACACTCTCCTTAAAGTACAGTGTCTTCATTCACTAAACAAAATTCGGCTCTCCTAATAGATACACGTAACTTTGCCTATTTTCGTAAAAAAGTAAAATTGTTTTAACCCATGTAAATTTTATGGAGCTTTTTCTCTGTTCTTTCTCATTTATTTGGAAGATTTTGGGCATGTTTCTGTTTTCCCTAGTCTTTGGAGCAAACGTCTTTAATTGAAACTATCGATCTACTCCATTCGATTCTACAATTAGTTAAACACCAAAAAATATATATAGTGTAATTTTTCAGAACACCAACACTTTGTTGGCTGCCACACTATACGTTTGAATTAATATTAATTTAATTTTAATTCTATGGGTTTATTTTATTCTCTTTTTAAAATCAAACTAAACACGTACTTTAATGCAAACAAAAAATCTTTTCTTGGACCATAACTCATCGCTCATTGTTCCGTTTCAAGATCAAATTCTATTTTACCATTTATTTTCATACCTATAAGCCTACGCTGAATTATAAAGTTTTCTTTCATTTAAATGTTGATGTAAAAATCAGCTGTAAATTTATAATAGTTTGTAAGATTAAAGTAACACTCCTAGTAAATTTTGAAGTCATTCGACGCAAAAAAAAAAAAACTATTTTACTAAAGTATTGCCACTTTAGGTGATTAGTATAATATAAGATCATCTTCACTCATTGTAGTCCACCCTGCTTTCTTTTTAAAATAAACCAAAACAAATGTTCCAATGTAGCCTACACAAAGCAGACGTTTTTCGATTCCCCATGCTATTCTTATGGAGGACGTTTTACGTTATTACTCATTTCCTGGTTACATTACGGACATCACGATAACGTTCCCTCGTGCATGGCACCGACACCTTTAATTTGAGACCCCTCTTATCTTCCTACAATTTGTAGAACGCTCACAATTTTTCTCAAGAAATTTCGCTTACAGAATTATATATACAGATTATTACCAACACTACCTAGAACACAAAGCCGAAGCGCTGCCCCTTTTATTGTAGTTTATAATAAGATTTATAAGGGGTTTAAAAAAAGAATGAAAGAAATATATCCAGGGTATTCAGAAAATAAATCAGTACACTAAAATGGCAATACGTAGACTTTCTATCAGAGATCAAATTCATCTTCCAAATTGAAAATGTATAGCCTATGTGAATTTACCTCACTGTATTTGTTGTTTAGCGACAGTATATGGATGTTATGGAAACTCTGACTGATCAAAAAATAAACATAACCGTGAAATCCGTCACTCAGAGTCGCGTGTTGAATTCCTCATACCCGCCGCACGGCTGTCGAGCCTCCCCCGGTGCGGGACAGACAGTGCCAGTGATGTGAGATAATTTTTACAACCCCGAAAACCGGGTCTGCGCCGGCCGCTCTGTTGTGCTGGCGTGTGGTCAGTGTCATTCATCGGAAATCATTCGGGGTCGGTTGGGGGGGGGGGGACCAGGGACGCAACGGCCGCTCCTGATTTTCCATTTTTTGTGCCTTCCGATATCTTGGCTCAGGCGTCGGTAACTCAGGCAATCTTCCTACAAAATTACCGACATTTCGACGAGCCCATTTCGTTTTGCCGAACGGCCCCCTTAAGAAAGGGTTTGGGATGGGCGTTCAAGACTACCACTCCTGACTTTCAAAACAACAAATCATTTCCATGCGTCAACCAGCCATCTCACTCAGCCAGGACAAGACAAAGATATTTTAAATTATATGAGGATACGAGTACATCAACGCAATTCAAATTAATTTAATAAAGTTTATAATGTAAACAGTTATATGATAATCCCATTACGACCCATCCCGCTAAGCATGGGGGGGGATATTAGAGAGCGACGGCTTACCGCGGCGATAAGCCACCGACCGCCGGCCGTCAGACGAAGTGGTCTATTTTGACAGCTCCGTTTGGGAGATACTAGTGACGCTTTTTGTTCGACCTGAACATTGGATGAAGCGTACTATTTTCAAAATAACCCAAAACATCGCATGAATTAGTCTACAGCTATTAAGATTTAGGCCAGTATTTTTATTTTTTTATTTTTTTTATCCAAACAATACATTCTAATCAGTGTACCGTTTAAAACTTATACGGTCACATGCAGATTATACGCAGGTTACATGGTAACGGCCATACTGTATTATCATTATTCTTATTCTTTGAAAATAGTGACGGCCGTCTGTGTTATGAGTTTCTTCGTCTGTTTTCGGGGGATTTTTTTAAATATATTTTAATATGCTTAGTGCTAAAAGACATTTTAATAAATTAATGATTATTTAAAATTGACAATTTTCTTATTAACGGGATAATCCTCTTATTTTTGTTTCTGATAGTATTCATATATGTGTTATTCTTTGTTTTTTTTATTTTTTTATTGTAGCTTCACCATGTATTGGATTGTTCAATACCATAGGAATAAAATTTTTCCAAATAAGACCTTTATGGGTTACAAGTAATAGTATTAAGTAATGAGTAATAGGTTGCCAAATTCACCGAGGGACTGCACCTTTCAACAACAGAAATAACAGCGAGGACCACCTATTGTTACAAAACCGGGCCGCGGCGATTGCCAGGAATGTCACGTGTGCCTGGGCCCTCAGTGAGAAACGCCCTCAGTGAGAAACCAGTTTTAGGATATATACGTGAAGTCCGTCCCTTCGTGTAAAGCGTCACAACAACGAACTCCAACATGGCGGACGGCTGGATAGCAAGGGTTGGTTGATTTCGGCGCCTGCCGCCAGGGGCTACCTCCCCTCCTTTTCGCGCGCGTCTTGCAACAGAGAGCGGCAAGGGCTGCAAGCACGTAAAGTTTTATACGTAAAGACTCTCACATAAGCGTACTCCGGAGTTCGCTTTTCAAAAGGTGTCACCGGAGTACCACTATACGCACGATATCATGTCCCCACCACCTCGAGGAGTGGATCTATCTTGGGTCCCGTACTTATATATATATATATATATATATATTCACCTAGATCCCTTGATTGTGGCCCAGGTGACAAATAACCATCGTTTGTGGCCCACTATAAAAACCCATATATTTTCGTAAATAAACAAGTGATGCTTTTGACATTTTGTGTACAATATCCAAATTGGTTTTCGTACCATAATTATCTTTTGAAATCTATATACCTACAGTGGTTTAGCTACTATAAAGCGCGCTATTTCACATTCAATTGTGGCCCACATATACGTGAGTTATCTGAACCCCCTTATTTTGGCCCAGGCGCGCAACTTTTACATTCGATTGTGGCCCAGGCACCAATTGTAGCCCAATTGCGGTGTTGCCAGATTTACTTTTCTTTGTACAGTAGAACCTCGCTGTTTCGTTCTCCGGTCGTCCGCCTCTCCGGGTAACCCACCCGGCTCGACCCCGTGCCGTGCGTGGCTCATCTTTGTTTGTTTAAATTTCCGGTGCATCGCTCCGTTCGGTTGTCTCCTGTCGATGACGCATTATTTATTTGCAGTCCGTGTGCGTGTCAGTAGGCCAGCGACAGTTGTAGGGAGTGACTGTTTAATAGGTTTGAAAGTAATACTTTTGTTTTAAACTATTGTTTTATAACATGAATAATATGGTCCTTTGATAATCCGGCCTTTTTACTGTTCCGCCCAAATTGATTTGATTCTTTTAGGATATGGATTAAAATAAAGTAGTTTTCATATCAAGGAGCAATAGTTGTTGGTTTTGGTGTGCAATCGTGTTTTTTTTTTTCTTTCAAAATAGCGATTAAGCAAAGAAAATTTACTCCGTTGATGATAATGTTTTTCTATCATAGGCCTACTTCAAAATGTTCACAAATACGTGATTTTTATAGCTTTGTTACTTCAGAGGGCGAATAACCAATATTTAAATTTATTTTATTTACAATCGAAATACAGGATTAATTTTAATTTACACCGTGTTTTTTTTTTTAAAGGTTAGCGCTCTGAAAAATCCACAGCTGATTTGTTGTGTGCTATCTTAAGGCATCGGAAAATCCTTAATGTATCAGATCCGTGTGGGATCTTACGGAATAATTATTACAGATCTAAATAAAAGGTATAAGTAGACTGGCACATACTTTCTCCCAATTCAAATTCCTGCTAAATCCTCTATAAGTTAAAATGTCTGTTTAACCAAATTATTGAACTTGATCTACAAACCAACTTTTAACACTTATATGGTTGGTTGTCCATTACTATGAGGTGGGCGAATTCGCTTCACTTATTGTACTTAATGTCAATGGTTAAATTGCGAATTCACTAAGCTAATTGTTGTTATTTATCAGTAATTGGAGTCTTATGTCAATTTGGGCGAATTCGTTTCCCTCATTCGCTTTTGTATCTGGAAAGGGTGAATTCGCTTCACTTATTTGCCTTTCTATGAATCATTTGGGATATAGAGAGAGCCATTTTTATTGTCATTTTATAAGGCATCACACCGCAAGAGTTTATGTAAATCGACTCAGGTATTTAGGAGTCGATTGATGTACCAGGTTTTTGGGGGGGGAGGGGGGGAGGTTACCACCCCACGGCAAGGAGTTTTTGAGAATTCTCAATAAATCAATTCTAACTTACCATATTTATCAAATTTTGTGGGAAATAACCTAGAAAAGCAGTGTACATTTAGATTTTTTACGAAAAATTCATATTTTCCTCTCCAGTACCCACTGTTTAATTGTAGTATAGTTTTCGGGCGATTTCTATGAAAATAATATTTTATTCGTCACTAGGAAATGTCTCAAATTACTTTGTATCATATTTACAACTGCAGCATTATAAACGAGACGTCTTGAATTTATAATACGAGGTTTAAAATCGTACCTACCGTTTTTACAATTGTATTACTTAATTTCAACAATGCCTGCTCTCGAAATTCATTATAGTCTATTTATTGTAACCTTAGGATTGACCACCGCGAACTCGAGTGCCGGTCATTGAAAAGTCTTGAGGTGCAATACTGTCAGAGTACATTGCCAAAGTAGCCTACACAGCTGAAGGTCGGGTTCGTAACAGCGAGGGGGATACGCTTGTGATCGTGTTTCTTAAGCGATAGGTTTCTTAGGCTTAGTTGGGTACCTCTAGTTGAAAAAATATGATAACCTAACTAAGCCTAACCGTCACCGCAGTGCAATGTATAAGCTGATCACGATCACAATCGGATCCTTCCGTATCCCCCCTCGCTAGCTGTTACGAACCCGACCGTGCGAATGATGTAGACAAACCTTACATAGAGCACGTGGTTGGTTGCTATGTGCAACGGTTGTTTATCATATGATTTGTCATTCAAGTGTTTTGGTTATGCTGCTCCGTCATTGGCCAGGGGTGAGGCGAACGCTGAAGTTGTTTCATTCGCAGTCACTAGGGTGCGCGGCAGTCAATTCTAAGGTTACGTTAAATAGACTATAATATAAAGTTACTTATGTAAACAACCGCGAATGTCCCCAAAATAATTAAAAATTTTGACAAATTCGAAACCTTTTACTACATGCTGTTTTGCCATATCAAGTCGGCATATATTAAATTTCTTTAGATATTATATTTACAAATAACCTGGTAGAACTTCGTCATGGAATTGTAATAAATTTAATATTTTACTTGTGCATGCAAAACATTCTTAATGAATGATTTATGTTGATGTAAAGTAACTAAAATAGGGAAGAGGATTTAATAACCCGCTTGTTACTTTTTTAATCGATATAGGCCTAGTGAAAAATATATCATTTTAATTAATTTACATGACACACCATGCGCCAAAAACCTAAATAATAACTTTGAGAGAATGCAAAGATAATAACCCAGGATCGTTTAAAAAGATATGATACGCAATTTATAATTATAATATTACCTAATTTTGATCGGAAATACAATATAAAAATATTCACAGGAATTCCATTCCAGCCAAAGATAGATCAGATGCGCGGCGCGGCGCCTGTGTCTCCGTCTCCAGCCATCCGGTGGCGTGGGAGTGGACTTCTGTTGTAGTAGTGAGGTCAAGTAATGAGGGTTTTGCAGGAAAAACAAACTGTTTGTAACATACCAGAAGAGGCAATCGAAAGGTTAATCATAGTACGAACGTACGTACGGATCCGGTACATAAACAACAACCCTGATACTTTAGAGTAATATAATAAAAAAAATTTTAAAATCAACAACTTAATATTAAGCGGACTGGTTTTTAAAATTCAAAATTATATGTGAAGTGTGCTAATGTGTTGAAAGTTTGGGAAATTTTGCTTAAAACTACTCATTACTACCTAATTTCTGCGAACTTCAGCAACAAAACTGCCCTTGTGTTAAATGAGACATTCAAAAGTGTATGAAAACATACATGGATTCATTTTTGTATGAATCCATGTATATATTCTATGTATAGTCACTATGTATATATTCTTAGTTATTTCAATTATCTTTTAACTTTGTTCCAAAGCTCTCAATTATCTATACAATTAAAACCAATTTTTTTTTAATTAATTAAAGGCCATTTACCAGGTATTCATATTTATTTTTGTCCTATATCATTATTGTTGTTAATATTTCGTATAAAAAGGTATTATCTTAATTGAAACTACATATAGCTTATGTACCGTTAGTAAAATAAATTTAACAATCACTTATAACTCTTAAATTATTAACGTAGATTAATGCGGGTTTAATCATTAGGCCTATTTGTTTGCATGATTTGTTTGCATTAAAACCGCATTTTTATGTTTTAAACCTCTTCTCAATATAATTATACACAGTATACTGCAATAGAATTTGCTTTCTGATCGTTAACTTGGTTTTCAATCGTTTTTAACCAATTAAAAACGAAAGAACGCATGCTATTTGTATAGGGCTGCCGCGCGCTGTGTCCCGATGGTGACGTAGGTGCGCGGCGGCGGTCCAAAACGGGTCGCGCGTCTGACACACCTATGTATACTCCTTCCACCATGTGCGACAAGGTTTTGTGGCTCAGTCAGCAAGACATCGGCTTATAATACAGCGAGTTCCAAAATCGAACCCGACTCTTTCTCTCAACTTTTTATCTTCTGCAACACCCTGTCGTAACCATTTTTACTGTACTTAACGGTAACTGCGCAAAATTTAAATTAGGTTAAATTCCTTGAGTTAAATTAGGTTAGGTTGAGTTAGCTTTGGTTAGGTTAGGTTGTTGGGTTAGGTTAAGTTTGGTTTGGTTTTTTCCGGAATGCTCTGTATTATCGTGATAGTTAAAATATCATGGATTTTGAACAGCTACTATTTAAACAAAATCGGAACATAAATGCTAGTTAAAGAGTAGCGACAAATAATATAAACATTTCCTATAAATGTCACCGTGATCCGTTTATCCGTTAATAATAAAATGGCCAACATTGGTTTCGTTTTGAGACATCATTGTATGAGGTAAACTATGAACGCGTTACATTTGTTCATCCAATTATTTTGTTGCCAATAGAGCATACTTATACTGTAGCTATTTTAGGCCTAATTGATAAAAATGAGAATCAAATCTCTTATTTATAGTTCATGTCTGCATGACAGCACAATTTTCATACATATTATTTTGAAATTTCTATTTAGCGTTATCTCTGAAGTGCGTTCTCGCTAAAAGGTTCTACTTACAAGTAACCCTTTTTAGTTATAAGGAATTAGGTGAACTATAATTAATTTTCCTTTAAAAATTCATTATTAAAACGTTTTGTTCATAGTAGATATTGCTAATACAATATAATTCCCATGTTTGCTTCATTATGGGGTTGTTGTTAGTTGACCCATAAATTAATTGACTCCCCTCTACGATTGGCAGTTTAAGTTGGGTGCGTGTGCCTTTTGTCTTAGAAATCTTCAGGACTGTCAACCCTTACCTCCCATTTCAATGTGATAACATCCAGGACTACTACAGAGAAAAGGGCGCCAGCTCGCCTTTGATCTCTTCGGCCGCAGACCGACTCCCACTTGCCCCTCTCCATCACTGTACCTACAACTATTCCCCTCCCATTGCCTTGAATCCACATCTACGTGGTTATATTGTTCTTTCATGCTCGCTGGGTTCTGTTGGGTTCTGTCAGTAGTGGATGTGCACCTGGTGAACATTTAGGAAACAACCAGATAAAAAACTAATTATGTTGCATTATTAGTTTCTAGAATCACGCTTGTTAAAGTTGCCTATTATTAAGAGACAAATTAGGTGTATTTCATGAAGTAATTATTATACCTTAAACTATGACCTAACTGACGGTACGATAATTAGATATTACGCTTTCACTTAGCGTTTAGGCATGGTTTCATTCATCGATAAAATATAGACTATAGGCTTATAACATGGAAGAGGAACAACCCCACCAAAGGCTTTTGGTGTCAATAGTTTCAAATTAGCAGACACCATGAGAAAACTACTCATCTTTCTCCATGGCATAAGTAAATGTGACACAACCTCAGCACTCTTCAAGCAGGGTAAATAGAAAGTAGTGAATCTGAACACCACAGTGTTCAATAGAAGAACAGAGGTGAATCTGAGCTGGTAAAAAATGAACACTTTCTGGAAGAAATCAAACATTTCTTCGCTGGAGGTAAGAAAGATGATTCGTTAGATAAATTGTTCTTCAATATGTTTTTCAAAGCGCTTGTGAAGTCCAAATTTAATTTGGCATCTGTACCACTAACATCCGAAGCATCCCGCCAACATTGCTTGAGAACTTACCTTCAAGTACAAATGTGTTTAGAGCACAAGAAGGATCCAATCTACTGGGTATGGCAGATTCAAAGTTTGGTCGCGTCCCTATTTTTACCACCAAGGAACCAACCCCATAATCAATACTTTTAATGATTTCCTGCAAAAGCATCAAAGGGTGTGCAGGTGGTTGTGGGTGTCGGAAGGATGGCATTAAGTGTTCATTAATTTGTGCCAATTGCAGAGGAAACTCGTGTACCAACTCCCACCAACGAGATGAAGGAGATGGACCGGATATTGGTGAAGATCAGGACTGTGGGGTAACAGACTATGTTTGGGAATCAAATGATTTTGATCAGTAAATTGGCCCAATACCAGTCAAACGTTGAAATGTGTAGTTTTTTTATCACTAGTGTTTTTGTCCTCCTTTTAATTTTCTTAGTATAAAATAATATTGTCATATAATATTTGGTATTACTTAAAATATTAGTATGATAAAATATAATCTTTAGCAAAATTAATTTCACAAATTGTGTTTTTTATTCTGCATCTAAAGAAATTATTCAACAAATTTTTTGTTACTTTTTCTTTTGTTATAATTTTGTATACACCTAATAATTATTTTTCACACACTATTTCTACAGTGTGATCTAGGTAAATACTTTAAATATTAAGTTAAAAGCACGTAGTTATGCTGTTAAAATACTGCTGATGTTGAAACAGATTTCACTAATTAAAAGATATGCAATTTGACAAAAAAGTAAATGAGGTGTCCATAGAATCGAGTGTTAATCAATAATTTCTTTAATTTTATCGTTAAATAGTCAAATTAAAGTACTAAACAATTATGTAAGATGTAATAGTTATTATTTTCATTATAGAATATATGCCTACACAGTACATACTTGATATAATTTATGTCATTATTTTATTCATCTCTGTTAAACTTAATGTGACGTAGTTAGGGTACAAGTGGTCTTAAAAATTTTAGGTTGGTCTCATTGAATGCAGAATTTATGCCCTTTGGCTTTATAAACAATAATATGTTAAGGTTTTTATTAATTTACAAAATATAACCGTAAAATAACAAAAAATACGCCTTTTGGGAGACAATTTTGTAAAAATTGTTAAAAATCGTGCAGTTTGATGTGTTATTACATGACAACGGGTGATCCAAAATCCATGCGGTTGGTCTTATTAAATGCGGAATTTTATGCTCTTTAACTTTTATATTGGACATAATTTCAGTATCTGTGCCGTTGACGATATTTAACCAAAAAAAAAAAAAAAATGTCCATTTATGTGGACATTTTTATCCCCCACCACTTTAGCACAGCTCCGACGAGGGGGAAAACCTAGGATAACCATTTTGGGACATAAATAAAGCCGTTAAAGCAAAAAAATCTTTTGTAGCAATTTTTTCCGATTTACCTGCTTTTTTTTGTTTTACGCCACTGGCCTATTATACTTGATTATTATTATGTCTTCACAAACATTAACAAAAAGTATTTCATTTAACATCTCAAAGTTTTGAAACAAAACTGAACTTAAAGCACTGGTATTTTTTAAATAGACTTGAAAGCTGAATTAATTGTTTTTACTATAGTTCATTAAAAGCGTATAAAGAAGCATAAAGTAATTTTTGCTCGCCACGCCGCGACGTCGGTCGTCGTACCGCGATTGCTGATTCATAACTCTGGTACAAAACGTTCTTTTTCTTACATAATTGTGATTTATTTCATAATTAATACTGATTTAGCCTGTCAAGGTTGAACGGACATTCAAGCCATGGTCGATTATACAATCGTGATTTAATTTACAACTGTACAGACGGAGTCGTATAATCTAAGATGAACTTAAATTATACTATTTATTTTTGAGTTAGTTGTCTAGGCAACGAGACATATTTAGTTCTTTAGCTCTACGCCTGTGCCATATTCCCCAAATATTTTACCCTCACAAAATAACGTGGCTTACTCCCTATTTTCTTTAATATATTCAACTATTAGTAGGCCTATACGAACAAATTTTGTTCGTAGGTATGACAAAAATAGAATAAACGCGTGATTTAATCAAAGTGAAACACTTTTACTTTTCATAATTATACTATAGTGAATTTGGTAGCTATTTACAAGTGAAATTTAACAACAATATCTAGGGAGAAAATGCTTTGGTAAATAAGTATAGGTAATGGACTTGCAACGCCGTGTGTCCGTAAAGTCCTGGACTGGTTTTCCCCAAATACTTTTATGGGGGCTACGTTTAGGAGGTTGTAATGATCCTGTTCATATGGAAGAGCTGAAGACCAGAATAAGAGGAGTAATATCAACAATAACCTAAGAGTTGTTGGTTAATACTTGGGCGACAATTGAATTTTGGCTTGATATTCTGGAGGCCAAAACTGGGCAACACGTGGGAAATGCACTGCTTTTGTGTTCTTTTTGTTTAACTGAAACTCTAATTTTATCATACTGAACGAAAAGCGGCCGTAATTGGATCTGTAGTAGGCCATACAATCATATATTTCCAATGCCTCAACCTCGAAACTACCAAACAATATCCCCAAATCTCTTGTCAAATTTTGCAGAATGATAAAAAATGTTCATAACACGGATCAAAAGGGTTTTGGGTTTGTTTTGTCGCTGTTACTAAAGCGATTACCTAAAAATAACTATTAACGCTTCGTGTTATGAATATTTTTTTTATTTCCTTGAAAATATAAAGTTAGGTATACATGTTACTCTATAGGGTTTTTTATTTTACTACACGTTATAATCAAACGACAACTTTATGGATGCCTGGCATTATTTTTTCGGTGATTTATACCACTTCTTCATTTAGATGAACAATTTTCCAGTTACATTGTTGAGTCTTTTAAGATGTCTAGTTATCAATTAATTGCAGATTTGCGTGTGGCCTCATAGATTAAGGACAAATCGTTTTTTAAAACCTTTCCTATAAAATATTTTTAAATCTAGACACCAAATTGATGTTCTTTTTCGTCAGGCGACTCCCCGTTAGGCTACGTTTTATTAAATTCTCCTTAAAATTCCAGTACTAAACAATTTATGTGAAATGCTGGAATACACTGATAATGATTTTTCTTCAATGTATTTTCAAATAAAATCTCACTCTACTAACGTACCTAAAAGTTTTGTGAAGAATTATTATTCAATTTAAAATAGATTTAATTTAAATAAATAAATTTTAGAGAAATCACATTCGTGTTTCTCTTAAAACGTATTTTTTCTTGTAGCATTTTTCCAACAAATGTCATTTTATGAATTTACCATGTACTTCCGAAATTGTTTGAATTACGGTAAATACGTCAGAAAATTAATAAATTTGTGTTCTTCGTAGATTCGTTACCTCAAGAGGATATCATTGAACCATAATATGATTAATTCACGGTGAATGACTTTAATAGGCGCAAAGTACCGGCGGCGTGGTGTGTAGGCCTACAGCACACAACGCAAGGCGCCACCCTGGTAAAGCGCGGGAAACGCGGCCACGGGCGGTGTCGTGGTGGCAATAGTCGGGACCGACTGTTGTGGCCCGCAATTGTGGCCCACGTGGGCCACCAATCACAGGTAACTAAGCGAAAACAAGACAACTTGGCAACAGCGCTTGCTTGGGCCACATTTAATGGTATTTTGCTACCCCGAATGTGGCCCGCAATTGTGGCCCACGCGGGCCACAATCACAGGTAAAAAGTATCCGCCTGGGCCACAATCGCGGGGACTAGAAAACTATATATATATATATATATATATATATATATATATATATATATATATATATATATATATATATATATATTCATACATACATACATACATACATACATACATATTATTTGAATTTGAACAAACGTTGTTTTAGGCTTCTAGGGACCTCTAAACAAAAAAGTAATATGGTCTCGGACTTAGGTCTTACCATAAGTACTACCGTAATAGCGTATTAACTATAGGGAAATCGCTAAAAATTATACTTGGTTTTGTTTTTGACCCGAACAAAAGTGTCCTCCTTGAATTAACATCAGCATTCAAACTCTAGAATTAAGATAGTTAAATTCTTAAAAACAAACCATAAATTTTATTTTTCAAAATTAATATTAGTTTTAAACTGGAAAAATTTTAAATTAGTATTATGTTTTTCTTTGTTAATTGTTTTTGAAAACTAAATCCCGTTATTTGTTTTCCCATTGATTTTGTTATTACAATGACCAAGCACTATCACCGACAGACAGTCCGCCTTGTTCGTCAGAGATTCACTGTAACTTATAACAATAATAATAGTTTGTATAAGGTACTATGGGGGTTATGTCAATATTTCTGGTGTGGTAAAAGTAGCATAGTATAACTATTGACTATGCATAGTATTACTTAAAATGTAATACTTATAATAATTTCAGAAATTTACTCTCAATGCAGTAAATGTATACTTATGTTTTATAAAATACTATTGAAAAAGTAATTTTAATTAGTTTGACATGGTGATCTTTCCAGACCAGTAACGGCACTGACATTATGTTCACAGAGGCAAAAATATTTTAAATCCATCATTTTACGTATTCTGTATAATTAAGGGTGGTGAGTCTCTAAGCTTCTTGTCATTTACCGACCAAACCTCGTGGATGAGGGTGAATGCTTATTACCGGAGCTCGCAAAGGAAGTCACTATTTTAACATTATGAAACCTTTTAGCCTTGTCAAATTGTCATAACAATAGTAACTGTCTAAAGTTTATTATTATTTTTTGCTCCAAGCAGTTTTCCTAGAAGCTTTCCTAAATTAAAAACAAAATTCTTTAAAAACAATATTTAAGTTAAAAGGATGGCCATGAAATGAACATTCAAATTTTAACTTTACAGAAGAGCAACTCTTACCACTGGTGAAGACAGGTAATCATCTAAAGTAAGAGGAGACTTAACAACTTGCCTCTTAATCTTTTAATTTTGGCTTATCCGGCCCAAAAGTTTTGCAACCTCAAATATTGGGAACCTTTCAAAAATTAATTGTAAAATGAGTTTGTGTCGATCATTTTATTTGATAATATTAAGAACTCGTAAATTCTTTCTTCTTTCTTTCCTGTTATTCACTAAAGTCTATTTCAATTAAATATTGCTAATGACCGTTATACAATGTGTCCATTTATTATACTCACCATTTTCAAATTGTAAACTATAAGAGATACAAAGAAGATTAAATGAGCAAACTAGTGCAGAATGATGAGATAAATATAATTAAGGGTAAAAATCACAAATGTTCTCATCAGGTTTGTTAGCTAAACCAGCTTTCCTTTTAATTATTTTCTTTTCAATATACAACATATTAGGGACTAAACTTAACTGAAGTTTTACTTAAAAATAAAATATGCTCTAATAATTATTAGATTTTTTTGTTTTGTTTTGAGAACGTGGCAGTTAACTATTGTATCCTTCATGGTTTAATGTTAACACTTTGGTATGAATAGATCATTGCTTTCACTGACTTACTGTGATTATTTTTTACAGTGTTAAATTTGAAAATAAAATATATTAATTTCCTTAATAATGTTATTATTGAAATTGCGAAAAAAACTTGATGGGCTTATATGGAACTTGGATTTGGATGAACATTTACCAATTTCATTAAAAAAAAAAAAAAACTTCAAGTTAAGTTACATTCAACGACAACAAAATAATTGAAATTTGTAAAAAGCTTTGCACAAAAAATTTTGAGTGTTAAATATCAATAGACAGATAATGTTTAAAAGGAAATACAAATTCAAAATGAGTTTATTTATGATTGTGATCTGCCTAGCTGATTAGTTGAGTGAAAAACTTTATGGATGAGTTTGTTAGTGATGTATAAAAAATTTACTAGCGTTTAGTAATACTTTTACGAAATATCCGTGAATTAACTGAGAAAGAAATCTATCAATATACTGTATATCTCTTTTCTTAGTTTTTCAAACAGGTGCACTAAACATAAACCTTCTTTTTAAACAAAATGTAAAAGTCATTTTAGTTATGGAATATTTCCAGATTTAATTAGTAGATAACAACTGCAGTAAAATAATAAATAACAAAGATGATGATAGTTTTTACATGTTGTAACAAAGTTTCATAAAAGTTTATATTTTTCTTGAGATTTTACATTCTTCTGTGTTACGTGAAATAGCTCAGCTAAAAAGCGAGAGACAAAAACGTTGCGTAGTGTCGGGTCGAATTCTTTCATCTCACGCTGATTATAAATTCATTTCATATCCAGTCTCACATTTTACAAAACATAGCAAACAATGATCCATAAATAAGTTCAAATTGTTCGCTTTGACTGCCATATGCCGGCCTGTTAAAAATTATTAGTGATATTTTAGCATAAAAACAAGAAAACACGGCGAGCCAAACCCAATTATGAAATTAATATTCGCAAAAAGAAAGGCCATTGAAAGATGCCATCATGAGTTAGCTGCTCCGCCGCGGCATTCCTCTACACAGCAGCCGCTGATTTTATAGCCTCAGGTTAAAACACTCTTTTGGTATTTTAAGTTTTTTGTGGTGAAATATTTTTCAAGCATGGTTAACGTGTCTAGCTAATGGCTAAGAAACTTATTTACAAACTATTTGAACAACGTGTAAAGAAGGATTTCCTAGAACATTTCTTTATATAATCTGTTAGGATATATTCCTGACTGAATAATCCTTAATCCTTTCTTGATAAGTAATTTCTTGTTGATATTTTTTTCAATTTACTGATAAGCATAACTATCTTGTAGCTGGTTAGAATATATAGCATTTAATTGAACATGCTTTAACTCGTTGTTACCAATTTAATTTTATCGTGGAAGGAAAGCTACCCCACCTCCTCTCCTCTACAAATTAGCACAGCAATTAAGTTTTATCTATATGCAAATACAAAAATAACAGAAATGATAAAGTCAACTTTTAATCATCTAAGGTAAGTTTTTAATAAACCTTCTTTGAACTAACACTTATAAAATGAGACATAGAAATTTATATGAAAATTATAGTGATGTCTGATTATATTTTTAACACAAAACTATTATTATTAATAAATTGTCTCCAACAATATATACATTTGAGTTGTACAGAAATGTTGAAAAACAATCACAGAAAGGAAACAGTCTGTTGAACGTAATGTAGAGGATTGAATTATGCAAACAAGATATGACGATTGATAAGGGCAATCGGAAGGGAGTTGGGGGGAGGAGGGGGGTTAGGGGTGACAACAAACTGCGACCCTTCTGATTTACATTAAACATTTCCGTGCCGAAGATTAGCTTCTCGGCTAGGGGAGCCGAGGGTGGAATATTTGAACGTTCTGTTATTCAGCAACTGGTGAGGTGATTCGCCATTACACCGGGTATCTGGAATGCATGGGTGAACTTTAATGAGAGCTAATGGAATTGTTTATTCACATATAATTTACACTTCCATGTCGTTTGTTCTCTTTGATGTCACTTCGATTGATTCGTTGACGAAAAGTATTTTAGCATCTCAGATTTACAAAAGAGTGTATTGCACAGCAATGTTAAATAAATATCGGAGTGGAGTACAAACAATCTCTCAAAACTAAGGAATTGTTATTTCTTTTACTCAAAACACATCGCGTGAGAGTTTACGTTTCTAAAGTTATTTGAATAATCCACAACTCAATAGCAGAGCTAACAATCAAATGAGGCAGACGGCTAAGTTGTTCCAGGCAGCCTCTACTCACAATATTGCCCAACTTTGGGCTTTTGAAGCTTGGAGTTCCCGTGTAAACATAATACCAAAGGATATTAGAACAACGCGTCTGCCCGTGCCAACTTTTCCCATAATTTATTGTACAATGTAACTATTCAAGTGTATATTCGCTTAGTCATTAAGCTTCCTATTTGTAAAACTAGTTTTTTATATTTATATTTTTTAGGTTTTGAACGCAAAATTTACACTTATTACGAGTTTTGTTTTTATAACATTTTCTTTATATTATTGTGTAAATAAAACTTATGAAGTTGTAATTTAAATAATGTATTATGAATTCTTCTTTAATAAAAATAAAACAAAAACCAGAAAGATAAATTTAAAAATTAAAAACTTTCCAAATCTTTCGTTAATGTTTTACACATAGGCCTATGTTTAATTTCATAATTTTTATCAGTAAAAAAGTAATATATTGACATTTTTAATCAGTGTACCTCTAATGTAAAATTTACATTTCATTAAACCACACACATTATCTAACTTTCTAAAATAAGTTTGGATTTTTTTATTTTTATAGTTCAATCACGCGGACTCTATATTATCACGTTATTTTATACTAAAACTTTGCAGGAATTAATGGAAAAATATCACAATTTTTTTTGCAAAATGAATATATTAGGTCTCCCTGGCTTTGGAAATTCCTATGTTATTCTCATAGATCCAGGTTTCGTAAGGTACATGATCCCCTAAACATGTGTTTCTAAAAGTATAGTAAAAATACTATACAACAGAATTCAGCACTCCCATGACGAATTTACTGTATAAGAGCTGACTATAGTGCACTACTTTTAATTGTCGTATTTTTACTCTAGCGTCAAGGGGCCTTGCGGCGGGTGTGCTCCGACGTCCCGTGCGGTGTCTGAACCTGCTGTGATCGTAATCGCCGGTGTCATTCCCATCCACCATCTCGTGAAGAAACGACAGGCGATTTACCGGAGAAGGCTTGAAGGTGGCAGAGAGGTCGCTGCCATCGAAGAACGCGACCGCAGCATTGACTGTTAACAGCGGGAGTAGAACGACGAGTCTAGAGGGCGCTGGACCGCTCGAATCATCCCAAATATCCGACCGTGGGTTGAACGGGAGCACGGATATGTGGATTACTTCGTGGCCCAGTTTTTATCGGGCCCAGGGATTTTTCCGGGCCTATCTGTACAGAATGGGAAAGGAGCTCTGACTGTATTGTCCCAACCTGCAGACACGCCAAGAACAATTTTGTTAGAGTGTCAGGTGGCAAATCTACCTCCTTCTCCACCGAAATCTCTCCAGACATCTTTGGAGCAATGCTCCAGGGAGAAGACACCTGGAACTGCGTACAGAGCTTCGTTGAAGCCTTAATTCAGGCGAAAAATTTCAACCTCGATCGGGAATCGTTGTATATCCCGACGAGGAAAGCCCTAATGGCGTAACATTACAGGCCTATTCTGAAGTAATGTGCTAAGTAGTTCCAGGCAAGTATCCTTGGAGACGAGAGGTGTATTAGCCGGTAGTCCGTGGGACAATGAGCTCGCGGGAGTTCGGCACTCCAGAAGGGACCATGAACATTTCAGTGTGCGTAAACGCATTTTAACCTGTAGAGGTAAGTGGGTATAAAAACAATTTCACTCTAAAATTATTATTTTAAATTTAAATTTTCTTCTACTTAAACTCTATGGGGAATTACGTGGTACCAGCTATGTTTGTTATAATTTGAAACATAAATGGTACAAAATTCATTAAAAACGCCAGTAACTTAAAAATTCGTTACTCAACATTATCATATATGTCAATATACAAAATATCAAAGTACTCGCAAATAGGATAGGATGAATATACAGGGTTAGGCAAAAGTCTGGACACCCCCAGTTAACTTTTTAACACGTTGCAGTAGGAAAACCAAACTCGGCACATGTTAACAACATGAAAAACTTCACTTTTTCATCAACTACACAACTTTGCCCCTGCCCCCAAAATGGGGTATTTTGGGGGCAGCCCCAAATTTTCAAACGTAAACTCCTAATGAGTGACCCCTCATTTTAAACGGTTTATCAAGAGAAATTGAATGGCACAAACCGGATGTCGATATCTCATCTCTAACCAAAATGGCAGCCATTTTAAAATTCGAGGAGGGTAAATTGACATTTATTTGTTGAAATTAAATCGGAAAATAGCACTTCTAGAATTGAGAATATCTGGAATTATTTTAGAATTGAACTTACTAGTTCATTTCTGCTACTAGGTTCAATTCTAAAATAATTCCAGAAAATATAAATTCTAAAAAGCTATTTTCCGATTTAATTTTAACAAATGTCAATTTACCCTCCTCGAATTTTAAAATGGCTGCCATTTTGGTTAGAGATGAGATATCGACATCCGGTTTGTGCCATTCAATTTCTCTTGATAAACCGTTTAAAATGAGAGGTCACTCAATAGGGGTTTACATTTGAAAATTTGGGGCTGCCCCCAAAATACCCCATTTTGGGGGCAGGGGCAAAGTTGTGTAGTTGATGAAAAAGTGCAGTTTTTCAAGTTTTTAACATGTGCCGAGTTTGGTTTTCCTACTGCAACGTGTTAAAAAATTAATTGGGGGTGTCCAGACTTATACTTGCTTGCCCATCTCAAATTTTGAAATGGCTGCCATTTTGGTTAGGGGTGAGATATCGACCTCCGGTTTGCGCCATTTAATTTTTCTTGATACAAAGTTTAAAATGAGGGGTCACTCAATAGGGGTTTACATTTGAAAATTTGGGGCTGCCCCCAAAATACCCCATTTTGGGGGCAGGGGCAAATTTGTGTAGTTGATGAAAAAGTGCAGTTTTTCATGTTGATAACATGCGCCGAGTTTGGTTTTCCTACTGCAACGCGTTAAAAAGTTAACTGTGGGTGTCCAGACTTTTGCCTAACCCTGTATAACGTTTAAAAGCCTATAAGATTTTTAAAGAACGTGTTAACTATTAGTTTTTTGTATCGAAAAATATTTTTAATGTAAATTTGTTGTAATAAAAACAAGACATTTTGTATGATTTTAGGAAAAACAAGATTAACTGTGCGGTTCGGCGCTTCGTAAGCTCGGAGATGTTCTGGGTCGAGGAGGCCGCTTGTTAGCTCCTTCGTGGAGCTCTGCCGGTTAATTGTGTTGACTTATCCAATTTGTCGTTGGAACTCCCAGGGGAAAACATCAATCTGTATCTTCGAAATGACAAAAGGCTCAGCGTATGTTATGCTCACGGAAGAAATTCATAACTGAGTTTTAATAAAATACTCCATAGGTAAGATTTTATTTAATTAATTAAAAATTTTAGTAGAAAATCCTTGGTTTTTACTTTCTCCCCCTATACCATAGTATATGGAGAAAGTATTGTTTTCGTCAAAATTTTCGAATTTGAGTTGTTGGTGTATTTATCCATTATGGTTCCCCCTGAGTCCAAAAAAGTGGTTTTCGGAGTGATGTCTGTGTGTGTGTGTGTGTGTGTGTGTGTGTGTGTGTGTGTGTATGTGTGTCAGGATGTAAACAGAGCTAGAGAATGCCCTAATGGTCCGATTTTAATGAAATTTGGTATATAGGTCCAAATCCACAATAATTCCAGGCGTTTTTTTCATTTTTTTGAATTTTTGATTTTTAAGGGTATTTTACCCCCAAAAACCCTCAAAAATCGTCAAAAATCAAAATTTCTCAAAAACGGCTCTAACGATTTTGATTAAAATTTTGTGGTTTATTAAGCTTAAAATGATGAATAAAATGACACCACCCGCATCTCCGAGAAAATGCGCGTTCAAAAGTTATGGAGTAAAAAGTGTTTAAAAAATCAATTTTTTTGATTTTTAAAATAGCTGTTGTCTCAAAATAAATTTTACTTATCACCATTAAATCAAGCTCAAAAAACTAAATAATCCAGTTTTTTAAATTATTGCTCTACGTCAAGTGGTTGAGGAGAAAATACAATTTTTCATTTAGCGGTAAACACAGTACGTTGTTAAAAGTCACAGATGCGCGTAGGGTCAAGCTCGCGCTGCTCAGCTGGTAGCTATCCGACAGAGTCATCTAGACATTAATGTTTAAAGCTTTTAACACATGTTTTTATATTGTTGGGAGAAAGTATGTGTCAGTTAACTGATACCGTTTATTTTAATAAATACTCAATAACAACACTTTTGACTCGATTAATAATGATGTTTTAATCAATAAATACCAGATATAATGTTTTATATGGCAAAATTGAAATTTTCTATATGACATTTATATTGATACAACTACGATTAAAGTTTAAATATAAAAGTTTACAGTACTTTGTGTGCCATATAGTGACTCTATTGATTTTACGGCACTTGACATTATTTAGTATGTATTTGAACCTTATGAACTTTTAAATACCAGACGTAAAACTCAATCACTTGTTTTCTTTTTTGGCTACATGTTTTTAGTTTTGAAACAGTGTAAGAGCAGTTAACCCCTATAATAATAATTTTCATCGCTAAACTAGCGACACATAATCATTCAGTTATTCCACTAGTACTCGATACTGTAACAAGAAAATATTGATTACACTTTAAGCTAGAGTGGAAAATAAAACATCCGTTTTTGTATTAAGGAAGTCTAATTTATTGTTGCCTAGATAGAATGCCACTCTTCGCCGTAAACATTTACAAATAAATTACTTTACGCTCACGCGGTAATGGAAAATTCATTCGCCCCCAAGAGGGCCGGGCCGGGGCAGGTGTCTCACCTAAACACTTTTGCAAAATGCGGATACTTTGGAAAATGCTTCTCCTTACTGCCGCATCTTCTCGGTTTTATCTATTACGAAACGGGATTAGCAAAATATGAGGTACACCTATTATGACAATTTTGGCAAACTACTGTAGAAAACTTTAAAACAATATATGTGTAATGTCTTAGTAAAAGAAGTCAACAAATAGATATCCGAATGAAAGTTTGGTTATTATGATGATTCGGTTAGTAACTTGGTTATCAAACTACCACAATTTATTACAAATGAATTTATATTTATGATATTTTGATGAATTTATTTGTCTGAGACCAATAAAAGGTTTTATAGAACTCTCTAAAACAACACTAATCCAAAACCAAAGTACTCAAGAATTTTTAGAAGGGAATAATAATATTAACATAACCTAATATAAAATGTTGATTACCGTGTTACCTTTTGTAGATAAAGCTACAGTTCAAACCGTTCGTCTCTATGATTGAATTGTATAAAAAGGAAATCGAGTAGTGTTGGAAGACGTTTTATTATTTCAACCTGAATAGCATTACCAGCACGTATAATGCTAATCAAGAAGTTAAAAAGGAAATGTAAACAGTTTTTTAACTCAACATTACAACCTCCGCCTCACCCTTTTTGTTTGGGATTTTGTTCTGCTCTAATAATATTAACAAGAACATAGATTACAAACGAACTCAGCCTTAGTTTTTCATTTTTAAGTATAGTTTTGTTAACGATAATGAATATAAGCACTTTGTCAATCGCTATAGCTGATATAGCCCATAATCGAAGTTTTAAAGTTATTTTTTACAGTTTAAATATTCGAAACCCCTTTATTCTGTACTATCCAGTATTATTCTTTAGTTTATGTTTTGATTTTTTTTTACCAACAGTAAAGATTGACGTTCTTTTATCATTCTTCGTTGAAGGGTCACAGAAGATTGAAACTCCACGGTTTAGTCTACCCAATAGGCTTCAACGCTGGTCTTGTTTTAATTGGTTGGGCCGGCCACTGTGGGTGTCGGTTTTTACAGCCGCCGTTGTCCGAGCCCCGTATTATCACATGCCTCCGTCTGGTTTTCTCACCTTGGCACCCAATATTTGGTTAAACACGGCTTTTGTATTCACCGATGGCGTGTCGAGGTGCTTGTAGCGTTTCTTTGTCGGCCAATAAATTCTAAAAAAAACTGAAGGTGTTGCGATTGTATCTGTCGTAAAATTCTCAATCTGAAGGCAGTCCTGCTAAGTGATCGTCGTCAACAATTTAAACTGCAGTACTTCGAAAAACCATTGCAACACGAACACTCTAGCAGAACCCAGGTGATGTGTATCAAATACAAGTTTTCCTAGTGGATTAACATCACCAATGTGTAGTATATGAGTGTAACATATCGCCTCAGTAAATAAATAAGAACCTAACAGGATAATAACTGTTAACGCTTGGCTTAAAAAAATAATAAAATCAAGAAAATTAACACGTATAATTCCCTTCAGCACATTGATACTTCTTTGATGTTGTTCTTTTTTGTTCAATCTAGGCCTACATGGTTTTTGTGAAAATGAAGTGTTTGCGTTTAAGCTTTAAAACAATGGTTTATCACATTGGTTTATCACACCTGTCACGACATCGGCATTGTAAAATTAGCCGATGAGAAATCTATTTCAAAAAGTCATAAACAAGTAATATCTAATGATTACTATATATATGCAATTTTTTAAGTACCCGGGAACCCACTTTACTTTTCGTCATTTCTTAAGAAACTACTTAAAAGTTAAAATGTATATTATACTTTTTGGCATTAAAACACTCGCCAAGAGTACAACAAATATAGTTTAGGACAGCTGTTATGGTAAATAAACTAAGTTTTTATCATTCTGCACGAAATCAGCCTGTTTTTTGTTCTCTCAATAGTACCAAAACCGATTCTTTTTTGTCCTAGGACTAAAAAGTCATCTGGAGAATTTTTTAGGTCCTAGTACTGAAAAGTCAGCTGTTTGCTAAGTTTATTATTATTGATTTATTAATGTTGAGGAGCAGAATTTTGAAATTCATACGTTATAAAGAGCATTGTTTGTAAATAACAGGAATGTAAACACTGCATAATACTTACTTTGTAAATATAACCTTAAAAATACAACTTTTTAGTTATATTTTTAACGATTAAAAGTCTAACTTCACATCATGATAAAAAACGTTGTTCATCACTCGGAGCAAAAGTGTCTTTTTTATGCTTAATCGTTTTTAAAAACTCGGCTGCGCCTCGTTTTTAAAACACGATTGCGCACCAAAAAGACTCACTTTTGCTCCTAGTGATGAAAACTACTATTTTTATATTAATGCAGTTAAAATAGTAGAACAATTATCAACGAAATACTACAAAATATATTGTAAAATTAACCTGTAAAAATGCGAAACCTTATACTTTTTGGAGGACAACACTACTTTGGACTATGATTGAAACTCAAACATTATAACAGAATCCACGTGTTCAGCCTTAAACTAATTATCCTACCGTGAATTCAAATTATACACTGCCACAACCAATTTTGACAATTAGAACGATGACCGGAGGGGAAATTCGGTGTATTGCTGAATTGTATCCAATATTTCAACTCTATTTTCAGAAATGTTTTTGTTTTCCTCAATTTTCACTATGCAATGTTAGTTTTTACCAAGATATTGATTGAATAACATCTCATAGAACAAAATATTATGATATTTAATGCACAACATATGTTATTGTAATAGCACAAAAATAATTTGCTTGTTATTGTTTTGTTATTTTTCATGAAAATAAATACGTTGGATACAAATATTCACGTTGGAGTTCAATAAATATTTAAATGTAAATTTTTATATGATATCTTATAAAAGAATGAAGCTTAAACATTCACAATGATACTTTTGCATTGATTACTGAAAGCTTGTGTACTGAAATTAAGTAGACCTATCTAAATGTGGTTTCTTGTACGAAATGTTTTAAGTTACGTAGCACTACTAGAAGAAAAATCGACAGAGTAATAAAAAAATCCCATAATATATAATATTGTTTCAAATCTCCAGTAATATTATAAATTACACAGCTAAAAGATGTCTTTTAAAGGACTTAAGATCTATAAGTGCTATGGTTATTTTAAAATGTATAAATGTAATCCTTAATGTAAACATGTAATCCATGATAAAAATGGTCCTCCAATTGTAAACATAGAACAATATAAAATAACAACTAACTGTCAAATCGATAGCTAATTTCTTATCTGATAATTTTTACGACAGCAAATTTTAAACGCAAAAAGAAACATACATTTTTACCATTTATCTTATACAGAAAAAAATATATATTATGATAAGACAAATATATATATAAGTGGAGGTAAACTACGACTTTTAACCTATTTTTGGGTAGGATAGTTTTTTCGTACAATATATGATTGAACAATGGAGGTCAATTATGGCTATTGAAATACACTCCGCAAAGTTCTTAAATAAATTATTTTATCTTTCAGTTATATACTGATTTCATTTGTCAGCTTTATGGGTTCCAAGAACATATAATTGTTATGGATTTTTGGAAGACTCTTGCCCCAAAGTTAATTGAAACAAAAATTTAATTTAAAGGAATGGTTTCTGTGTGTGGTAAAAAATAGTTTTGTGTGTGGTATGTTTTTAATGCGTTTATTGTATCTCATATTTACCAACCTATTCTTTTTCCTCTTTATTTTCCATGGGCAAGAAAAATATAGACTCGATGGCATTTTCTCAGTTCCATCCATAAGAACTGCCAATGAAATTGAATATACAGTATTTTTATTCAATACTTTTAGCTCAGATTCATGTTTTCCCCTATTAATATAATCATTTTAATTTATATTTTTTAATTATATGGTTATTTAATAGTTTTTCTCACCACGGAACCAACAGATGTTAAACATACTAATTGGGTATTAAATCGTTTTGTATTTTTAAAGAGCTTATTTGATATATTAATATTCGCTGTTGCTAATTTATTGCTTAAGTAGGTTGGTTATTGACCATTAGCTCGAACATCGGTATATTTGCACCTGTTTGTTTACTGTTGAGTAAAGGTATCAATGAACTTATGGCAGTCACAGAATTTATTTTATAAAATCTGTTCCAAAGCAAGGTATTGAAACAAATTTGACAAATGTTACTGAAATATTTAATTACTATTTTAAACCTTTTTTAAACTGTAACTAACAAGTAGCAAGGTATATTACGTTCATTTTGGAGAAATGTTTCATTAACTGTTTGGTCAATACATTTTCTTACATTATTAATTTAATAATACGATAAAAAATACCTAAATTGTACGATTAAATGTAATTCCAAGGTAGTAATCAATAGTTAAATTTATCTAGAGCTATGAATTTTGTTTGTCTAGCTTAATTAGATGTCAGATTCCCTCTCACACAACACTGTTGCAGTTAAGCCAATTTCTAGGAGTAATCTGCTAGTGTCTATTCAGGAGTCCAATCGGTCCATGTTGTAACTAATTATACCTCTTGTTTCGTGACGAGGGATCCTGACTAGGGGATTGGCACGAGCACAGACGTTGGAGAAAGATCAAACCGGCAACAATGTAACACGGAGTAGGCTGTCATTACTGCAAAGCCTTTTCTTATCTCTGACACGTGGTTATGGTCAATGTCGATTTAATAGACCTGATGATGGTGAACTGGGAGTAAAAGTAATAAAAAGTGTGATATGAAAATATAAACAATTTCAATTTTAATGAATAATTAAAATTTTACTGTGCAATGTGCAGATGATTCAAAAAGTCCAAAGGTGGCTTATTACTTTACAAGTAAACACCATTTGTCTGCAAATTTAATTTATAGTAGAAAATGTAGCAGAAAAATAATTGTTTATCTTTATAAATGTTTGACGAGGCCCACGATAAGTCACTGGAAAATTGCATTTTTTAATATGCATAATCCATCAAACTAATGTCTAAACCAATGAAATTTTGAAGAACCAACATATAGAAAGACATTAATGAAAAAAGACCAGAGAAAATAACCTGTTGGAACTGAGGGATAGAGAATAGATCACTCTGACTCAAGATTACACTTGAGTGATACAATATTTTTTCACTTAATTGTGACCTGCATACATGGCGTATCTATATTTATCAGTTATTAACAATGTAAATGTTTTTTTCTCTCGCCATATAAAAATGATAATACATCCACTTGATATTGCAATAAACACTCAATTATTCAAAAGAAAATATGCAGAAATATTTTATTTAGGAATATTGTAATGAATAGGTATTGCCAAGAAAGTGGCTCTGTTAGATTTTGGACTACATTGCCAATCCCCCAGGGCGGGCAGGTGTGGCCGGCTACAGGCCGCGCTGTGTCCCCGTTGTCAGCTCACGTCGTCGGCCGGCGCGGGCTGTCCATGTCGTGTCAGTGTCCGTATCGTTTGTTCGTTTTTGCCGCCACCGTGTCCGCGAATGGCATTATCACATATTTCTCTCGCCTCAGCACCCAGTCTTTATGTAAACATGACTTTGTATTCGCCGATGGTGGTCGGGAACCTTGTTCTGGTTCTTTGTTTCCAATAAAAGTTCTACAGACGTTGTTTGGCAATTTAAACCACCAGACAGCTGTTGAATAAAAGTGTCAAACAGTGTTTTATATTATGGCTCTGAAAAGAAATAAAATTGCCACGAAACATGAAGTTTTTACTGTCCCAGCAATTAAATGAGGCAACATTAAAGGCCTGTGTTTGTGGTATAGTATTTATATTGTTTTTAAGCACTTACGTATGTAATTCTTAGTCAAATGAAATTTCGTAGGAAATACAAATGTTAAGTTTTTTTGCAATGTCGGTTTATTTAAATAAAATATTCGGTTTGTTGATATTTTTAGTACAAATGCATTAGTTACCTTAAATAAAATATTCTTAATAGAAGATTCTTTAAACTTTATTTTATACTTTAAACTTCATTTTGAAAGTTAAGTCAAGATTTGTATGACTAAGAATTGGTGGAAATCATTACGAAACCTCACTGAACTGGGAAATTTCACAGTGCAAAAACTACGAGGTAGGAAAATATAAAAATATTTCAAACCTACTGTCAGTCATAAATGGATCACATAGGATATACTGCTACCATTATCTATCGGCCTCATTAAAAATCGATTAACGTGAAGATAATGATTAAATTAATAAAGTTGCATTAAAAGTAAAAAATTTACAAATGTTTGTATTCATTGAGGATAACGGTAATGTGTAACAACACAATATTATTAATTCAACATTTTTATTCTTGCAACAATAAAAACATGAAAATTTATAAGATATGAGTGTCGTTTAGAATATTTAACCATCTTCTTTTCCCTTGTAGACAACACATAGGAAAAACTGCAGTGAAGCCAATTTACTAAACTAAGAGGTTTTTTTTTCTATTCAGGTGTTTATGTTGCACGAGCCCATTAGGATTTCTGCTTCATATGGACAAGCTGGCTCTATCTTGTGCATCATGGCGTGGGTTAATCATTATAATGATATACAGTAAAATCATTACTAAGGTCTTCATTTCGAATCCAGGCTGTTAAACTGCTTATGTGTAGCACAAATCCTGGCGAGCTGTCTCACGTCTTGGGCAACCAACTGTATGTGAAAATCTCCAATAAAATGTCCGAATTTTAAGCAATAATTATATCCCCCCCATAAATCTTAAAAAGTAAAATTGAAAACTAATTTCGCGAGGTTTGAAGTATAATTAGTCGGGTCGCCAGGTGCAGGTGCGGCCCGGGATCCCCACCAGTTTATCACTGGAAATGTACTTTTTGGGCCCAACGCCTTTCCTGTAATTTGTTCCATAAAAAGCTACTTTATGTAAATTTTTATTATGAATGATCTATAGAAGATATTAGTATGATTAATAAACAAAGGGTGATATTTGCGTATACAGTCTTTTGTAGTCTAGAGCTTAGACTTGTTATCATAGTACTAGTTATTGCAAACATTTATAAAATTATATTTAGCAACTCACAGAATTTTTATAAAATAACTCTGAGATAATATTGAGAGATAACTCTGGTGAGTTTGAATCGTAAAAAATGTCTGTAGTGTTTAATAAACATTAACCATGTTGACTAATTATGAACGTCCAAGAAGGCTGAAAATTATTTGTTGTTTTTTTTATTATAACACTAGGTATATGAATTTCAAGACACAGAAATTATTGATAAAGTATATTGTTATTAAAAACAATTTAACTATTTATTCGTAAGTACAATCAAAAGTAAAAAATTTTTAATTTCTTAACGCGTAAAGAGATTTTTACGTTTATAAACAATTATATCCTACAAAAAAATTCCTGTATTTGGATGAGTTTTTAAAACTTACAATTGCAGCTCATTTTTTTTTTTTTTTTTTTTTTTTTTAAGAAAATCAATCATATTAATTAATTAATCATATTATTAAGTAATATTATTACTAATGCCATTGAGGGAATTATTTCTGTAAGTTATAGTTGTAAAATTAACATAATGAATTTAATAATATAAAAATGTATGTGTGATATAAAAAAATTATATAAATTAAGTAGATCGTGGTAATTAAACCCCGTGTGGTATGTGCCACCCACACCCCCTCCGATGTTTACACTCACGAAGGCTCGTTTGGGGGCTGATTCCAACCCCTCCGCCACCCTCCTGATCCCTCTCCCCCAAGACAACGGCCCACCTGATCCTCTGGCCTAGGATCTGTGGTATGCACCACAGAAATGTTCTGTTAAAAATATTTTATTTCTAGATTTTGAGGTTTATTAAAATTTTTAGTGTTTTTATGAACACAAAATCCTGACCTATACAATAATTATAATATACAATAATTGTGTATTTCATCTTCCTTGTATTTATTAATATTTGTCAAAAGATAATTAATTTGAAAAACTTTTTTATGCCACGATGCTCTAGATGTTAAGGGTGTATGTAAGTTTATGTTTTACTCTTAGTTCCTTTTTTAGTATTGCTTGACTACATTTATTTACGTGGTTCGGTTGTTGTTAGTGTGTTTTATTACTACAATTGTTGTGTTACAAGTCTTAGCCAACTAAACAAGAAACTATCCAATCATTACTCTTGGAAATTCAGTTTTTAAGCCAAAAACAAAACATGTAAAAAAAAACTCAAACCAGCATACTAAAATTCTTGTAAACCGTATTACATAAAATTATTACAAAATATAGCACATTAAACCAAAATAATGGAATGCAGTGATTAAAAGTTATTGATATTTAGTGTTACATTTTCTTAAAGACTTTGTGTAGCAACAGATGAATAGCGAATTTATCTGCTTAGCATATTGTGCACAATCTATAACAGGATTAATAGATAATTTCTGTTACATACGTTTTAATTGAAAGGCAATAATAATAAAAGATGTCTATGGTATTAGTTGTTGAATAAAAAATATTATAACAAGAGATTAAGAAATTTTTATTTTGTTTGGATAAATAAGCTTGAAATAAATTCCGACTGTTTTATTGGATGTAGTTAAAAAAAGAATAACCCCATAGAACAGAGTAAACACATAACAAGTTCACCACAAAGGGGCTGTGACTTCGCTTCTAACTTTTTTGCACGTAACGATCAAATTTGCTTCGTATGTCTCACAAAATATGTTGACTTAACTTTATTTTGGTTTGATTTGTGTTTTGGAAAAATATTAAAAGAATGGATTAAAATTACTAAATAGTGCACACTTGGAACATTAATAGTAAATTTGGGAAATTAAAAGTTGATCGTGTACAGCCAATTTATGTGTTTATATTTTTAATTTTAAAATAATACAAATCAATAATAGATACATAGGACCCATGGGCGTCTTGCCCTGACTTATGATTTAATATTTATTTTCACAAACAGTTTTTTTACCAAAAGTATGAATCAAAATGCTAGTCGATTTATAGTATCTAAATAATGATTTAACAATTCTAAAACACAGTAATAATGGAAAAAAATAGATAATTTTTAGAACAATTACAGAAGAAAATATTTATTTTTTTAATAAAAAGAAGACATTGTATCAATGTATCAATTGGCGGAATTTACTATTGACCTCACGGATTGGTTTTTGTTCATTTTTTTGTAGTTACAGCAACTGTTATTATTAAAATAATTGTTTTAGAACCTTCAAAAGATAGTAGGTGGAATTTAAAACTAAGTATCCAGAAATGATTCAATTGTATTTTCCGTCCTCAACCATGATGTTCCAGAACGAAACTTAATTACTTGGTTTTTATGTATCACTTTGTAAAATATAAATTTATATAAACTATCAACTAAGTATCTTTGTCAGTGCAACATTCTTTTGTCTTTGTAAAAATGCACTTACTCTAAATTCCATTTAAAATTCGTATAACAACTAGCCACAAAAAAAATCGGAAACAGGTTTAGAGTTATTTCTTGAAAACACAAAATCATGAAATTAGATAACCGTCTTTAAAAAGGGATGTAAAACCAGGTTTAAGAGGCAATCAGGAAATGGGCAGCTGTAAAATGTTTATTTGATGTTTTCCTAAGAATCCGTAACATTGTCATTACGGTGAACCAGCGTGCTTTTCTTTGCAGTAAAAATTGTTATTAGCATGTCTGTCAAAAACTCATAGTATGTAAGATTAGTTATTATATTTTGTTTTATTGTCTTCCTTTAGTTTATCTAAAAGGGTGTAATAAACTAAAAGTATATAGTTTTAGTTTATGTAAGAGTAATATTAGTTTTTTTGTTTCCAAATTTCAAGGTGATTGAAAAACAAAAACAGTTAAAACAATTTTTATTAAATTTAGTTTCAAATTCTAATTTGTTCCAAAACTATTTATAATTTTAATTATAACGTAAAGGGTTTCTAAAAGCATTGTAAAACAAACATAAAAAACAAGCAATAAAAATATCATATAATGGCATTATATAAATAATGGTTTTAATATAAGTTAAGAGTCATCTTCACCCCTGGGCCAGTAGCCCATTGTTGCGCAGTCGGCAATGTTAATCATACACGGCTTTTATGCTAAAACATGGTCTTGTATTCTCCTGTTTCGGCCGCCGTTTTTCAATCGATTTTCTTGAAACTTGGTAAGTGTTTAGTTGAATAAATATATTAGGTTTCTCATACCTCGAAATTTTAAAAATTTAACAAATATTACTTTTTGTGACGTCGCAAAGTAACTCGATTTTCCTTAGTAATATTTCACAATTCAGTAAAATTTTCAAATTTTCGAGGTATGAGAAACCTAATATAACTATTCAACTAAACACTTACCAAGTTTCAAGAAAATCGATTGAAAAACGGCGTCCTAAACAGGAGAATACTAGACCATGTTTTAGCATAAAAGCCGTATGATTAACATTGCCGACTGCGCAACAATGGGCTACTGGCCCAGGGGTGAAGATGACTCTTAAGCTAAACAAAGCAACCTATTAATATAGTTCTAAACCACAATGTGTATAACACCATTTTAATGATTCACTGTTATCCCCATTAGAAAGAACCACAGCAAATTAAAAGGAATTGTTAAACAAAACATGGACTGATTTGTACTTCATAATTATGGCTTCGATAAGTATAAAGCAATGACACAAATCCCATTTTAAAAACAGATCCAGCTTATCTCAAAATTGCGCGAAAACAATTTTGAAAAGGAATAAATTTTGACATCCTTAGGATTTTAGAAACTTTTCCAAAATATAAAAGCATTTAAAACTATGCATAATTTGATATGGGCTTACAATATCTTTTTTATAGATGCCCTTCAAGGAAAGTCTTGAAAAAGAAGTCATACCCCTAAATCATCTCATATATGCTTAATAACTAGTTTGAGTTTAAACGTGTTTTGAATATTACATGCAATACAAGTATGCTATACTTTTACAAAAGTATAGGTAGATGTTTTTCATCTATTAAATCAAAGAAGCTACTTACTATATTGGATGAAATAAAAAGTAAAGGCTGTTTTAAGCATGTAGTTGAGCGTGAAGTACAGTTGATTGACCATGAGCGTATATTCACAATATCCTATAATATACAATATTTTTTTTATTTATAACCTATCGTTCTATTCTATTGGGACCTTGGTTGATACTGTATTTGAGTTTTAAGTTCCACAATAATTTCAGCGGTTCAAACTATTTATGTTAAAATGTTTGAGTACCATTTAACGGTGAATTTGGAAATGGTAGATATAAGGTATCAACAAAAGTTAAATCCTCCGTTGACCATCATAATAAAATGGATTTGCAATTATATTTTTCAAATGCATCAGCTAATATTTATTTTAGTGACTTAAAATAAATTCAAATTATTAAATGGGTTATAAATAAAGCAATAAAAAATTTATTTCATTGCTGAATTTAAAATTGGATATTTTATAAAAGTGTCTTTTCAAACTAGTAAAAAAATAAGCAATGAAAAAATTAAATTATAGAACTTGTGATGAACGATGTTTTTTCATACTGTTGATAATATTAGTTTTATTACTGATCATAACATTAACTCCTGTAACCTCTTTAGTTTTGGACGTTTTCTTTTAACATTTGCTATTGCATTCCTAATATTTAAAAAAGGTACTCAAATTGTATTTTTATACTTATGTTTTTCTGTTACTTTATGTGAAAAAATTCATAATAGTAGTATTTGTCTCCTATTTTGATGACCTTACAACTTGTCATTTTAAGCTGAAAAAAAAATCCAATTTTAAAACTCAATACAATCATTAAAAAATCATATTGAAACAGCGTATTAGTATATTACTTGAACAGCGTATTTTTAACCGATATTTTATTTAAAACGGTTTCTTCCCCTCAAGAGGGAGGCTGAGGACGGCACACAAAAGCAACATCTCGTTAATTAAACTGAGTCACTTGACTCTTCAAACTCTATTTCTCCTTTGTCTCAGCGGAGACAGTTCCGAAAGCTTGCCACGTGATTAAATGTTGAAACTCACAAAAACTGGGTTAATTTTTCAACCCCAAACCTTGATGAAATTGATTTATGAAAAATAATATACATGGAACATTGTTTGCTAAATCATTATAAATCTTTAAATTTTACTATAAAAAAGTCTAAACATTTATGGGCAATTGTATACCAAATGTAAAATATTTTAATTTCCAAGGGCTAACTTGATTTTATTTAATGAGCAGGAGTCAAATCTATACTTCGCTGAAAATGCAAAGATGTAGAGTACATAAAAATATACTTTTATAAATACTTTTTATTACATACCGTTGCTACCCCTTACCGCAGGTAACCTAAAAGACCAATGTTAATTGTTATGAATACTTGAATAAAAAAATATATTAAATTTTCTTTCTTAACAAACATTTTACTGTTAAAATAAATTTGTAAAATTATATGGCCTATACTCTTAATACGAATATAGTGCGCTTTGTATGTATGTATGCTTGAACGGGTCTCGAAAACGGCTCCAATGATTTCCTCCAAACTTCGAAAATAACTTGGCAACAGGATAAAAATAATACACATACAGGTTTCTATGCTAGGAAAAATCTTATTTCGTTATAATCTTTAATAGAATGTATAAAAATTTTAACATTTGCCTCGTTTAGTTAAAAAAAAAATATATAAAAAAATAAAAATGAAACAGCTGACAATTGTCAAAGTGCATACCATGTATTTTAACATAAACATGTGGGTTTGCATTTTAGCCATACATTTAAATTAATTACTAAATGATACTAGAACAAAAGTATTTAACACATTTAAAACCGTTCTTGTACTGGTGATTAAGAATGTTTAAATTAATGTAAGTAAAGTAATAAAACAACCAAGCAAATTTGTAGAATTGCAATTGAGTTCAAAGTAAAAATAGAATGAGTAACAATGATGAAATGAGCTGCTACCCATAGAATTAGAATCCATGTATAACAGATTCAACAAGTGGATCAACAAATAGTCTACACTGTGTACCACCAGAGTGCAGCACCCGTTGGCCTACATTAAATCTATCTTAGAGGCGAGTGAACTAAGCGAACGAACTCGTTTTGACTAAAAACATGGCTTTTTGTACTTGGCATTTTAGTGCACAGTATGTTTCTGATATTACTACGAATTATTGTTCAAGTTAACCGAGCAAGTACTTGGTCCCCAGGTACTATATTAACATGTGAAAAGTTACTCTTTAAATTTTAAGTAATTTACTCTTAAAATGGATGACTCAGTTATAGCATCTTAGGCCTTCTGTTCTCTTTTAATTACCTCTAACCTATCTGTATATTACAATCGATTTAAATAAAAATCCTTGGTTAAAGAAGTTTGATTTCAAGTTATATTTCTATTTCATTTAAATGGACAGATTGAAAGACAACTATATAGTTAAAATAATTAGTAGTCACTAAAATATTCTTAGCAATAATGCAACAAGACTGACTGATGACTTATTATAGCATGTTGTAAAAAATTGTGAAATTTCCTGCTGGATAGACAAAGGTCAACAGACATTGTTAAATTATAATTAACATTAATATATTTATGTTCAGGAATGTATATTTTCATAATAATTCATAACTAGAGAAATTACAAAAAAATATATATATATATTGCAAAATATAATATTATAATACAACTAATTTTAGATTTTTCTCCTTTATTTACCAACATGTCTGCACAGAATCACAAACTAAATCACAATGTTCCAAATTTAAAAGGAATATCCAATATTTTTCATCAATATAGAGAAAAACTCAACTTACGGATACTGAACAATAACCCAACAGCTTAGAAAAATAAAAGTGTTTTGCTATTGGAAAACACAAAACCATTTTACCAAGCGGTTAGTGTCAAATAAACCACCAGCATTTCCAGTAGAAGAGTTATTGGTTTATTAATTAAAAAAGTGATTGTGTTTGGACGGAAGAATCAATAAATGTCGGTTCCAGAAATGTGACCGCTATTATTTGAAGAACTCTCAGTTTATTTCCAATGGATTTCCATAAATGGTTAATTTGATTATAAAAAAACATAAACCGTTTTAACGTGCTTAAATTATATTAAAAATAAATAGCTTAAAGACACTATTGTCAGTGTTTTTACGATGTTTTGGTAACCATCATATAGTTAGTAGTCATATATGTATTAATGTGTTTATATTTTTCCCTCAGGGGCAGTGGGCTTTCCACTGTACGGGTGTTTCTTGGCGACCCCGGGGTACCTGAGCCAAGCTGTGAGACCCTCCTCACAGTTCTTCCCGAGCTAGGGCCTTTCTTCTCATCTTTCAGGTCTTAGCTCACCGTCTTTATTCTTTCCTGAGCTAACCTTGCTCACCTTCTTGTTTTCGACCCCGAATCAAGGGTGTCTTTCCACCTTCTTTCGACCGGCGCACGCTGGGGGGTCCTGGGAGTGTCCCTGTTGTGTTGCAGGGACTGATGTGTGCCTCGCACTGCCGATGGTCTCCTCCAGTGTGTCGTCAGAAGCCAGCCGCTTCGGACCTTAGTCAGGAAGTGCGGCATGGATGCAGAGATCGGACTCTGCATTGCCACGGTGCGACCCCCAGCACGTCCGGCACATTTTGTGTATCGGTGCTGGGCAAACGGAGGTTTCGGGCCCCAGAGTCCTGGGGTAGGGGTGTCTTATCTCCTACGGGGGGTAGACCTCCGAGGGTGTACCCGCTCCCGGCCAATGAAGGGCCGCCTCTTGCCGCACGATGCGCTGGTGAAACAAAAGTATGGATTTTCAAAACCAAAACACGAAATTAAAGGAGAATGAGCAGGCCGCCTTTAAGCGCAGCTCAAAACTGCAGAGGTCTCCGACCTCGAAGACTGGGACGCCGACGGGGGGAATTAAAGCCTCCCCTCCGCCGATCCCGTTCAAGGCTGCTGGTGTCGCCGGATCGTCGGCCGTAACCGGAAAGGAGAAGGATGAGGTTAAGCTGGGTATGGGGGTGACTGAGCCGGTAACACCTCTAGCCGGGATGCAAGGAATTCCTCCCAGGAAGAGTCCTCTTCTTCCGGCATTCGAGATGCAAATGCTTCGGCAGCAGCAGGACGATGCCAACGAGGAGGAAGACTCATGTCTGAAGAAAATGAACGATCTTTTGAAGGAGATGGCCAAGGCTCTCCTTATTCAGAAGAACGTCAACAAGGCGATTAAGGACGGAATTCCAAAACTCGAGGATTTCCTTGGCGAAATCGAGGAATGCCGGAAGATCAGGCTGAAGGCAGTGAAGCAGGAGCGCGACGTTATGAACCGAGTTATGTCTGCTTCGCCTCAAGCTCATCTGGCTGAGTCCCAGACTCAAGCCAGAAAGCGAAAGAAGAGGCAGAGCGGTTCTTCGCCGGAAAGCCCTGAGCTTGTTGAGGTGGACTCAGTGCCGAGACCGGTTTTTGTCACTGCGGCATCGCAGACATCTCCTGTCCAGGCTACTCAATCCGCCCCGGGCGCTGTCGCGATTCCAGCGGCTACTCCTGCAGAGGTTCCTGCTCCGGCGGCTAATCCTGCCTTGGCAACAAACTCTGCCTCAACACCTTTGGGGGGCTGGAAGACGCGCCTGTCTAAGAAAGAAAGGAGGAGGCAGAAGCAAGTGGAGGCAGCTTCGAAAAGTGCGTCGAGGGTGGAGCGGACGCAAGTCTCAAACCCGGTGGGGGAGGCCTCTGGCAAGTCTGTCAGAAAGCCTAAACAACCCAGGCCTAAGAAGCCCAGGACGGAGGCAATCTTGATCAAGCCCTTAGGGGGGCGATCTTTTGCTGATGTTCTGGGTCAGATTAGATCGCAGGCCAAACCGGAAGAGACCGACACCGTAATCAAGTCTATTCGGCGAACCCAGAACGGGGATGTCCTCCTCGAACTGGGGAAGTCGAGTGACAAGATCGGTTTTGCCGCTTCCCTCAAGACTGCACTTGGGGACAAAGGCTCCATCAAGGCCCTAGAACCGAAATGTTCGGTCGAGATTCGGGACCTTGATGCCCTCTCCACCGAAGATGAGGTGACCCGTGCGATCCAGGTGGCACTCCCGGAGATACCGGCTGATGGAGTGAGGGTATGGCTGACAAAGCCTAACCGAAGTCAACTCAGGATGGCTGTTGCTGAGATGGGCGAAAAGCACGCCAATAAGCTGCTTAGCCTTCAGCACCTCAGAGTCGGTTGGGTCAGTTGCAGGCTCAAACGGAGGGTGGTAGTTTCGAGATGCTTCCGCTGTCTCGGTTTCGGCCACTCCTCCCGAAACTGTAACGGGCCCGACAGGAGTGCCAACTGCTTCCAGTGTGGAGGCCAGGGCCACAAACGCAAGGAATGTTCCTCGAGCCCATCCTGCTTCCTCTGCAAGGATTCAGGCTCCAGTGCCCTCGGTCACTTACCCGGGTCTGGTCAGTGCGGTGCCTTCAGAGCCGCACTTGAACAGGCAAAAGGCAGCGGCCGGTAATTCGCATCCTCCAGGCCAATCTTCATAGATCCTGGGGAGCTGATAACCTTCTAGATCAGCTCGCCCGAGAACTTGGTGCTGACGCACTCCTTATCAGCGAACAGTATCGGGACAGAGACCCAAACATTTGGATCTCCGACAGCCTCGGTACTGCTGCATTTTGGGCGCGTAATACACAGGATGTCTTGGTGCGGAGTCACGGGCGCGGCCGAGGATTCGTCTGGGTTCGGTGTAGGGACGTGACTATCTTCAGTTGCTACCTCACACCCAACGAGGCCGTCCAGGACTTTCGCGACAAGATAGATAGCCTAGAGGAGTGCGTTCTCGGCACCACCGGGCATGTCGTCGTTGGTGGCGATTTCAACGCCAGGGCCGTCGAGTGGGGAATGCCCTCTACCAGCTCCCGGGGGAAATACATCCTGGATTTCATCGCCAGGGCCGGTCTTGTCGTCCTCAACCAGGGCGACACACCTACTTTTCGGCGCCCCGGGCAGAGAGGCACGATCCCTGACGTCACCTTTGCGTCTGAGTCGCTCCTTCCGAGGATCTCTGGCTGGAGGGTTGTCGAGGACTACACGGGTAGCGACCACCAATACATCGTGTTTGACCTGCATGATCAGGCAAATCGTCGAGTTTCCGCATCTCGGGAAGGGCCACGCCGGTGGAACACCAACAAACTGGACGTGGTCAAGTTCACCGAAGTCATCTCTCGGGGAGCGCAGGGGAATCCTGGTGAGGCTGGAGCCGAGGCACTAGTAACATCCACGATGGAACTTATCGTCTCGGCCTGCGACCAGTCTATGCCGCGAAGGAAACCCCGACGCGACAAACAACCCGTTTACTGGTGGACTGAAGAGATTGCGGAACTCAGAAGAACATGTTTAAGAACTAGACGAGCCGCCACTAGAGCGAGAATTCCCGCAGACAGAGTTCGTAAGTCGGAGGCCTATAAAGCTGCGAGAAAATCTCTCCGCCAGGCGATCAACAGGAGCAAGGCGAATAGCTGGAGGAGACTTCGTGACGACGTTGATTCCGACCCGTGGGGCCTGGGTTACAAACTTGTAACACAGAAACTCGGCGCCCGCTCTCCACCTTCCATCATGGAGGGCGCCACCATGGGGAGGATCGTCGCTGCGTTGTTTCCTGAACATCCACAGCGACCGCCGGTTGACTTCGGACGGGTAGAGGACGTTCCACTTTTCACTTTCGAGGAGCTGGAAACCTCCGTTCTCTCCCTGAAGAGCAACAAGGCTCCTGGCCCGGATGGGATTCCCAGTGAGGCTTTAAAGAAAGTATTTTTAATCAACGCTGACTTGTTGTTGAGAATGTACAATGCCTGTTTGGTAGAAGGGGTGTTTCCGGCTCCCTGGAAAACAGCCAGGCTTGTACTGATCAGCAAGGGCAAAGGTGATCCCGAGCTGCCGTCGTCCCACAGGCCTCTCTGCATGTTGGACACGGCTGGGAAGCTGTTCGAGAAGCTGATCCGTTCCCGCCTGACTTCTGCCGTGGAAGCTGCCGGGGACTTATGCCCCCGTCAGTACGGCTTCAGAAAGGGACGGTCAACGATCGACGCTGTCACCGAAGTTCAGAGAGCTGTGGAGAGAGCCGCGAGCCACAACCATTTCTCCCGCCGAGTAGTGCTTCTTGTTACGCTTGATGTCAAGAATGCCTTCAACTCGGCGAGGTGGGTCGATATGTTGGATGCGCTTCGCAACACCTTTCGCATTCCTGCATATCTGTTGCGGCTCGTCGAGGATTATCTACGCTCTCGAAGCCTGATTTATGACACGAGGGACGGAACGCGGACGATGGAAGTCACTTCTGGTGCCGCACAAGGTTCAATACTCGGCCCGGATCTCTGGAACGTTGCCTATGACAGCCTCCTGAGGTCCGAGATGCCTGAGGAAACCACTTTGGTTGGGTACGCCGATGACGTCGCAGCTCTCATTGCTGCACGCAACGTTGAGCTGGCCCAACTGAAGTTGAACCGAGTTATGCGGGTGGTCAACAACTGGATGTCCGATCACGGTCTCTCACTTGCTCTCAGTAAGACGGAGATCGTGATTCTTACGAAGAAGAGGATCGACACCGTCGTCCCGTTTCGAGTGGGAAGGGAGGTGGTCACATCAACTCGTGCCGCCAAATACCTCGGGGTTATGGTGGACACCAAGTTAAGCTGGAGGGATCAGATCTTCCGTACGGCGGACAAGGCCGCTAAGGTAGTGACTTACCTTAGTAGGCTGATGGCCAATGTCGGGGGTCCCCGATCCAGCAGAAGACGTCTGTTGATGTCCGCGGTCCAGTCCGTGCTTCTTTACGGGGCAGAGGTGTGGGCAGGCGCTCTAGATAAGGAGTGCTACAGGTTGCGACTCGCCCGGGTTCAGCGTCAAGCTGCGCTCCGGGTGTGTTCCGCCTACCGGACAGTGTCCGAGCCTGCCGTCCTGGTGGTCGCCGGAGTCATCCCTGTCAAGCTCTTGGCAGGGGAGAGGAAAGCGATTTATCAGAGACAAGGCGAGATCGGCAAGGACACGGCAAGAACAGAAGAGCGCTCCCGAACCTACCAGCAGTGGCAACACAGCTGGGAGCACGACACCCGAGGACGATGGACTGCGCGACTTATCAAGCAGGTCCAACCATGGGTGGAACGGCGGCATGGGGAGGTGGACTACTACCTGACCCAATTTTTGACAGGTCACGGCTATTTTCGGTCGTACCTGAACCGTATGGGAAAGACCGGTTCACCGGACTGCATTTATTGCCCGGGTGTTCCCGACGATGCGGAACACACATTCTTCCGCTGTCCCCGTTGGGAAGGGCCCCGCCTGGAGGCCACACAAATCTTTGGTGCATTTTCGGTGGACTCGGTCTGCCAAAAGATTTTGGAGGATGAGGGCAACTGGGATTGTTTGTCACAGTTCGTCCGGGGCATCCTCCTGGAAAAGAAAACCGATCTGGACCGTGAAGTGGCCCAGATCCCTTGATCGAGCGGCTGGATAAGGAGCGAGCCCCACGGGCGTAAGCCAAATTTAGGCCTAGCCTGACGTAATGTGACAAACAATTCCAGGTTAGATTCCTAAAGAGTAGAGGAGGTTTTTTAGTGGGTAAACTCGTTTTTAGGGGAGCCCCACACTACAGGCTGGCCACCTGTGTGCGTAATGCATTTTTCCGCCTCTCCCTCAAAAAAAAAAAAAAAAAAAAAAAAAAAAAAAAAAAAAAAAAAAAAATGTGTTTATATTTTATGTTAAAACTTCTAACGATAGAATATTGTAGATTTCTTACAAAATACGGAAAATTAAAAAAAAAATATGTTAAATTCTTTCAAAATTTTTTTAGATAAGTTTTTAATATTTCTTATCCCTTTTGTGTATACTTTTGAATAATTAATCAGCATATGACAAAATACGGCCTGTAATGTGTTGAATAGCATTAATCCCAAAAAAATATTTCAAAAAGGAAAAAATAGTAACAGTGCATTATGAACTAAATAATTGAGTAACATGGATGTAAATCATGGATTCCCTGATTCAAGCCTTACTTGATACGGAAAATATTCCAAAAAATTTTTTGTTATGAATTCATTTCTATGGGAAGCAACCCGCTAACAACAGCGTAACAAGGGAGTGACGCCACTGTGCTACAGGCGGCGCTGTTGTTAGGTAACAATGCGTTCCTATACTTCAAAACCAATATTCAGTCGTTCATATTTATTTTTATTTGCTAATTAAACTTATTTAATGGAAATTTAACTGTGTAATTTTAAGCGATTAACATAAATTCACTCAAAGCCTTTTAATACGACACTAAAACTGTAAAGTCTATGTTCAAAGGGAAGTTGTTTCGTTCTAACCGTCAAAGTATTGATCGGTGGACAACGTGTTACTAGACAATAGACCCTATTAATTCAGTATTTAAAACTTACGAATTAGTCGTTGTATTTGCACGAACATACGGTTTATACGCATGAAGCAAGACATATTTCATGATAATCGTATCCCTCGTAGTCCACAACACAACAGAGCAACTGCAGTTAAGCCAATTTGCCGGTGTTTATTCAAGAACCCAATTGGATCATGTCGCAACTAATTGTGTAGCTTGTTTCACACCGGATGATCAGAACTGTGGGGAGGGTAGTAAATTGATAGACGTTACGGAATTAAAAAAATGTATTGGATTTTTATTTCAAAATCATGTTTTAATTATATTTTTAACCATTATGTTTATCACCTTATTTTATACATAAATCACCTATTAAAATACATCAAAAGTCATGTTAAAATAATACATATTTAAACTACATTAAATACTTATGGAAATTTTTTAAATTATATTTGCTTTCAATTAATATAGACAATAGATATTGATCATAACATCACCACTTCAAAATTAATGGTTGATCAAAACCTGCTGAATCAAAATAACCAACATAGGATTAAACTGTGTTTAAATGGGTAATTTTGTTTATCGTTGATGAAATAGCACAATCGTGTGAAAAGTCCAATCTGAAATTCAGCTGTTAGGTTTGAATGCTTAAAGATCTGTAAAATAAAAAATCAGGATAATAATATATATTCCTAATGCAAGCTACCTACAGTATAAAGAAAAGGAAAGTGCTTACAGTGGAAGCAAAATGTTTAAGGCGCTCACGGTATCAGGTGTCGAATGATAAGGGCCTGGCAGGACGGTGTGTAGCGGCGAGGGGCGAAACTACCCTCTAATCCCCATACAAACATTATGCTAGCAACAGAGGCTTCCCCTCTAAAATGCGCACACCGCGTAAGTGAAAAACACATACACGAACATCCTTCACATGCAAACATACATGTTTATGTTTGAAATAGAGGTTTAAAACTAAATTGTGACTTGCAGCGACTTGCTGTATTACAAATTTGTTCTTGTTATAATTGTTATAACTTACGCTTTACATGAATAACCATGATTTACCATAAGCTCACAGTAAACACCTACATTGAATTGAAATTTTTAAATGTCTGTAAAACTTTAAATTAAAATTATCATTTCTTTTAGTAAATTTAGAGCCTTTTAGAACTACTTTGCCCCGTTTACATTAACTAACACGTAATACATTTCATATTATTCCATATTATTATTTCGTACATTCCATGCATTGGCATGGAATGTATTAGATAAAGTACCTAATTATATAACCAAAGCAAAGTATTAAGCCACTGGTTTGTAAAAACCCTTTTGTTTTAAAGCTGTCGATACATTTTTAACAAAAATTGGTTTAGGTTTAGTAGCCTATAGATTTTTAAGATAAAATTTTATCTGAATTATATATCACCGAAAAACCCCTTGACGGTTTCTTGCAAATGTGTCTTAAAGTTAAAAGTTTTAAACATATAAATTTTAAAATCTAATTTTGTAAGGTTTAAAGTAAAATTAATTTGCCAGTCGGGTCGCCAGGTGCAGGTGTGGCCCGGAATCCCCTCCAGTATATCACTGGAAATGTCGCACTTTTTACGTCTAACGAAGTTAATATAAATTGTGTAATGATTAGATAATAATCATTCCATAATAGTCAGTTTTTTATTTGCATTTATGCTAACTAAGTTTTATCGCTGTATAAATTATAAATAATATGTAATTAATTTTTTTTAATTAAAAATTAAGAGAAAACCTAAAAATAAGGAGAAGGACCACTTTCTTTAAGGAAATAAGAGAAATCTAGGAGTATCATGGACATTATAAAGAAAATTGTCTGTGAACAAAAATTAAAGTTTCACATAAGTGTAAGCATTTATTCGAATTAGTCACAACTTTCAATATTTATGGAATAGTCTTTTGAATAAATTTGTAAACATTGCCGGTAAATGTTTTAACAGTGATGGTATGATCCCAGCCAATTTATAATTCAATATATATAGTATAAAGAAATACCAATTATTAGCTAGACATATATTAGTAGAGACAAGAGAATGTTTTGTACCGCTAGCCGCTGTTTACACTTACACAGGCTCGTTTGAGGGCTAATTCTGATCCCCTTGCACGACCCTTCCCGATCCCTCTCCCTCCCGACGTAACGGCCCACCTGATCCTCCGGCCTAAGGGATTGTCTGTTCACAATGCTACCTTAGAAAAAATGTTTTCAATGGGTAGAAAAATGTCATTAAAAATTAATTAAATATTTTTATACATTACAATTTACGTCAGTAGAACTCACATTTGCACTTCCTTGAAATACACAAATATTTGCCTCATATATTTATGGAGAATGTTATTTCAGTAAAGTTTATTTGTAAATTTTACTATTTATTTTTGTTTAATGTATATTCATGTATGATAGCTGATAAAATTAGTAGAATGTTAACCGCATTTGTAAGATACAGGTTGTTCGAAAACTCTCTTCCAAAACTCCATGTTGTAGAGTTGGATCAAAGTGAACAAAAAAGTTTATAGGAAAATACGTCCAAAATGTTTCATTAATACATTAGCCACCATTTCATTTTTACACTTAATAATTTTTTTTCGCTGACGGATGGGTGTATTAGATCGATTTTTAGCTTGAACGTTCATGACACAGATATTCATATGGAATAGTTTTTCAAATGTGTATTTTCAAAATGGAGTCCATTTTAAGATTTAAAACTCAAATATCTCAAAACCGCTAATTTATCAAATTTCGACAAACAACAAAAAGGTCACAAATTATCTAACCAATGGCACTAAATTTGTAACGACCTGACAAATAAACAACAAATAACGGACATAGTGACAAATAACGGAGATAGTGCGATTTTTTTATTAAAATAATCATAATTTGCATCAATTTTAATACAAAATTAATGTTTTTCTTTTAGGAACATAGCGATAACACTGTTTCTTGTTCTCAGATATAATAAAATTGTTTCATTGGTTGGATAATTTAATTTTCCATCTTTTTTGTCATTTGATCAATTATGATAAAATTTACCGGTTTTGAGATATTAGAGTCTGAAAAATAATGATCACCATTTCCAAAATACACTTAGAAAAAATAATATTTTTTCTGGAAATTAACATCGGTAAGGTTATTCAAACTAAATACAAACGTAATACACTCATCCGTTACGAAAATAAAAAGTATTAACCGTAAAAAACATAATGGCGGCTAGCGGCGGCGTATCGATGAATTTTTAACGTATGTTCCCATGAACTTTTTTGTTTATTTTGATGCAAGAACACAATAAGGAGTTTTGGAAAACAGCTTCTGATCACCCTGTATGTAGAACTTTGCCTGCCAAAGCCACTAATTTATTTTGGCATGCAAATGATGTAAATTATTAATTAATAATAATTAAAAATTAAATTAATTAATCCAAACATTTGTTTAAAATAATTCTCAAGCCATTTGCTTATAATATAAAACTTTTTTTATTTTAAGAAATATATAATTATCTTTTAAAATTGTCTTTCTTTTACAGAGCCGAGCTTCTTCCTAGATCAACGTAACAAAGTAATAGCAACATTCCTCTAATTAAATTAAATTGAACAGCATGCTTCTTGAAGTACTATTTCGCCTTTGTCTTGTATAAACCATTCCTACAGCTTATTACGTGACAAAAGGTAAAAAAAATCCTCTTAGTTGTTAAATATATCTATAACGTTTTCTAATTTTACGGAACAAAAGTAAATAGTTAAGTTTGTTACAAAACATATTATTTCTAATTTTTATAAAAAGGTCATGGTTGCATGTTACAATTAATTTTAGAAATGATTTTATAAAAGTAATTAACGAAAATTGTATTGTTTATATAGAAATCAGCTGTTTATATCACCACTGAAAGAGGGGAACAAAGTTGTAAAGTCGAAGAAATCCACGAAATACCTACAAGTCATGTATGGCACAAAGGTGAATCTTACAAGCATAACAATAAGAATATAATTTTAAGTTTAAATTGTAAACGATATACTCTCAAGAACTTGTGGAAGGAATATATTTGTAATGTAAGTTACTAAATAGAAATCTTTAATGCGCTAAAAGTTTTTTTTTTTTTTTTTTTTTTTTTTTTTGAGAACTCATCTTCAAATTTTCCACAGATTTTCTAGTTTTTTGTGTCGTTAGATAGGGCTTAATCTGTAGGCCTAGTTGTTTTCACCAAAAACTGATTATATTTGGACTGAAAATAAAGACGCTATACACAATTGAAATCTCAACATTTCCCATTAAAATAACATTAGGCATTTTAAACATCTGTTAATAATGAACTGTAAATAAGTGTAGTTATTGGTGATTACTGAGATACTCACATTATTGGATTGGTCGGATGTCATTGATTTAGAGCTAAAGTAACATTTGTAGGCCCTACTGTATTAAAATAAATTGCTCGATTTTGAGCAACAGGTATACTAGTAATAATTAATGTTTTTTACGAGGTTGCATGTTTTGAAATTATTCTTGGAATTTCAATTCTGCTCTTACTTATACTTTGGTTATGAATCAAGGATTACAGTTCGATATATATTATATAGTTATAAAATTTTTATAAAAAGACGGACAAAAATTTTTTAGCTCCCCAACCTATATCCATGACTTCCAACCCCCACATACACTCCCAACACACTGATCACTCGGTGTGAAACAAGTTACACAATTAGTTGCGACATGATCCAATTGAGTTTTTGAATAATCATCGGTAAATTGGCTTTACTGCAGTCACCCTGTTGTGTTGGGGAGCTACAAGGGGAGCGATTATCATGAAATATGTCTTGCGTCATTTGGGTAAACCCTATTTTGCTTCTAATGAAACTAACAATACAAAACAAAATACGAGTTAATTGTGCATTTCTTCATAAAATAACACCCACTTATTGATAGATTTAGTTGTTAAAAAGAACTTATCTTTCTACTAAAGTTTTGTGATTTTCTGTTGTAGGGAAGGACTTGTCGTAAAATGTTTTGTAACTATAAAGTTTATTTCTTGAAGAAATTAGATTTTATCACAGGTAAATTTTGTTACTTACGCCATACAATCCTTTGAGTTATGAATTTAGAATTAGAGGCGAACACGTGTTTCGGCTCTAAGCCATCATCAGCGCCTTCTAGTTTTTTGCAGGTTGCCATCAGATTGGGGATAAAATATCTTGGCGATGAAGCCGCGTCAAAATGTTACAATTACACACACACGACACGTAACACATAAACGGATAGTTAAAAATGCACTGCATTGCATCACTCGCCCACGTGGGTCTCACTTCCGCACACGGAAGTCTGGCAGAAAAAATAGAAGGCGCTGATGATGGCTTAGAGCTGAAACACGTGTTCGCCATTTATAACTCAAAGGATTGTATGACGTATGTAACAAAATTTAATTGTAATTCAACAATCCAGGCTACTATATAAAAATTAATATTCATCACAGGTGTTGATTAAGTTTTACACACATTTTCACAAGACCAATAAATATAGAATGATATACAAATGAAGATTAAATATTATTATAGAAAACAATTTAACTGTACAACAATAAAAACCGTATTAGCCTTAACAGTTAATATTGCAACAAAGTTTATTGAAATTATTTTATCAACAGAACAATTTCAATTTGGCATATTATTTGACTTCTATAGAAGTATGATACTTCTAAAAGAAGAAGACTCTAAATGTAAATGGAAAAGGAAAAGCTCGACAATAATATTATTCTTAAAGGCTAAAAGTAAAATGTAATACAAAGCCCCTTTGTGTTTTTTATCAAGTTAACTTGGAGTTCGTATATATAGTAACACTCATAGTTGGACTTAAATTTTGATAAATTTAAATGTACGTCAGCATAGGTGTAGTCAGAATATATCTAATTTATGACCTGGATCGAGATCGTTGTTGATCGTTGAGATAGTTCTGTGTGCACAAACCCCAAGCGATTTCATCTCTTTACACGAAGAAAAAATATTTTCTAGATTCTAGATAATATTTCAAAATATTTCCTTTTATTTAATAACTTTTTAATAAGTTAAGAGTTCTACTATAAATGCAATTAAACAAACAAGTATATAATCAAGGCTAGTGCAATGAAAAAGAAAATAATGGATTAATTACTAACCAATAATGAAAAACAATTGAAAATCAAGGTCACCATCTATAGAGAGAAAAGTTTACTTGAGTATATAAACTCGTAAAAAATCGTCAATTAAAGTTTAATCTATATGTTATAAAAATAAATTACAAACACAAATGTTTTGAAAATCACAAAATACATAACTATGAAATTTTATATAAACAAATTCAATATGTTTTAAATTAAAATTTTTGTTGGGAGATTATAAGGCCTTTCTTGCACTGGTTTATTGAATTTAGAAATTAAGATCTGTATAAGGATGATTATCCTACTTAAAATCCTAATAGACGGCTATCTCCAGATTACGTGGTCAAATTTCACCTGGTAAAGTAAGGGTATTGGTAGGTCATGCGATACAGTTCCAACGTCGGTCTTATTTTATTGTTTGTTGTGTGCTGTTTTTAAAGTTCCTTATATTGAAACGGTTTTTCATGTCTTATAAAACTCCTAAATAATAATTAAGATGCAATGTATCATAGTTAAAATTAAATAAATTATATATATATATATATATATATATATATATATATATATATATATCTGTATGTATGTATGTATGTATAATTTAATAAAATTATTCGTACAGTACACTATCCATATCCCCTAAAAAAACCCTTAACATTAGTGGAAAACATAAAAAATGTTTATAAGCTACGATTGTAAAATAAATAACCGGTATTTCAAACAGAAGAGATATTGGTTTATTAATTAAAAAAGTGATTGTGTTTGGACGGAAGAATCAATAAATGTCGTTTCCAGAAATGTGACCGCTATTATTTGAAGAACCCTCAGTCGTGCTCCATTGGTTTTTCATGTTTAATGAATTTTAATGCTTCATTCTCATAAAAACTATTTTTTTTATAGTGTTATAAATCTTAAACTCAATTTCAATACTTAAACATAAAGACAAGATTTTATGTATTATGTTCCACTTAAGGAGAACATGTTCGTGCCTCATGGCTATTAACATTTTTTTTTTACAAATGCAAAGTATAATTATCGTTTCAACTAATCTGTTTTAATCCGAAAATTTTTATAAATGGTTTAAGTTTCAAAGTACATAATAAACCTATTTATAATGTTAATTATTTGATAGAACATTAAAATCTTGTTCCTCCAATTCGTTTATGTTAACAAGATATCAAGTATAGAACAAGATACTAATAGAAGTTTACCTATTGTATGTTTTGAATATTTCTAACTATCATCAAACATTTCAGATGCAGTTTCAAAAAAGGGGTTTAGATTAGGCGATGAAATCCATTAAAATATCTCATGTCCAAATCTGTGGTTCGTTATAATTTATTTTTATTAAAATACACATTTAATTAGATTGGGCAACCTGTTTGATTATCAGAGTCAAAAGTAAGAAAACGACTAAATATAATTTTAAAACAATCACAAAATTATGTTTTGAGGGTTTTTATCATGCATGTGGCAAAAAGTCAGAGGAGCACTGACTGTAGTGTCGACTGTTGTCGAAACTAACGAATTTAATTTGAAATGTGGATAAGTTAGTTATGTTCAGACTTTGACACAATTAATTTCAATAAAACTTGACTTAATATCCAAAATAATACAATAAAATGCAGTCCAAAAGTTAGCTGTTGTGATGTACTATAAAGAGAAATGAGATAACAACGACCGTGTGATGACTTAAAAGTCACAGGACCACTACAACTCAAAGATATCAACAAATATCGGAGGAATGGGTTTTGAGGGTTAAGAATTGAATAATCGGAAAAAGTTTACAGGTCATAATTTTAGTTCGTTTGAAGATCTACATGAGACGGATTTGACCATAGTCGATGCACCAACCGTTTTGTCAATTAAACTTAAACAAGAAAACTAATCATGCTTAGAATTATACTGAATATTAAACTTATAGTTGATTTTCTTTCAAGAGAAGTATAATATAATGGTTTTGTAGGTATAATTAACGTTTTTTATGCACCATAATAAAACATCCCCATTTTTTCCTAAATAATTTATGTTTGTAACCAATGTTTGTTTAGGTCTGATCTTTTACCACACCTATAAATTGTATTGCCATTTAATATTACTATCATTCCAAAGCTCTTGTCAATGTTTGAACTTAGTTAAGACCACGCCTAACTTCCTTGAGAGGAAAATTAAACAATTATTTGGTCGGAGGGAGGACAAAGGAGCCTAATTAGCACCATATTGCACGGCCGAAGCCCCGGCCACTCGGATGGTGCTGGTCCTATAATGCAGACTGCGGACAGTATTAAAACACTTGCACAATATGTAAAAAAGGCTCAATGTAAGCGATGATAAAAGTTTTCAGAAGGTAATTAATACCTATTTTACCTTGAATTCAATCCTATACTATAATACGATTAATCTCTGAGGGGATGTGTGTTCCACGATCTCAAAATCTAGCTGTTAGATTTTGCTTAAACTTTGCATTAAAGAGTGTTTCGGCCCAAAAATAAGTTTAAAAACAGTCTCAATCCCAGGAAAAATCAAATTTGATCTAAATTTAAGTTTAAAAATTGTAATTTTTAACATTGGCCTTATGGGTTGCTATTCTGGCAACGAAATAACAACTAAATGTAAACAAAAATAAAGGAACATTAATGTTAAGCAGACCTTTTGAAACAGCTGTTAACTGTGAAGAGGTATAGTTGGTTGTTGGTGAAAATATTAAAATTGAATAAAAACTAACGAGCAAGGCTCGGTTAACCTGGTACTTAAACTAAATTAAATATTTTTAGGTCATTTAAACATTTATAAGCTATAACTTAATGTGACATCCTTTATCGCACTCTTGAGTAGCTTGGTACTTTTTTCTTCTAGCAAAGCTTTTGGAGCATTGTCTCTTTCTCGAAATAGGTAGGGAAGGGTACGTTATGGCCTTTCTTTTTGTTGACTTGTTTATAGGATTTTTTCATATAGTTGCAAATAAATTACATGGTTTGTTATGGTTTAAGAGCAATTAGTGAAATACGCTATTTCTTTGAGATATAAGTGGTTTAAATTGGAGGAGTTAAATACGAGCACTTGCACACGAACAATAGTTTCATTAAATTTTGAGAAGGTAGAAGTTTGAAGTTTTGTTTCTATTGAACAAATGTATAATGGACATGTGTTTGAAGATTCTTAAAACTATGCAATGTTTTTTCTGCTACTGCCTTTACTTTTTATTAACATACCAGCTATTTCGCTGATCATTGATAAATGACGATGGTGTAGATGTTTCAGTTTCGCTTTTTGTAACTTTTGCTATCATTATAAATTTAGTTTAGGTTTATATTCCGATTGTTATGTTTAACTAGGGTTCTTAGTAGAAAGACAAAATTTGTCCCCAAAAGAAAGTAAAATACGATAAGAATAAAAAGTACGAAGCAGTCTCAGACCTGTATATAATAAAAAACAATTCTAAATCAACAACTACAATTCAATTATCTGCGAATATTATTTGATTTGTAATGTGATCCTGTAAATTTAAACAATTTTGAAGTGATTCCAATCATAAAAATGGCAATGTCTTTTACGAACAACTGATTTTTTTACCCTATATGGAAGTGAACACTTTATGAAGTTTATTAAATTATTGTTCATAATGTAAAACAATGAATTTAATATGCTCTAGGCATTATAGTTTCCTGAAAGAATGCCCACTCCCCAAGTATAAAATGTTACCAGAAAACATTAATTAAAAGTATAAAAGAAAATTATCCATCAACTGATTATGGAGCTCAGATTGAAGTGGTTGATCCTAAAAAGAGACGATCTACTGAAAGGTGCACGTGAAAGAGTTGATGTTAAAAGGGTAAATAGTGACAAAAATGTTACAGATGAGATGACTTCAATCTCAAATCAAAGTATCAAAGCTAAAATGCTTAAGAGCAAGTTTTATAAAATGGTTCTACATTTAATTTTAGGACCCTGGCACCAATAACAACATGTTTGGAAGGAGGAATTATAGTAGGAAGATTATTTGTTCTTAATAAATATTTGGTTTGTACTATTACACAGTAAAACGTGTATAGTCGACTTATACTATTCCATTTTTTATACAATTTCGTCAGTGGTATTAAATTTGAATTATTTGCTAGTAAAATAAAAATTAAATTTCGGATTAGACTGCACAGCTTGAACACTGCAGAGCAGCACAGCCAACCTAGCATTAATAATTAGGATTTTTAATGTTTACGATTTTAAATATGCATTAGTAAAACATACTCTTAAGAAAAATTAAATACACCGTACGCTTTAAGATACTTCAAAATCAATATTAAATTTATAATGACACACATTTCAAGGAACAGGTTTTGATCTAATATAATGCAATATAATTAATTAACTAATAACGCATCTTACTTTTAAGGTCTTGAGACTTTTGCGTGTATTATATATTTAAAACTACTACTGAACCTAAAAGAATAAATGTTATAAATATTTTTAATGGGCAATCATTTTAAGAAGTCTGAGGGTTTTACTACTATACCTATAGTTAAAAAAATTTTGGTTTTTTATTTTAGGAAAAATAATCATATTTCACACTTTTTCATGTGTGGTGACAACAGTATGTTATGGAAAAATATCAAAATTGTTATAAATTTTATATTTTTATTTAAAAAATATCTTATTTTTATTTTATAGTATTACTTACATGCATTATTACATTCTGAAAACTGACGATTTATACAAAGGAGGTCGCTAACAACAACAAGGTAACGAGCGGGTCTCACCACTGAGTTGGCGGCTGTTGTGAGGTAACAATGCATTCTTGCACCTCAAAACCAATACAACTTGATCCAGTTGCCTTGAACTATTTGTATTTTTGATTATTGCTATCTGCTTCAGTAAACAAGAATATATTTTTAACAAACTTCTATTTAAATTTATAAAATATAAATAACTATAAATAGTTATGAAGTTTATAAGGAAATTCAATTGTGTTTTGGAGATCAAGACAAAACGTCCATCATGATCCACAACTCTTGAAGTTGTGCAGATCTGGCGATAAGAAAAGCTCAACAATCGTACGAAATTTGCTACCAAGGGTGTATGTAGTACAACCCTTAACTAAATCAGTCGGGGCCGAGAATTAATCGGGTGAATAATTTTGCTGAGTACGGCAGATCAGAAACAATGTATCATTAACAAGTCCACGGCGGGTGGGGTGGATTATTGCCTCTAGGATGGAAGACCCAACCCCTCGGAGATCTTTCGGGTTTGGTATGTCGCAATCACAATATAACGACCAGAATTACCCGTTTTGCTATTATTTGAAAGTAACGAATTCAGATTATACTTTTATACCCATCCTTCATTTTAAGATGGAATTACTATAATTTTAATAGGTTTTAACTACAGTGTTATAGAATTTAATTTATTATAATATGTAATACTTTTAGAAAAGTAAAATAAAATTGCATAAAGGATAAAGTCTCTCTTTTCAAGCTTTTTTAACAGCTATATACGGATAACGATATTATCCTGTGAAAAATCTTAGTGAAAAAGAAAGATTTTGATGTGTCAAGATGTTTAATCACCTCATCCTAAATCAAAGGTTTTTTGGGTTAATGTAACTGATATAAAGGCAACCGGTCATAAATGATATATCATTTGAAAGGTAAATCAAGAAAATAAGAATGAGAAAGAATGTAAAGTTTCTTTTCCATCCCTTGTGAAGAATAGAAGCTAATCGAAAATGGCGGATTACACAGTTTATTAGTAGTTCACACTTAAATAGGTTATAATTTTCAATAAAAGACATGTTTTCAGGTGGGGTAAATTCCATAATTATTTTACCTTATTTTGGGCTCTCCCACCTCCAGGATATTGTGCAGTATTCGTCCTTTTCAGCGGCGATCTTCGCACTTGTCAACATTAAAAAAAACACAAACACACGACACAAACGAAAAAAAAACAACACGAACACATACAAAATCCGACGTTTCGGGAAACCAAAACAACGTTTCCCGTTTTCAAGGGTCCTTTAACCTAACTTTCGCGAGTCTTGCCGAGCGCCTAACCACGACACGTGGTTAATAACCGTGACACGTGGTTAGGCGCTCGGCAAGACTCGCGAAAGTTAGGTTAAAGGACCCTTGAAATCTGACGTTTCGGGAAACCAAAACAACGTTTCCCGAAACGTCGGATTTTGTATGTGTTCGTGTTCGTTTTTTTTTTCGTATGTGTCGTGTGTTTGTGTTTTTTAAATGTTGACAAGTGCGAAGATCGCCGCTAAAAAGGACGAATACTGCACAATATCCTGGAGGTGGGAGAGCCAAAAATAAGGTAAAATAATTATATAATTTTCAAGTTGGTTGAGATGAGGACCTCAAATTTTCAATGTTCTTATTCCTTTTTAATTACCTTAAAAAATGTGTCACCAAGGCCGTTCATGTTTTTCACCAATTTACCAAAAAAAATCAATTTTTTTTTTTTTTTTGAATTGGTTAAAACATTTGACACATTACTCTTTTGAAAGGTTTACCCTTTTGGCCATTAACACTCCCCCAGAAGAATATCCCGTTATCTACAGCTGATGTAAAAATATTTATGGAAACACACTTTTGAAACAGGTACATTAAAAAGATAGATTATTTACCAATGGTGTTGTTGTTTTTTTTTTAACTTAAGTTATATTAATTTTATATTCTGGTATTAAAAATATATATGCCTACTTATTCGCCTTAGTAGCTTATTATTGATTTTATATTATTATTATTACATTATACCATAGCTAAATTGTTCTCGTATTTAAATTAAAACTTACAATGCTTTATTTACAGAGATAATACCAAATATTACACTTTGGTTATAATAAATTATTAAAGTCAAGTTCATATTAAAATTATTGATGTATCTCACCTAGTTTTGGCAATGGTAGGTAATACAGTGAAATACAATTCCTGCAAAGTATTAAATAATGTGGTATTAATATATCCTTTTATTTCCAAATATTTTTTATTTTATTTTATAGCTATAGATGTGATGTTTCCAAAATAAAAATAAACAATGAACATCTTTTCTGCAATTTATTCAAGTTTTGTGACTTGTATTCAGGCTATAATGTTAAAAACCATGTTTTCGTGCTAAAACCTTTCAATGAATTTTCAGTTAAATAAATTACATACACCGACACATTATTATAAACGTTACAATATAAAACATTTCATGTTGATGAAATGTTGTTATTCGAATCGGATATGACTGCAAAAAGCAATTGTGTAATAGATCAGAGCCCCAGATGTTAGATTTCTCCCTAGTAAGAAGTAATGTGAGGACAATCCTGCCCCTCGTTCATTATTACTGGGTTGCCTCGCCAACGTCACCCTAGAAACCTCAACACACGGCGATGCTGAGCATATGCACAGTGAACCAAACCACAGGACTTCTTATGAGTACCTTGTTCAAACTTGTGTAAAAAACATATTTGAGAACAAATAAATATAAATCGCAAAGTCCAAAAAGCATTAAAAATTTTTTAAATTGAATCTTATCCCGTTATTTAGAACTTTGATGTATTTGTCATGGTTTTAAGCACTTGTAGTATTTTACCTACAGCGGCTATACCATCTACACCCGAAAGTAGTAGTACAACCCTAAATTAAATCATGCTGAACCGGGAATTATTCCGGTGAATAATTCCGCTGGGGACGACAGATCAGAAACAATGTATCATTAACAAGTCCATGGTGGCTGGAGTGGGATTTATGAAGGCTGATTTGCCCATGCTTTGAAAGTAGGATATGATAATAGTACAGTATAGTGTCCTCAAAAAAAAGAAAAGGAAAAAAACATACACAATCTGTCAACAAGTCAACTATTTAAATTCGAAACTAATAAACTTTCCATTTTCTACATTTAAATTTGGAAATTATACTTATCACGCAGCTGGCTCGGCCATCAAAGTTTCTAACCTTCTTTGAAAATAATTTATTATTTTTCTTTAAAGAAGAACACTATTTTATATACGTGAACAGTAAAATTATAAAACAACAAAACTACCCATATTTAAACAGTCGAGCTGCAATATATCTCAGGGCTAATGTTATAAAGGACGACGGAGAAGGGATTATTTAATCAGAGGAAACACAAAGGGCGCTAATGAACGATGTTTTATGGAAGGGCGACTTACAACTAGATAACGTGTGCTAGTTTGAGCCTCACAGCCGTTTAAAACTATTACCATGTTATACAGATTGTAAGGATCATATTCTCATAAAGGAATTATGAATAAAAACAAATTACACTACTTTCTTGATGGTTTTGCACAATTTCAATTTTGAACTGACATAATGAGTTGTTTTTAGATAAAACTTGCTAACTTGATAAGATTTACTTTCCTGAATGAATTTCTATTGATTATTTTTAGTAGCCTGTTTCCTCGTGGCTTGAACCCAATTCAATAGATCAAAGATGGGGATGTTGAAATGTTTTATTCCACATCTAAAATTAAGATAAAATGTAAATAATCTTAACGCAGCTTATTGACGTGTTAAAGGTTATTACTGTGATTCACTTCAGTCAAACTCTTCAACACAAGCTGTTAAGTAATCCAAAAATACTAGAATGTAACAATGCAAAATTCAACCACAGGCCAGATTGGTGAGTGAATTACTAAACTTAGGTGAAACTTGAAGATTTATGCCAGGCTATCACTTGGTACCAATTAATTGTGGTCTTTGTTGCTGAACAATGGTTCGTTATGTCGACCCTTTGTCTTTTAGGGCTACGTCATCGTAACACAAGTAGCTGAGGTTATTAACATTTAATGGAGTTTGCAATAAACTTTTTAACTACGTTGAATGTTAAATTAGGGCTTATTCATATATTGTATTTGAGAACATCCTAATTTTTAAGACTCTTTTTATATATTTAAAATATCTGTTAGGATATCTATGGAATATTGAATATAAAATAGTTATGGTTATTAAACCCTGAATTACAATGTAAGAGGCTTGGACCACATTGTCTCACCTTGTTGGAGTTACATTCATTTCCAAATGAAACTTTTAAGATTTAACATTAACTTTTTGTTAAACATAGATTCGTTTTATTAGATCCTTTTTTATTAATCTATGAAATACCCAAGATGATCATATTTATTCTTTATAATATTGAATTTAATTATTTTTGTAACCTTTTTAATTTATTATGTAACCTTTAGTTTATTTGTTACACTAATAAATACAGATAAAAAACTAAAGTTCTGAGAAGTAGATCACTAGGCCTATGTAATTTATTATGTAGCTGTTAATCACCTTATGTAAAATTTAGCCTTTAAACGACATTTGGAAGGCTTTAATTTTGTTAATAGTACAAAAACATGATCTAAAAGCCAATGTTAAACATACTCTTGGGATATATAATGTAAATTTTAATTGCACAATTTTAGATAAAGCTGTTGTAGTAAACTTCAAAATAAAGAACAACTTTTGGGGCTATTAAATTCCATTTATAGATATTTAATTATTGATATTAATATTTTTTTACAAAACTATGAAATCTTATAATTTTGCAAAATAAACCGATATGTTGGCAATGTTTTCGTTTTTAATTATATTTTATAACAGCTTTATTTATAAAGTCACTGATATTTTACGAACATAATTTCAAATGTGTTTCGACCTTTTTGATATAATATTTTTTTTAAATATATAAAACAATGTATTTGAAATAAAAAATAAAAAGAATCGTAAAATAAAAATAAAAAATATATTTCCAAGAACAATATACTTAATTGTGAAATATTTAATGAGAAATTTAATGAAATGTAAGTTGTTAACGTTTACTGGCACTAATTACTCCCCCCAACAATCATATTTTTTATTTTGTTCATCCATAGTAATGACAAAATAATTGTTTCGAAAACGTAGTTTGAAGGGGCTGTCAACCAAACATATATGTACAATTGTTTGTTAGAACCCTTATAGTTACTACTGTGCTGTAAGGTTTAATCAAGGTACAAAGTTAGTTGATGGTTAGTTGGATCCCAAGTTAAAGCAGTTTAACTGTAACAAGGTAACTAATCTAATGTACAACAGCCAATCAAATGTATCTCCCCCGGCAATGAAGTGTGTGGTAACAAAACACTTCTATCGAGGAATATGGGTTTTATGTTAACACAAGCTCTACTCAAGGTGACTACAGTGAAACTGATTTTATGTTTTTGAGTACAAGTAAAACTTGAACATCGTTAGTGCAATGGCAGTTCAAGAAAAATACCCCCGTCGCAGCAGATCGCGTACTAAGCTACTTTTCCAAATTAGTAATATCTACTTAGACCAGATGAACCTTTAAATAAAATTTTACCATATACTCATAAAAATAAGGAAATTAATGTCTATTCTCCATTTGATAAATATAGAGAAAGAGTAAGCATGTATTCTGTCATGGAAAACACTGAAAATATGTATTTTTAGCATAAAACTTTTTTATTTCGACCTTATGAAGTCATATACTGTTTCATTAGTATTTGTCTATAAATAAAGGAGTTGACCTATTACATACATACATACAGTCATCTTCTTCGTAGGCCCTCTTGATGATGGTCACTGAAGGCGTCCAGTGGCCTTGATGGGGTCCACACATTTTTGTGGAGAATGCGGTTCAAGGGGGTTAGGTTAGGTTACGATTAGGTTAAGGATTCCGAGCCAGGCTATTGGGGGTCATGTTTTACCATTAAATTCTCAATGTCATGGAGGCATTTTTTTTTTTTTATAAATTTTTAAGTTTTGATTTTAATTTGTTGATGTTATTGATTCGCTTGGTTTTATCCGGTAATGCTTGAAAAAGTCTTTTACCATTACTGTATAATAAGGTTCCTGTTCAAAAAATGTGAGTCTATGTTGTTGAGAATAATGTGTGTTGTGTCTTGTGTTATAACTGTGAGAAGGTTCATTTTTGTGAAGATTTTTTTGGCTTGATGTAGATTACTGCTTCAAAAATGTAAAGGATGTCAAGACTCCTAAATCTACAAAATCCTCCCTGCAGGTGTTTCGAGGTGGTAGTCTGAGCATGGCTCTAATAGCTTTTTCCTGCCACACGAAGATTCTACTTATATGTTTTTTTATTGCTCCCCCCACAACACTACAGAGTAGGTGATATGTGACTCCATAAGACTAAAATATACTGTTTTAAGGAGTGGAATTCTGCTAAGTTTCCTTAGTTTTCTAATTGCAAAAACCCCACTTGCTAATTTTTACTCCAATCTTGTGATGTTTTCTCCCCAGTTTAGATCCTCGTCCAGTCTAACTCCCAGAAAACTGACACTTTCAGCCCCTACAAGTTTCTCATTTATAAAATCTGCTGGCTGCCTATAATATTTTGACTTCTTTTTGTGAGAAGTTTGGATGCAGATAAAATTATTTTTGGATTAGTTGAGTTCAAGCTGATTTGAGACAAAAATTGAGCAAGTTCATTTTCTTTAATAGTTGTGTATATTTCAAGTTAATCAGCATTTTTGTGTTTGGTGAACAAAATGGTGTCGTCTCCGTAAATAATAAAGTTGTCAGAAGGAATTCTATGATCAATGTCATTAATATATATGAGAAAAAGAACAGGTCCAAGAATGGAGCCCTGCGGCACTCCGCTGGTCGCCACCCTAGGGCTAGAACAAACTGTTTTTCCTTTAAATTTTGACTTATAGAAAACTTCACAATGCTAATTTTTTGTGCGGATCGACGCAGACAAATTTTTCGGACAGAAAAATTTTAGCTTGAAATAAATTTTACTTGTCAAAATCAAAAAGAGCTCAAAAAACTTAATAATCCAGTATTTTAAATTATTGCTCCACGTCAAGCGGTTACGGAGAAAATTCAATATTTTGTTTAGCAGTATATACAGTACGTTTTTTAAAGTCACAGACACGAGTAGAGTCAAACTCGCGCTGCTCAGCTGTTACTTATCCGACTGAGCCATTAATGTTTAGAGGATATTAACACCTTTTTTTATATTGTTGGGAGAAAGTATGTGTCAAATATCTGATACCGTTTATTTTCACTAATGTAACTTCACATTGCTAAATTGTTTTATGGATGAAACTCCAAAGTAGGAGGACCTCTAACGTCCCAATGTGTTGCAAATATAATGCCCTCACTTGATACCAATTGCCTCCTTTGTTGAGGAACAATGGTTTGTTACATGGGTCCTATTGTCATTTCTTACACCCTGATCGCTAGAGGGGGTGAAAATAATTAGCCATTTCTAGCTCCAGTAGTGTTCAAATAGTAATAATATTAGTTCAATAATAGACCACAATGAATAATAATTCTATTAACATTTCTTAGCTAAATAAAAGTTAGCGTTAGTGTATAAAAATTTGTGATACACTTTTTTATTGAATAATGTATTATATCATGTAATAAATGTTACTATCATGTAATAGATGTAATATTGTAACATATAATAGATATTACTACGTATCATATACTGGAAAAAGCAAGGTAATTAAACTTCAATTTTGGGTAAATTCCTGTTTTATTATTAGGACCTTTTTATTACGACTATGGAGGCCTTTGACTTCATCAATAGGCCTACAACACAAATTTGATCTGTTTTTGTAGCTTTATATTATAAGAAATTTTAATAGACTGTCCAATACTCTTAGGAAAATAAAGAAATAGGAAAACATTTCTACTGTACTAAAAACTACTGGCTACTACTCAAACAGGTCTAGTTAACCAGAACTCAGGTTGTATTATAAACATGTATCTATATTATGCACTTACATCTGTGTATTTATTACAATTAATTATCCTGTAGAACAAGTATATCGTTTTTGTAAATTTCAAATAAAGATCGATCGGTATTTCAGATAGTGATATCCTTTAGTATAGAACATTCTTCGAAGCACAAGTATTTATGATTCAGCATCTGTGTAAAAAACATCTGGAGGCAATAAGCTATTCCTATACAAAATATATTTTACACGGAATAAACATCAGTTTTATGCATTTGTACATTAATTTTTTAGGTTATAATGTGTTTTTCTCACTGATTTATTGTATAGATTTATACTATCAGAAAACCTTTTTATTTTGTATACGAAACTTGTGTGGGTGTTGAGATGTAAAATATAAAGAATTATTTTTTTAAACTTCATTTGATGAAAAAATAGATATTAAATGAAACCGGCCTTTTAAATAAAGTTTGTAAATGAAATAACCTATTCACATAGGACGAATTGCAAGTAAGAAATCCATCAATATAAAAATTCGCGATCAAATCACCTTGAAACGTGATTTCAAACCTTCACCTTTTAACTTCTTTGATTGTTGTTGAGCTCAACCTCTCCGGCGGAGACTACAGAGCGGTGGCCGGACGCTACATCAGGTGGGTGGGATAGGGGCCAGGAGCCGAGGGTAGCGGCAGTGATGGATGGAAGGGGACGATAATTGATTTGCCGAACCAGAACACGCGTGTGGCTCAGGGCATTTGCACCAGCGTTTCCAAGATTCTACAGTGATACCCACGTTCGTTCGATCATTGTTGTAATGTAATGCCAGTCTCTCGGGATTTGAAAACTGTAAAATATTTTTCACTAAGGGGCTTTTTCATTTGAACAGAAGAACTTTTTTTGGAGTTTTTTCTCCTCGACTAGTCATTTTCTATGCGAAGTTTATGTTCTCTATGTTTCATCTACAATTACTGTTCAGAGGTATATCGACAAACATTTTTTGCAGAGCTTTTCCTGTTATAATATTAGTATTATAGGATAGTAGGATTTAACGAACTATCTCAAATGTTTTAAGAACTGTTATTTGCCTAAGACACTGTATAAACAACTAACTGGTGTATTCAAACCGAGAAAATTCTCAAGTAAAAGTCCCGAAGACGATAATTATGTAGCGCCCCCATGTCTCTTATATGATGATGATATCATGCTGCCACTGTAATATTTTTATAATAAATTAACAAACGATGTTCTTTTATCAAATTGTTATGATGTTATACAGTATAGCAAAAACTGTTGTTGTTTTCACAATCATATACCATCTAAACTGCTAGTTAACGTTTTTTATTATCTTCGTCTTTCAAACCCTCACTTATGAACTATCTTTGTGGCTGAAATTTTATACGATTAGTTTAATTGTGTATGTATTCCCCTCTGTATATACAATTCAAGGTTTGTAAAACTACCTTGTTATCACTACAACAATATGGAACTTCTCAGTATACCCGCTTTCTAATGTGTTTCTAACGACAGTCCGGCCACAGCGTGCAAGCATTGTGCCCTCCCTTGTAATATTCTTAACTATCATTATATCATTCTTTTTCTTTGATCAATGGAAATTCAGTTCTTAAAGAAGTATTTTAAAGAGATATGCTCATATCATATTCTTGTCATTTATATCTTTATTACGAATTGAGCGTATTGCGTATTAAATTGCACTCTTTAAAGAAGTTCTGATTTGGTACATTAACATGTATTTCCCAAAACTTCTATACAAGATTTAGATAAAAGAAAGCAAATCACAGTTTTTACATATATAGTTTTATATTTTGTAGTTTTGTTAGTTAAACTATATGACATTTAAACAGTAAACATGTTTGAAAACTGGATGAAGAAATATCTCCTGCGTATGTAGTTTACTTATCTTGAGCTTGCTTGAAATTATTGATCGTTAAAGGTATTTTCCGGATAATCTAATGGGTAATTTTACTATAATACGAAGATATTTCGCAAGACTCGAGCTACGTAAGTTAGACCGAACTATTTTGGTTAGAACTGATAGACAGTTTGTGTTCAAATAATAGCTGCGACACATTAACGAGAATAATGGTACAGTTAGTTGATAATTTGAATGTGTTTGGATGTCACCTAAATTTAAATTAATATTTAATTACATTTGATTAATCATAAATACAACTGTAATATAGCTAAACCACTTGATACGCTAAATGTTACTCTAAATATAAAATACCACATTAATTTCGATTACATTTTACGTCGTTATCATGTATATTATTGTTTAAAAATCGAAACGAACCATGTTTGCAATACTCTGACTCTAACCATTATGGACATAAACGTCAACACTTACTTACACTTTTAAAATTTTATGTTGCAAGATTATTTTTATAATTTATATTTTAGTTTATAATTCTATGTTGAGACAAATTTATGTTATATGGATTGATATTACTCTGCTTGAAATTGAAACTTTCAGTTTATATAATTTACCAAGGATAAGATATTTTAAGAAAATTCTAAACAGCTGTCAAGTTTGTCAATTACCTGTTCCTTGGTAGGCCTAATTAAAGTTTGTTTCTACTATGAAATAGGAAAAACATTAAATATTAGACATTAAATTGAAATCATTCAAATTGGCAAAAATAATGTAGTTCATTTAAAGCGTTATGTTAAAACTATCGTCAACAGACTTACGGCAATTCGTTGTTTGGGGGAAAGCACCCAAGTCTGAGTAAATACAGATAGGACTGATCACTGGACTCAGACGCACAGTCTGGGATTATAGGGGATTATGGGCGGGAGTGTTCAATAACATTTATTACTTTTCCACTGGATTTTGTTGATACCATAACTGTATACAATTGTTCTGCTTTCATAAATACTGTGTCTTACATCGATGATTGTGAAAAAGATTTTTAATTTTATGTCACAATTGGTTTTTAACAACATGACGTCAATTTCAAATAGAAGCTCAGTCACATTTGTTGATTTTGCCCACTACTACGATTAACATGCTGTTGAAAGTAAATTCTTTGTGTTGTAGTTGTGGTTACTAATAACATCGGTGGTCGTTAATGGTGATAATAAAAATACTTGGACTGTTAAAAATAGTTTAGAACAAATTTTCCTACATAAGTTTTAAAAGAAAGATAACAAAACATTAATCACCAAAACTTTAGAAGTCCGAATGGCTCTCGAACATTCATTATTATTCGCATATTTCTGATATACCTGGAATTTCAGTGTGAGCCTCACAAAACTAAACACTTTACACGTCACGTGACCGATTCCAGAAGTAATCAGAGAGCAAACACTGAGGGACAATAGCCTGAGGATTGGATCTGGGACTCAAACACACGGACTCCCGCTGGGCAACGGCCTGTGGTTTTTATCAGAAACTGCTGTGGCCAACAAATGATTTAACTTAACTCTTTAGAATAACCTCATTGCTTTTTACGTAAATGCAATAATTTCCTTTGTTTTCTTGTTGTTAAGTATGTATGAGGATTTTATCTTTTATTCAAACTAGGTTATTAAATCGACATAATAATTCAAATTAGAAAGCACGTTTGAAATCGTCACTAAGGAAATTAAAAGTTCCTTAAAAAACTAAATATACACAAGTTAACTTGTATATATGGTTTGTATGTTTTAAACTATAAAATAACTACTTGCAAGTCACTGTTTATGTAGTTTGAATGGGAGTCATGGTACGTCTTATAAGATAACAATTACAGGATCTGCCAGGATGTTATTAAAATTAATAATATTTAGTGTGTAGGTCAATATGACAATAGTATATTATATAAATTATTTGCTAAAACTATACGAACTTTACGCAAACTACTATCCACCAGTAGGCCTATTAAATACTTTGACAAATAACAACACAAATTACAACAATGATATGATTTCTTTTACAATTATTTGTAAGTATTATAGTTTGTCATTATTAACATTTCATATTTCAATGTATAAAGTATAATTTTTAATTATGCATAGTATAATTTTGTTCAAATTCAGTGAAATGAACAAGTAAAATGTACCATACAAATGATTTAAAATTAAAAAATTAAAAACAAAGTTAATTAAAATACTTATTTTTTTAAACATACACACCCAATTTCCTAATGTTGTTAAAATGCTTGATTTTCCTGCTTCTCATTTGAGCTCGCTTAGTGATAGAGTAAAAAATACTAAATTATTACAATGTAGGCCTAATACTGGGAATACTGAAGGTTCTGGTTTTTTGAAGGTTGAAAACATTCAACCTTCCAACTTTTAAATTTTCTGCAATAAAAATTTGAAAATGTTATCAATTACGATTTTGTTTTGAAATGTGACACCTCCTTACTGACTGGCTCTAGGCAGGAGCTGAAGTTCCAGACAAAAACGGTGCACCTGTCCGGACAAGTTTTCGGACTACTAATGTTTTTTGTTCAAGCGTGATCAGCATTCCCTGATACCTAATCAGGTTGTTATTTATTGCCCAAATTAGAAGCCACCGGGTCTAGTTCACAAATCAGAGGAGATGTTCGATAGCACTCAAACAATGGAGGAGGGGGTCGGACGCGTGGCACTTCTGACTGCTTCGGTGTGAGGAACATCGTAATGGGACGCGGTGTTGATGTAAATATAACAATTTGAGAAATGTTTACCTAAACTTTAATTCAACTAAAATAGTAGGTATATCGCATTTTTTTCAACATGCATGATGATGTAACACTTACAAAACTTGTTTGTTCTGAAAATAAATATTAAACTGCATTCCAAAGTAAATATTACTATTTGAAGAATCAACTGAACTATATAATTACACAGTGACAAATTCTGTGCAACTGGTTTCCAAACAATAGACAGAGATTATGAATCTCGCTAAGAAATGTGAGCGCGTGTAAGTATTTCAGCAAGGAATCTCTGGGTTGGCAGTCGGCGGCGTTGCGTCGCAGGCACCTTTTTGGTTTCTCAGAACTGGCACGCTCTGATTTCAATTTTCAGCAGCTTAGCAACAAAGCTGTTTATAACAAGATAGACTGCATGGGCATTATTAATTTTTTTAGTTTCTAACATAAGTTTAAGGCTACAAAATGAGTTGGCCTAAGCATTGATAAAAATGTCCGTTGATAAAAATGTCATTATAACTTACATAGAGTTTTTACGACTTCCACATAACAGTTGTTTCATCCTAATAATACAAAATCTCCAAGAGAATTAATTTTAAATTGAAAACAGATTTTTTGAATCAAAAGAGGAAGTAAAATATGTGGCCTATGGACTCCTAAACTGCTCGACAGATTGTAATGAAACTTTCAGGTATTATTAAACATTATTCAAGGATTGTTTTGTGAAGTTTGGTGCAAATTTGTCCTAAGGGCTCTGACCTAGAGGCATACAATAGTTTGTAAAAAAAATCTGAAAATATATATTTTATCTATCTTTATTGGTTGCTAAGAAATAAATTCAATGAAAAATTCAAATTTTAGGTATTACAGATATGTCTTATATATAAGGTGCGTGACAGCGAGTGAGCGTAGCAAACGAGCTAAATCTCTCGGCGAATGAGCGTAGCGAACGAAGAGGAATTCAGTCAAGGGCGAAGCTGTGACAGGAAACAGCTAGTATTCTAAATATGACTTTATAAGATGAACTAGAATAATCGTAGAGTCAGTTTAAGGCTTTTTGTATCAGGGTATTTGTTAAGAATTAATTGCATTGCTGTAAAAATAAATTAATATAAAAGAGCATTGAAAAGAGACTTTCAAAATTAAAATTCATTTTTGAATAAATAACATGTGAGATGTCTTTATGTGATATAAATTCAATAGAGCATATTGGAATTGAATATACTAAAATATTGGACCCTTCCCCGACAAAACGTTAAAAAATGCCACTGGCGTTAATACACCCAAAATAAAGATAATAAATAAAATATACACAGAATCATAGTGATGTCCTTAATATATACATACATTATACACGATAATATAATTTTGAATTAACTATATGTGGTATATCTAGACACTTACTAGCCTATGTTTATTATTACTATTATTGTTGGGTATTCCGTTTGTTAGTAATTAAGATTTTTCCGATCACTATTATATTACTTTAAAGTCTAAATTGTGTAATAAATGAGCTAGTACCAGCTGTCCATTTAATGGTAAACTTTATTAAAATATGTATAAGTTGTCAAGTTGTTGATTATTATCTAAAAACGGTAATTATGTAATTCTATTAACTCTTTAAAACTCACGAAATGCATGATTTTACTTTTCCAATTTCAATTAGAGATCGTGGAAATAAAGTCGGGGACTCGGAGTATGCAGTTAGTTTCAGTTTAAGTGCCTTCCCTAAATAATGCAGTTCTCTAATTGAAATCGGCCTTTCCGTATCTCCAGCCAATTAAAAATCCGGTCATGATATTTATGATCTTAGATTTATACTTTAATTTAAGGTGATAATGTATGACCTACATGAATTCAATAAAAATTACTAAACATTGTAAGGGTTGATGGAAATATAAACTTAATCGAGGTAATGTTTTAAATTTATTTCCATTTTATTTAACTATTCCTACTGACCAAATGAATTTGCTGCGGAACGTTAGTCATGGAGCTTTTCTGTCATAGACCTAAATGGTTGGGAAAGTGTTATATAAAAACGCCAATGAACCATGTATAATAAGTCAGTTTGATTCAAAAATACTACATTTTCCTATGATGCTCAGAGAACGCTTGAATTAAATCTGAAACATAACAGAATGTTAAAAACGCTTGTGATATACTACAAAAACTTTTGTCTTTAAATAACTGTTCTTTTATACCTATTTAACTAATCATGCAGTCCTACACCTAAAAATTCTAATCAACATCCCGTTACTCATTATGGTATATTATTTTATTAATCTTATCAATACAAAAGATGTATATTATAAATGTTTTCAGGATTTCTACTTTACTAAAAGCCACACAAAACGCCCAACGCCTTCCACGTCACAAGTTCAATTCCAGAAGTAATCAGTCGGCAAACACAGGAGAACAATAGACCAAGGATTGGATCCGGGAGTGCTGGCCTCTCAAGCACACATCGCACACCTCTCATTTTTATTTTATTAAATAAACTAACAACAAAAGGTTTTGTAAAATGTTATACAATAGGTAAGTTTAATGGGACACACACGTGAATGAGTTTCAAACCTAAAATATTTGTTGACAATCATTAAAAATCCTTTTACACTTTACAGAAGAATTTAGTATAGAAATAGGTTTTACAAAACAATAAAGTAAGAAAACCCTGTTGCATGTAAACGTTTTAATATTAGTCTGAATAATTTAACTTCTGTTGTAGTAAAATAGTTTACGGTACATATAAATAATTTTCACGTTAAATAAGTTTTCTATATTAATATACAAAATACTTGATCATTTGATTTTATATTAGAGGTTGAACAACCATTATAAAGAGTTTTTGGTAACAGTCAAGCAATGAAACAGTGTTTGTAGTCGGTTTTTTATGTACTGTATAAGGATATAAGACTTTCGTTAGAAAATTTCATTCGCTCTGGTTTGAGATTTTAGGGCGTCAAGACAGGAAGAAAGCAGTTAGATGTGGTTAGTGATTATGCGAGCCCCACCCTGGCATTAACCCTTTGATGAAAGGGCAACACCTCCTTTCATTTCGCTTATTGTACTCAAACCAGAGGAATGTTTTCTTGAGCATCACGCAAACAGTGATCAAACCATAGACAATAGTTATTTTTCCCTTATAAATAATAACAAGTATAAAGCTGATACAGTCATTTTTTTTATTAAGTTTCAAGCCATATTAAAAGAAAATTTTCGAAAGCAGGCATGCGATAAAGTGTAAATTCGTAGAAGTAGTTACTTTTATATTGTTTTCCCCCGTGAAAGAAAATAATTCTTCTTTCAAACAAAAGTGGCTTCGTACTTTTTATGTATTCTTCATATATACTTCCTACTAACAAGTACAGTCGTGGCCTTTGCTCCTCGCTCATATTTGGTGCAATACTTATTATCGTTCGTTAGATTATCAATATCACAGTAGATGTTAAGCCCAGTGTATTTTATATTGATTTTAATGATTCTATTCATTTAAAATATCTAGTTTTGACTGAATAAAAACCGTTGTCAAATATCTAATTATACTAATTAATGATTATTTAAACACTTTTGAACGCTTTTTTAAGTGGTATTGTACAAACCATCGGTTGCCAAAAAGTATTGCCAAGAGTTATAAACCAATAAATTAACTCCGCCATAGCCAAGCAACTTCACGATGGATATTAATTAAAAGCAGTTTTTACCTACTGATAAACCTATTGGTTCAAAAGAGAAGTTTGTCAGTATCATGTGATCGTGTGACTTGTGGGTCGCCACAACGTTTAGTGTTCAGCCCTCAACTCTGGATTCCACATCACTCATGATGTATCTACCTCGTGTTTACCAGGTAAAGGACTGTCCAGGAATCAATCTCTGGATTCCTGGCCGCATCGATAGCCAGGTGGTTGCATATCAGATTCTGATTAGTTCAAACAAGCTTCGACTGCGTTACGAAACCAGAAACTTAAATAAATCACTATGTAGAGTTTATGTTAATAAACATAGATAAGCAACAATTTTGCTGAATATGGACTACATATGTTTAAGTCAGGATTTTTTTAAAATTACGTTTATGTTCATGTTTTTATCCTCAAAATATGTTTAAAAACACATTGGTACATGGTCCGTCGTTTAAATTAAAGCATTTTCTTACAATGAAATTTAAAAAATATTAAATACAATTTAATCAATACTATTCAAGTTTATTAGTTTATTACATTATGTTTTCAATATTGTCGGAAAAGGTTCCCATTTAATGTAGAAAGAATTGTTTTGACATTTGATAAATTTATTAGGTCTTTACAAAATCTAACAATAATATGGGCAAACACAACATTAACATGCATATTCCTCAAATTCAAATTTGACATCACCTAGGTTCACTAGAATAATAGGTTTTGAATATGCCATCCATATTTAGGACTAGACACAAACTCCATTTAGTTCATCAGCCAGATACTAATGGAAAGGAACAAATCAGTGCGGTTTCGTTATACCATCAATACGCGTAAACCCTTAATTAAGAAAGCAGTTCATCTGAGTAGAGAACCATGTAATTATTCAGGCTTAATCAACTGTCTAAACCAACGTGTGAGAGACACATGTTAAAAGATGAATCATATAGTTTTTGCGGCTAATGATAATGCATCAGTAATGAAATGCATTTTTTTTATTTAAAAGTAAATAAAGTACGGTAAATATTTTAGAAAAATATGAGTGAAGTAAAAACTAAAGAAATCTATAAACAAAATGAAAAAAACAAACATATATTATTAACACTTACTGACAACAACAGTAGACTTTTTAGACAGGCGACTATTAAAAATGTCCTTAATTAATTATAATTAAGGTTCGGCCTGTTTTGAGTCTTAAAAACATATGTAACCTTTAAAAAAACATCATTTTAAAATTTCATTACGATTAGCATCAAAATTGACGCCGACTGCGTGATAATACATACAATGTGGACCGATGAGGAGTTGGACTGCACAGGAATGTTGTGCGTGGAGGCATCTGCGTTATGGAATCTGAATCTGGCAGTGGTTGCCGCCCGGACGTGACTCTCTAATGGCACGTGCGTTTTGCGATTTGCAAAAACTCATCACTGCATCGGCTTAGCCTGTTCTCGATTTTTTGTTCACACTAAAAAATATATATAATAAGTTTTGTTTGATATTTTTTACCCAACAACTTTTAAAGAGTGCTCTTTAGCAACTTATGATAGTTTTCAGTTTAGTTACTATACTAGGCCTAGTAGCAGCAGGTTTTAATATTGATAAATAAACATAAGTTATCTATTGGTTTACAATACAACCATTAAAGAAACTTGTTTGTATTGTAAACTTGCATGTTAAGCTACAATTTATTGGTTTCTACAATAATTAGGTTGAAAATGACGAAAAAGGGCTCAGAAGATTTACCTCATACAGTTAACTCTTAAGGTACCCTACAGTGACACTTTAAAAAGAAACTTTATATACTTAAAATATTCACGAAACAACTGAGTTTCTCTTTACCTTTATAAACTTAAAATATATTGGTGTATTAATTCACGTCGAAGGATCAAAGTTATGCCCTAAGCCAGAAAACGAAATTTTCATAACAACATTGTAATTTTTCATTTGCTAGTTTCGAAAGATTGTTATCATTTAAATAATCAAAACGACTATGTCATGAAACCTTGGTCTAGTTAAAAGAAGTTGAACGCAGAGCCCTTGTCATATTTTAAAAGTGAACTACACACCGATACCTTAGTTCACGTTTCACAAATGAACAAGTAACTTATAACATACAAAATCATAACAATGAATTTTTTCCTCCACGCTGGCTGCCGCACAGACAAGGATTGGGAAATAACAACCTCATAATACCTATGAAAAATGAAAATATATTTGTAAATCAATATAAAATATCCTAATATATGATAATTTGTCGACGAAGTGGCTTGCGTTGTCACAACTGCGTCCGTGGTTGTGGTGTAGTGGTCATTGCAGACTCAAACACAAGTCCTCAGCCGAGCCGAAACTTTGATTAATTAAGTAAACTTTGAGGTTTGTGTTTCAAGCAGCTTTAAAACTCTCGAAAACTAATTTTCCTGATTAAGTTAGAAACTATGGTTTTGAATAATTAAATATCAACCGTCTGAAAATGCACAAGATTGAAAATATTTCATTATTTTATCTAGCCACTCGCTGAGAGTTATAATAAAATGTCTTTAAGTTAGTTTCTAGCTATAAGATATATCAAGTAAGCCATGTGATAATGGAAAGAATCAGCATAAGACTAATTACGTTTTTGTCCTTATAAAAAGAATAATCAAAAAAGATTGAACACAAAATAATACATATTATTCAATAAAATACATTTCTCAGAATATAATTCTTGAATTCAGTAAACAATAATTCATTTTGTTATCATGGCTTTAAATTAGGAATAAAAATGCTTTAAATTTGTCTTGTATGTTTTTGAGGAGTGAGTATAAAACAAAGATCATACCACCTTTAGTACAAACCAACTTGTTAGGAGCATACAGTATATTAAAGATGAATCCTATACTTCGTTTTGTTTTTATAATTGTATTTGTCACTATTAGGTTTAGATACATATCCATTTAGATTGTAATTTGTAATTGTCATTGTAGATTGTCATTTTGATTGTGATTGTAAAACGGCTGTGGTTTACAGTAGTGGCAAATTGCGGGTGCTGGCCCAGTTCAAGGTCACCTGAGGGATGACGTCATCGAGGTCAATGACCTCACCGATGACGTCATCGATGACGCAATCGATGACGCAATCGATGACGTCATCACCAATGACTGTCACTTCCATGACGTCACACCCATGACGTCACAGAAATGACGTGCTGATGACGTCATCACCCCTTACGTCATCAATATGACGTCATCGACGCCACTGAGGTCAAGGTCATGCCGAAACTTAAAATTTTTTGGCACTTTTGCCGTTTCTCCGCACTACGCTCTGAGTTTCAGTCACATTCCCCGTGACCTTGACGACTTGGAGCGAATTTGCGACGAGAAACGGCAAAAGTGCCAAGTTAAACTAGATTTTGTGACATGACCTTGCCTATATGGCCAATCGGTGATCCCTCAGGTGACCTTGAACCAGCACAACACCCCCAAATTTAATATTACCGTTACTTTGAAAACTTAACAACGAGAGCCGACACCGACGACCACCCCACGACAGTCAACCGAGCGACTGATTGTCAGGCTCTGTGTACTCTAGGTATATCAGCTCATGAGACTAAGATTCTAAACTGTTAGGAATGGGTGTAACTAACTGAACTTTGCAAGGAAAAGTCATTTCATCCAATATTTTAAACAAATCCTCATCAGTAAAACTTATATTAGTCTGTTTGGTATAAAACTTAGGGTGTCCGCGCAACAGTTTGCGCCACTTAGCTAAAGTCGAAACCCTTTTGACTTTGAGTGGTGGACAGTGTGCAACTAATAAAGTCCTAACACGGCTAAGTTTCTTACCTAAAGCGTCCTGCGACATGGCTTCCCCTCACAAAAGTTTGCACAATACTGAGAGACTGTTGGTAGAGCATGAGCCAAGGGAAAAGTGGCGGGGGAAACAGCAGGAGTGGGGGAAGGTCACAGTGGTGGGGGAAGGTGAGGTTGTATGCTGGAGTATAGCATCACTTCACCATGAGCTGTCCTACAGTCAACACACTGTTCTCTTGGCCCGAGTTGGCACTAGAAGAAACATTTCTGTACAGCTTAGGCTGCGAGGGCCGAGGAAGCAAAGTTAAAGTGGAAGTTGTGTTAAACTCCAAGATGAAAAGTCGTCTAAATAAACTAATTGTATCCCTGCAATCCCCAATAACTTTAGAGAAATACCACTTTATAAAACGACACCTAACTCTTTGGCAAAACGAATTGGAAATGGAAAAGATCACAGTAGAATTAATTTAACTTAAAATCTGGACCGGACACTCATGGCGATACTACGTGGCGTGAAAAACGCCACCCTAAACATTACAAGTTAGGATAGTGAGCACCCCTGGTACGATAACCGACGTGCTAGAGTTAAAGTGTGATGACCTTGAGTCAAAACACAGAAATACTACAAGTCGATATTGTCCCAGAGTTAAAGTGTATTGACCTAGATTCAAAACTTGTAAAAATACTTACATGTATAGAGTTGGAGAACAGCGATGCTTACCGCATGCAAGCCTGAGACACACTGGTTGAGCACCGTCGTGTAGCATAGGGACTCGACTATGGTGGGGGTACTGCCAATACTTAGAGTATAAGTGTAGTAGGTGACTTTGAACCAGACTTAGAGTAGAAGTGTAGTCGGTGACCTTGAACCACCCCCGAGGGGCGGACCCCACCCCCCGGTCTCCATTTTTTGGGGGGCGGAACCCCCCCCCCGTGGGGCGGACCCCCCCCGGTCTCCATTTTTTGGGGGCGGAACCCCCCCCCGTGGGGCGGAAACCCCCCCCCCGGTCTCCATTTTTTGAGGGGCGGAACCCCCCCCCCGGTCTCCATTTTTTGGGGGGCGAACCCCCCCCCCCGTGGGGCGGACCTCCCCCCCGGTCTCCATTTTTTGGGGGGCGGAACCCCCCCCCCGTGGGGCGGACCCCCCCCCCGAGGGGAGAACCCGCCCCCGCCCCATGCCGGCCGCCTCCGCCCCATGACGTAGTGACGTGGGGCGACCGGTGGGAATATAAGGCGGCCCGGCCACAGCCGCCTCGCAGTCCGCTCCCGAGCGTTGAACGTGAACGATCGGGACGGACCGCCATGGGCATCACTAAACACTGAAAGGCGCCTTCACTGTTTAGCGAAGTCTAACGTAACTTTAAGACTTGTATTAGTTTTAAGACTTTAACTTTAAGACTTGTATTAGTTTTAAAACTTTAACTTTAAGACTTGTATTAGTTTTAAGATATTGGGTTTTGGCGTTGGGAATTGTTTTATATTTGAGTGTTTTTAATTGTACCCTATGTGTTTAATGTGTATGTTCCAGCATTTACCATGTTGAGCTCAACTTATTCCGTAAGTGTGTTATATTATAGAAAGTTATTACAGAATAAGTATTCCCTCTTGAGCTCAAAATTAAATTTTAAAGTTAGGGAACGGGAGTAGGCCCCCGTGTAAAATCATTTTATACCAACGCTAGCATGGGTCCTCTCAGGCATGCAAAAGGTTGCGGCTGGGTTGGGAACCGGTCCGTTTGTACGCTGGCAGGCAAAAGGTTGCGGCGGCCTCTGCACTCGGACCGAGGACGTAAGCCACTAGGGCTGTCCTCAACCTCTCTCAAAATTATGTAAATGAAACTTTGTTAGCTATTTGAGATTTTGTCCCCAAACTTATTCTGTAATATTTCTTTATATGTGTTTATTTATTTAATGTGTATACGCTTGTTTTAGCACTCCCCCTTGAGCTTTTTCACAGCTCAAAGTAAATTGTAAAGACAGGGAACGGAGTAGGCCCCCGTGTAAAATCATTTTATACCAACGCTAGCATGGGTCCTCTCAGGCATGCAAAAGGTTGCGGCTGGGTTGGGAACCGGTCCGTTTGTACGCTGGCAGGCAAAAGGTTGCGGCGGCCTCTGCACTCGGACCGAGGACGTAAGCCACTAGGGCTGTCCTCAACCTCTCTCAAAATTATGTAAATGAAACTTTGTTAGCTATTTGTGTTTTTGTCCCCAAGGCCCCCGAACATTCGTGGTTCGCCATGGATGTACGGGGGCCGAAATTTTTTAATGTTCGTTTGGCCTTGACCTAGTAAGAACTTGTACAAATTTAGTGCATTGCTAAACTTAATAATAAAGACAGG